>CM076972.1:19810050-20006326 GCA_039105355.1 Benthosema pterotum
TCACTTGGCCAATCAGTCTGGCCAGGAGCCTCCCCACAGGTAGGCGGGGCATATTGAGGTTGAAATGCAGCCGAGGGATTCTGATTGGTCTGTGGTTTGTGGGAACCGTTGAACGGTCCATCCAATCAGAAACAACGTTGCTACAGTATGTAGCCTGGTCTAGCCCTCAATGATTTTGGCCTTGGGGGGGGCGGGGTGCCGTGGGATCCACACGGCAGATCGAGCTGATCTGATTTGATCTCACGAACGTGTCGTCATCCCCGGCCCCTCCCGCGCCCGTCCACTGCTGTTCTACGTCACATCATTTAGATCAACGCCACCCCGGAAGGTTGACACTCCCCTCAAGGCCACTTCGTGTTACAGGTTAGTCCAGGCTTTCCGTTTTCGCGCAAGGCGGACGAAAATGAAAGCCTGGGTGTCGAGGCTATACATTATATAACAGGTGACATCAGGGAAATGCAAGTCAAGCAGGCTCTGGGCAGACTGATTTCGCGAAGTGACATTTCAGATGTGCAGCCAGGCTAGCTTTGATTTTGATTCTTGGAAACATGGTGCTTTCACAGAATTGGCATCATTTTTTTATTTTATTATTATTATTTTTTGGTTCCCGTCCCTAACCAAATAATTTGAGTTCTGAACCAACTCATTTTCAATTGAGATACATTTTCCTCTACGCTGCGTAGAAAGTGAAAGCCTGGAATAGCAAATAACACCACTTCTAAGCTTGGAACAGCCTAGAAGTGGAAGTCTAGGCCAAAAGGAGGCTAGCTCAGACCCATATTAGGCAGGAAAAAAAGATAATACCGTATTGACCACATTTTTTAGGATATTTCCTAAAATCTTCGGGCAAATAGGGTAATTGGCATAACAAGTTTTACCTTATTAAATTCAAATTGACATTACTTTCCTTTTGTACTTAATTAAGTACGCTTTTGAATACTTTTGAAAAGCAAGTACTCCATTACTTTAATAGCATCAAGTACATTATCTGACGAAGCAACATTAAATTTGCAGTTGAATATTTGACCAGGAGAGTCCACTACTCGGGTAGCACAAGGTGCGGTTGAGTATACTTTCCGCACCGCTGCAGACAATCTGAATGGATGGATGTTTTCTTCTGTCTTTTCTAATTGGTCCTCGATCGAGCGGCGCGCATGCATGCATGCATACAGGGTCTCTGGGGGATCGAACCGCTCCGTCTTATAAAGGCATTGTTCTTGCCTTGCTTTAGATTCCAGAGCGCGCTAAAGCCTGACCGCATCGGTGGCGCCTGTTGACTGGTGGCGCTTCACTGCCTCTCACATAAACAATGGATCCGTCTCTGAGAGGAAATCCCTTCACCTCGCGTACCGTCTGCATTTAGATGTAGTCGGCTGGAAAACCTGCATCTGTATCTCCATATTTCACTTTTAGCATATCAGGGGAGATACACCATCTGAGTGTTGTGCAGAATGTCGACTAAAATACCTACAATCTACAACGTGGCACGATTTACAATTTAGCCATTTAGCAGGTGCTCTTAACCCGTTCTGAACTGAAAAAAATATTCAAAGATTTGTGGCACATTTTCACACATTTTCACCAATTTCACCACTTTCACCACTTTCAAAAATATCAGACCACAAGCTCATAGTGTGCCACTCTGTGGCATGCTATGAGCTCAGCTTCGGCACATCTTCGATAGGTCTTCAGTCACACGTTGATCCCGCCTCTAGTAGCCGCGTACAGATGCATATAGCTCCGACCGGATTTTGACCAGAGTGCACTGTGTCTGCCCCAGTGTTTCCAGATGGGAGCAGTAGAAAAAACGCACTGCTGCCCCCGTATGGCGGAGTCAGGTTAACCTAGTATATCTTTAATACTGTGTATACTGTATCCCCTCAAAACTATTTCTAATGGTTTCAGTCTGAGTCACCACTCTGATATAACCATTATTGCCATTTCTTTCTCGACTTTGAAAGCAGTTTAGCTGCAGTACCACAATGTCCTGAGGTGGTGGTGGGGGGGGCTGATATGCAGATTATTTCATAGTTGAGTCATTACAGTATAATACGGAAGCTAGATGAAACCAGGCTTGTTTAAATTCCACGTCAACCACCTCAAATCAACAATGGCGGTCTCTAGAACAAAGTGGAAATGCAAATTTGGAACTGAAGAAGAGCAGGAATTATACAAACCAGGGTGCATTGATGACATCCTGAGAGCAATTACCATTAAAGCTCCTATAAGATATGAAAGACTGGTTGTTCAAACTCATACGGATGCACCAAAAACACCCACAAGAAAAATAAGTTATTTCCCCTTTAATTGAACATGACAAAAGCAAAAGCATGATAATACATGATATGATGGCACAGTTCTTAGTGCTATAGATTCACAGGCAAAAGGCCCTAGGTTCAATTCCCGCTGTGGCCTTGTGAATGGTGTTTTGCAGTTTGCAGGTTCTCCCCGTGTAATCCCCGTGTAAAAAAAGTAATCCTGGTCTGGTCAGACACCAGACACCCCCATGAGAGCCAACGTTTTTTATTTATTATTTATCTTTTGCTCAGCCTCAAACTCATTTGGTAAAGTTTGACAGTGCGATCCTCCTTGCAACTCGATACAAGCCGCCATGTTTAAAAGATGAGGCCAGCTATCGGCAGGCACTGAGTTATGAATCCAATAGCCTGCATCACCGCAGCCCTGTCATTTACATTATAACATGCATGCACACACGCACGCACGCACACACACACACACACACACACACACACACACACACACACACACACACACACACACACACACACACACACACACACACACACACAGTCATGGCAGTGGTATGCGTGTGGTGTAAAGTGAAATATGTGCATTTACTCAAATACTGTACTTTCGTAGAATTTTTAGATATAGGGCGGCTGTGGCTCAGGAGGTAGAGCAGGTCAACCAATGAGCCAAGGGTTGGCGGTTCGAATCCCGGCTCCTCCTGTCTACATGTCAAAGTGTCCTTGGGCAAGACACTGAACCCCACCTTGCCTCCAGTGGTTACCATGGTGTGTGAATGTGGGAAGTGAGGACTGTTCACCGTTTCACTTCCCAATGTATGAATGAACGGACCATTGTAAACACTTGGAGTATACACGTAGACAGTGCATAGAAAAGCGCTGTAAAAATGCCATCCATTATTATTTATATAAAGTACTTGTATTTTACTTTGACTAGATCTAAATATTGTACTTGTACTCCATTACCCAGCAAACGTGGTCTGGACCGAATTAGTGACATTTGGACAAAAAAGAGAGAGAAGGGGCTCGCAACTCACTTTAAAGTGCTCCAAACTTTATTCAGCGACAAGGGTTACGGCAGCGACGTTTCGACCTGTTCAGGTCTTCATCAGGCATGAGAGATAACAGGATATGACGCAATCCTGCGTCATATCTCTGGCTGATCCCTAACTGGCTCAGCACCAGTTAGGGATGTGCGTTACTTTTTTACCCAGCAAACGTGGTCTGGACCGAATTAGTGACATCTGGATTGTGTCCAGATCTGGCACCTGATTTCAACCAATACAAATCATGT
Source organism: Benthosema pterotum (assembly GCA_039105355.1). Classification (NCBI taxonomy): domain Eukaryota; kingdom Metazoa; phylum Chordata; class Actinopteri; order Myctophiformes; family Myctophidae; genus Benthosema; species Benthosema pterotum. The sequence goes on from CM076972.1 coordinate 19,813,612, forward strand.
CCACTAAAGACAGACGTCCCTGGATGAATTAGAGAGAGTCAGATTGATTCATAACAATCAACAATCATAACTAGTCAGATCTGTCTTCTCTGTCAACAACCTCCTTGTTGTTCTTTTTCTGTTGCATTACGATGGTCTCTTTGTGTCCCTTTGTGTACATCCAATATTCTGGCTGAATTCACTGAGGCTTGCAGTGCAACGTCGATGAGTGGATACAAAAATAAACTAAAGGAAAAAAGCAAAAAAAAACTAAAAAAACAAAAACAATAGTGTTGGTGTGATGAATGGAGTTGAGTTCTTTGTTCTGCATAGCACAGCAAACAACAGTATACATTTTGGTGGCATTGAATAAGTATTTCATGCAAATTAAACGCACCAGGAGAGTCAACATCATTGGTGTTGTCTCTTTGCAGTGTATACACTGTATTGTGTGCTTATTGCGAAAATATACAAACATAAGCATTTTTTGATTCGTGTTTCCATTGAAATGCTTAGCAGATGTTGGCATGCATCGTGTCGGAAAAAACAGTGTTGTGGGACGAAACCAATCATAGGCATATTTCACATACCAGTTGTTTTCAACCAGTGGTCCGTGGACCACCAGTGGTCCATGAGAGGTGGTCCCCTGCTAAATGTTGGAAAGTTGATTAACCGGATGTAACTCTTTGAGAGCGTAAACATGAAACCAAATGGACCCCAAGTCTACACAACTAGAGAATGAGAATGTTGGTCATTTTGATCTGTATGTTTGACCGTTTTGTTTCTGAAATCCAGCCTGGAATTGTGGACGAAGCAAACTTTAGTTTTGGGTCAGTGGAGCTAAAATGTCCTCAAACGGGGGTCCGTAGCTCAAATGATGAATAAACAGTGGGCCACTGCTCTATACGGTGCCGTGTTTAGAGTGTGTGTGTGTGTGTGTGTGTGTGTGTGTGTGTGTGTGTGTGTGTGTGTGTGTGTGTGTGTGTGTGTGTGTGTGTGTGTGTGTGTGTGTGTGTGCACGGGCGCCGACACGGGGGGACGAGGGGGACAGTTGTAGGGGGGCCCGAAGCCAGGGGGGCCCACTAAAAGCTTGGATTAATAAGTGGGGTTGCAGGAACAGCGCTCATGCGCTCAATTTCTGAGGTGCACCAACACATGTGGTGTACAAATCGGGTTGTACAACAAATGCGACAACGGCTCCGATGCGCCGATCCAATCCAAAAACCAAAAAATGCCCCCCCCCCCCCCCCCCCCCGCGCCTCCAGGAAGGGGGGCCCATGTCAAAAAGCTGTGCAGGGGGCCCAGAATTGCTAGCAGCGCCCCTGTGTGTGTGTGTGTGTTGTGTGTTGTGGTGTGTGTGTGTGTGTGTGTGTGTGTGTGTGTGTGTGTGTGTGTGTGTGTTTGTGTGTGTGTGTGTGTGTGTGTGTGTGTGTGTGCTCTTTGCCTCCTGCTAGACATGGGGTGTGTTCAGAGCATGCTCCCTGACCTTGGGGCTGAGTAGAGAGTGGGAGCGGGGGTGAGGTGGGGTCCTCGGGGCACAGACAGTACTGGAATATGAAATCCAGTTGCATGTCTGTCTGCTCTGTGCAGCTTCTGTAAGCTCTCAGCATACCTAACACTGTTAGAGTGAGACAAAAAAGGAAAAAAAATATATATAGAACAATGTGTTGGAATAAATGTGTGGAAACAACACAAAAATGTCATTAGGAGTGCTGTATTAATGCCTCTCAGGCCCTGGATGGTGCTTCACAAAATCAAAGGGCTTTACATGTGATTCAGCCAATGAATTAATTCATTGACATCTTTCAGCACACCATTGCAGGTACGGCACACATATCCGCACGTGCGACACACACACACACACACACACACAGACACAGACACAGACAGAGACACACAGACACACACACAGACGCACGCACGCACGCACGCACGCACGCAACGCACGCACGCACGCACGCAACGCACGCACGCACGCACGCACGCACGCACGCACGCACGCACGCACGCACGCACACACACACACACACACACACACACACACAACAGCTAAGCTATTATGAATTTTACTAATTTTACACTTACTCAGTGTGACTCAACAGTCAAACGGCTGATTGATGCGTGATGCAACACAGTATCATTGTAGCCTCGACCTCCAGGCTTCCATCCGCGCTGCCAGATGACAGCCTGGATTCAGGGTAAACCCAAAACCACTATGAAAAGGCGGGACTTCCGCTTTATTAGCTTCCGCCGGATGCCAGATGTTGTCATTTTTAACAATCACGGCGTGGTGCTCCCGAAAATGAATGCCCTGTGGAAACATTTTATTTCTCCCTTTGTGCTCGAAAAAACTCTTTTAAAGGTTTAAAACAGGGGTTTTCAACCTTTTTTTTTATCCCAGGGCCCACCATTTATTCAGCATATGAGCCACGGACCACCAATTGAGGATATTTTTAGACCCATAGCTAAATAAAACATGCCCCTTAAACCTTTCCCTACCAGCATAATTAGGCTTAATACTGTAGCCAGACCAGCTAAATACCCTAATAAAGTACATATTTGAATGTCCATATAAAATATATAATAAAATTGTGATATGACCACACATGTCACAAATGTCTCATTTTAACCCGCAAGTCTCCACTTTCCCCAGAAAAAAGAAAATATGTATATTTTATTTTATTATTCTCAGGATTAACATTATTATTATTTTGTTCATTTATTTTCCTCACAACACTTCACAACGTGTTGTGAGCTTGCAGAACTGTTATTTTCTGATGTATTTGAACTTTTTCATGCACTATGTGTAAAGTAGTTTATTATTATGAAACCTGGTTGCTTATTTCTCTCCAAACACCTGGCAACCAGTATCGCCAACTTGGCGCATTTGTCACTATATTTAGCTTTTTTTCAGACCACCCAAGCACCAAAATTATTGAAAAACTAGTACTTTTTTGAAAAACTAGTGTTTTTTTGCTGGTGAGTTTGTTTGAAAACCACTGCCCTAGCTCCTTCTAGTGCATTTTGGAAGTGTCACTAGTGTATTTTGAAGTTGGCAACACTGCAAACACAGAATGGTACATTGTGTTCCCAGCTGTAAAGCCATGGCTGTGGCTTGCAGCCTGTCATCAGCATGGGAGTCCTGATACAAATTATTGGATTTATTTACCTTTGGATCTATTGGCAATCTTTTTTACATGTTTTTGATCTTTTGTGCTGTTATTTGGAGACACATAAGGTAAGGTAAAAACAATCCCTTTGTTGCTTTGTTTGTTGTTGTTTTTGTTAGGGCTAGTTAGAGATCTATAAGGGTCCAATGTAATGAACACACTACATGAGACTTTGTGACAAGTTGGGGGAGGGCTCCCTCTGCTGGCGGAGGGCCCCCACTACACCCCAGGACATTAGAACAGCCAGAACCAGCCCAGAAAACACACAATACGTCAATTACGTCAGTGGGAGGCTTGGATTTGCATGTAAATTACCTCAATTACGTCATTGGTAATTATAGGGTTAATCAGAGAGGGGTGTAACTTGCAATATAGAAATAATATTGTAGTAACACTATGTCTTGGAGCCTATAGGTGGCCAGAACCGCTATAGGCCATCTGTCTGCATCAGGGCATACAGTATTTGACCCCCGGTCAAGTTGACCATCCTATTCATGTCCAATGCTTCACCATCTTGTTTCAGTGGTCAATGGCATTTAGCAGATCATCCAGATCGACTTACAAGTGTGAGTTCCGACCATAAAGCAGACTAAGCACGAACTATAGTCGATAGACAACAATGTCAATTCACATAAATAGAGTACAGGGAGAACGGCTAGTGCATGGCGCCTCAAGGTAACTTGGATGGCAGCTAAACAACGAAGCCGTACCATCTGTCTAAATAACACACAAAGTGATCACATTCGCTTATACATAGCATTCCGAAGTGCACTATTTAACCTCATTGACACGCCAAACCCTTACCCCAAAACTGCACAGCACACGCAGCGTCCCAATACCACTCCACTGTATTGGCTGTATGGGTTTTCAACAGGTGGTCCTCGGACCACCTGTTGAAAACCCATACAGCCAATACAGTGGATAGGTGAAGACCCCTGTTATAGGTGAAGGCCGGGCAGCATTGTGTTCTGAACCTAGTGAGTGAGTGGCAGTTGTAAGGTTGACTCTGACCTTGATGTTATGGCAATGCCTTGTTAGGCCGACATCAGTGGTTTCAGTGGAGGTAGGTGGCCTTCAGGGGAGCCAATCAGAGGGGAGGGAGACGTGAGAAAACTGCAGCAAATCAAGTGCGCGGCATGGGTAATTACCCGTCAGACCCAATCCATCTACTGTAGAGTGTGTGTGAGCGGTAGAACTGTAGATGAGCGGTTCCTTCGCTCTTAAAATATATACACGTGTCTTCGCGTTTGTCCAATTATTTACTTGACCCGTAGTATCCTATAAATTATGTTTCATAGCCGTCGTTATCTGCTTGTACTGTTTGGCTTGATTCCAGGATTAGGGTCTTCACATTAGTATCCTTTGAGCAGAAAAGCATTTCAACCTTTTAAATGAAAATGGTTGATGGATCCCGATGGATCCTTTAGGGAATTCCAGCTAAATGACTTAATAAAGCATCAGAATGAGTTAAAAGTCAATAAAACTGTATTACAGCGTCAAATCAAATCACAACAGGTTGTCTCAGGACACTGTACATGCAACTGATACACCAGTAGTTCAACCTCTGTGACCCTCAGAACGTGGAGGCAATTATTACTTTCAGTTCAGACAACAGAAGCTCTTATCTGCTTCTTTTGGTCCATTTTGGTGGCTCTTTCCACCTACCCGGGCAGGTACCTACCAGAGCCTTATAGTGGGAGAGTTAGGATATTGAGGGGTCAGAAACCAGAGCGGAGCACGTGACTATACAGAGCCTCTCCGAGTCCTAACTGCAATTGGGAATGCATTGTTTTCAACGAGAACGAGAAAGTATGGTTCAGTCACGACTACCGTCTCCGTAATGTTTTTGTACGATTATTAAGGAACAACTGGTGTTAAAGCTGGATTAAATACCTGAGTCCAGCGCATAGTCCTACTGCTACATTGGACTCGGCTGCAGACTCACAGACGGTCACCCCCTATCGCGAGATTGACAGTTGCTAAACGGTGTGTGAATGGGGTGCTGTTTACAGGGGTTGACACTAAGGTCTCCGAGGCACTTGCCCATCGGGCAAGTGCAAGTCAGGTTCTACTTGCCCTCAGGTCAAAATATATTGTAAATTTTGCATTTAAGTTTACTTCCTACTTGGGTGCTTTAAACCAGGTGTTTTCAACAGGTGGTCCGGGGACCACCAGTGGTCCCTGAGAGGGTTCCAGGTGGTCCCCAGTTAAGTTGGTTAATCAGATGTAACTCTTGCATTTTTACACTCTCAAGAGTTAAAATTCAGAAGATTAATGGTCATTTTGATGTGTATGTTAATCTGCCTGTTTTGTTTTCCCAAATCCAGCCTGGAATTGTGGACAGCTAGAAAGCAGAGAAAGACAAAGAGGTCTTGCCTGATCGGGCAACCAGGTAGCAGTCTTCACTTGCCCTACCATTTTTTTTTACTTGCCCCGGGCAAGTGGGCAAGTGTTAGTGTCAAGCCCTGTGTTAGCTCCATGCTCCTCCAGCAGCGCGAGCGCCCTGGCGCATAGGAGTGAATGGGAATATTGATACCTACCAGCTCAGTGGCCTTGTGGTTAAAGTGTCCGTTCTGAGACTGGTAGGTCGGGGGTTCGATTCCCGACCAGGGACCCAATCAGGGACGGATCTAGGCATGGGCATGGGCAATGCCCCCCTAAATACTCCCCCCCCCCCCCCCCCCCCCCCCCCCCCCCCCCCCCCCAAGCACGATGCCATGCAAACCAACCCAAGACATTTCAAATTAAAGTGCTTATATTTAAAATGATTTGAAACACTACTACTGCTACTAACCACAGTTGTGCCACCACTAAACCAACAGCTTTCCATCATTGAAAACAGAAAACTCTCTGGGTCAGACCTCAACTGATTTTATTTTTGATGCTTTACTTGACTAATAAAAGTCCTGTAACCAAAAATGGTATGGGTGCGACTTCATCGCCGTGGCACGAAGCGACACGGGCGATGAAGCCGCCCCCATACCATTTTCTCTTGCCCCTCCAACATGTTCTCTTGCCCCCCAAATGGGACATGTTACATCCGCCCCTGGACCCAATGCTTCCCTACTTGGCACTCAGCATCAAGGCTTGGATTGGGGGTCCCTGGCCTGGCAAGGCTACTTACTTACTTTTAGGGTACGATGGTAACTGGTATTCAAGGAGTTAATTTAGGGGTCCTTGACATTAAATGTTTCAGAACCACCGTGGGGGGGGGGGGGGGAGAGAGAGAGAGAGAGAGAGAGAGAGAGAGAGAGAGAGAGAGAGAGAGAGAGAGAGAGAGAGAGAGAGAGAGAGAGAGAGAGAGAGAGAGAGAGAGAGAGAGAGAGAGAGAGAGAGAGAGAGAGAGAGAGAGAGAGAGAGAGAGAGAGAGAGAGAGAGAGAGAGAGAACAACAATATGCATGCACTCGTGTCTTAGACAATATTTCGTGGTGGGAAGGACAATGGAAGAAATATAATACACGCTATAATAAAAAAAAAAAAAACTAACTTGGTATCTTCTGTTCTGGCTAAAGTCATTCTCAATCAAAAGCTAATTATCCCAACTTAGGAAGGTTAATTACAATAACCTCCCGGAATAGTATATGTTTTATTTAATTTCCTTTCATTTCCCCTTGGGATTTTAGTTTTATTTTTCAGGAAATTAAACGACAAAATATGAGCAGACATTACTGTCACTGCTGTACAGTATGTCCAAAAATAATATTATGCTTCTTTCCCCCACTCCAGAAAATGTGCAAAACAAAAGGAGCAAATTAAATGCATATTCTGTGTTCCAATTTGTCCAATAATGAGTTATTATTTAGTCACACACTGTTCCTCCGAACCTCTTAACTAGATTCACTTTAAAAGGTTTTCGGAATTATTGGAGTAGAAGCAAATGGACAATCCACAAGATAATCGTGCCATGTGAGCTTGTGGATTAGCCATATTAGGACCTTACCCGTTGTGAATATATGAACACCAAATGATATACAGTGTAAAGTGAATTAATTGATCATAACAGTGTAGGTAGTGAATTAATAGATTATAGCAATGATCATGTGAATTTCTGCTTGCTTTAATGTAATTGTGACTGTGAGTATACTTGATCATGGGGGGATGGGAATACAATTAAGGCAAAGTAAGGGGGGTCAGGAACGTGTTGATGAATGTGATTTCACTTTTGTTGCATTAAAGTAGCTGTTTCTGTGGACAGTCATCATAAAGCCACTGGCAAAGGGGGACGTAATAACTGTGTGTGTGGGGGTGTGTGTGTGTGTGTGTGTGGGGGGGGGGGACAGACCTAGATCTCCCACCAACCTTCAGTGAAATCCGGCACGCCATCAAGACCCTCAAAAACAAGAAAACCCCTGGACCCGACAACATCCCAGCTGAACTGCTCAAAGAAGGAGGCTACCTCTGCACAAGGACACTGCACCTCTACATCTCTGAAGTGTGGAGACAAGAGTGTGTTCCACAGCAGTGGAAAGACGCTAACATCGTCACCATCTACAAAAACAAGGGTGACAAATCCACCTGCTCAAACAGTAGGGGTATCTCCTTGTTGGCTATTGCTGGTAAGGTCCTAGCCAAGATCATGCTCCGTCGACTCACATCAGCAATAGCCGAACAGGTCATACCAGAATCACAGTGTGGTTTCAGAAAGGAAAGAGGGACAGTCGACATGATCTTTGTCACACGTCAACTCCAGGAAAAATGCAGGGAGCAGCACAAGGATTTGTACATTGCTTTCTTGGACCTCTCGAAGGCATTTGACACAGTGGACCGGGATCTGCTGTGGCAAGTCCTTAAGAAATTTGGTTGTCCACCCAAGTTTCTCACCATCCTCGGACAATTCCACTCCGGGATGATGGGCAGAGTGGTAGTAGGGAGACATAGTTCTGAACCCTTTAGTGTACAGACTGGAGTGAGGCAGGGCTGTGTGCTAGCTCCAGTTATGTTTAACATCTTCCTCGTCTGTGTAACCACACTGCTACACAAAATGATGGAGGAACAGGCTGGAGTCACCATTGACTTCAGGTTGGATGGTAATCTTTTTAATATCAGGAGGCTACAGGCAACCACCAAGCTGACCTCTGAAAAACTGCTTGAATTACAGTATGCCGACGACTGTGCCCTGGTGGCCCACACACCAGAGGCTCTACAGAGCACTCTCACTGCAGCTGTATCTGCGTACAGCAGAATGGGTCTGACTATCAATACCCAAAAGACGGAGATCATTTGTCAGTTTAGTGCTGGCCTCCCACGCCAGCCAACACCAACCTTCACAGCGGGAGGGCAACAGCTGCTAACAGTTTCCACTTTTAAATATCTGGGAAGCATAGTGTCTGACAACTGCACGATGGATGATGAGATCCAAAACCGCCTCAAGCAGGCCTCAACATCGTTTGGTCGGCTACGGAGACGGGTGTTCCTGAACAGCAACATCAATCTCCACACCAAAGTGCTCGTCTACAAAGCAGTATGCATCTCCACGCTACTGTATGGGTGTGAGGCCTGGACCATCTACAGCCACCATCTTAGAAGCCTGGAGGCCTTCCATGTCAGATGTCTCCAGAAGATCCTTGGCATCACTTGGAAGGACAGAGTGCCACACACAGAGGTGTTAGCACGTGCGGGCAGCTGCAGTGTGGAGTCCATCCTGTGCCAACACCAACTCAGGTGGCTGGGGCATGTCATCCGCATGCCCAGTCATAGACTTCCACGCAAAGTCCTCTATGGCCAATTACACCATGGTCAACGCAGCGCTGGTGGGCAGAAGAAGCGGTTTAAAGACCAAATCAAGACCACGCTGAAGAGAGGCCGTATCAACCCCTCATCACTGGAGGAACTCGCTGCCTGCCGCAACCTCTGGCGCTGTCGCTCCACACAGGGAGTGGAGCACATAGAAAACCAGCGCACACAACATCGTGCAGCAAAGCGCGCACAGAGGCATGCCCGCAAGGCCGACCCTGCTCCGCCCAGTACCGCTTTTAAATGCCCGGTCTGCAACCGTGACTGTGGATCCAGGATCGGACTGTACAGCCACCAGAGGACTCACAAGTAGGAGAAGATGGTCATCGTCGGACACGACGGACAACCACAAGCAAGCAAGGGGGGGGGGGTTCTATCTAGCGATGCAGTACGCGTCGCGCGCACACACACGCACACGCACAGCTAAAGTAACACATATCTCGTGAATACAGCGGTCGGTGAGCTAGTACAAAAGCTGCTGCACCGGACCGAGCGCGCAGCGCAAGAGTCGGCTGTTGTTAGCTTGTAGATCAGCTTGTTTTTAGCGAAAACTGCCGCTGTACGATAGAAGAATGAATGTAGTCGCAAACGCAATACCCATTCACTGTAGACTGAGCGGGGGAGTTGTTAGCTTGCAGATCTGCTTGTTTTTAAAAGGTGACGGTGACAATAATATCTCCCAGTTCAAACGCATGTTCAGTTCGGACAGTTCCCATGAAGCCTGGATCAGTATATACAGTAAAGTGGTGTCTGTCGCTCCCTTCACACTGCCTCCGTCCTGCTGCTCCAACATCGCGTCGAGTTAAGTGTATCAAAAGCATATTCTGTGTCGATAAAACGGGTGAATTAACGTTCCAGCCCGCAGCCTGTGCCGGCAAATGGACAGTATGCCGTGCCATCCGTTAAATCGAAACTATAAATACATACAGAGATGCAACGACACGTCCCAAAGTTTAGAAAGCTGTTGCAGGTTGGATAACAAACCTGGAGGAAATGAGTAATGACGGTGGCCCGTGTGCACTGCGCATGCCACAGTATAGCCAGCGAAATTGTATGGGTCACCATTTGTTCCAGTGCTGGTGTAGCAGTGGAAATATGCAACCCAGTTGGGTTGCAATATGACAGTGGGGGTAACAGCGATAGTGGTGGGCTGTGATTTGTGTAACGTTAGGGGGCCCGTCGGACTTTCCCATATAAACTTAATGGGGAAATTTACACGCACAAATATATTCATTATTAATCAAGGACGTGTTAATTTGAAATAAGGGCTTCGTCAGTCTCTTCCTAATGTTATGTTCAATCAGTGTGTGAAAACTGAGAATGATTGCTGTAGTCAGTGACGACTTATGCCTGTTTCAGACAGACAGACAGACAGACAGACAGAGTGCTTAATTATAGTTAGATTAGATAGATTTGCTCTACTGTTGTGTGACATTGGTGTTCAACAGAGAGTATAGCATAATACATGAAGAACAGACAATAGAAAACATCTACATCTTCCTATGGCAATAATAACATTCCAACCTGACACTGTGCGGTTTTGGTTGCAAAGGCTTACCACCATCCATTGCTGTATCTAGACCGCATCGCCTTGACTAGCAAGATATTAGAGGGATTTGGGCTATACACCTGCGCAGTGACATCACCGCGCCTGTTCCAGTAATGGAATCCTCATTCATTTTTCTCATAGACTTTTCGAAAATGCTTAATAACAACACGATTGTGCCACCAACTCGGGTCGTGACAAATCATGACAACACACACAATATGATCATGAAATATATAATTAGCAAGAAGTAAAAAACGACAGGATACAACACTTTGTTTCGTTTTTCATCTTAGAAATTATTTGATTGTCCAAAAAGATTGTGTGTGTCATCATGATTTGTCACGACCCGAGTTGGTTTTGTCCGCAGCGTAATTGTCTTTATATAAATTATTTTTGAAAAATGAATGGGGAATCCACTTCTGGAACTGGGGCGGTGACGTCACTGCGCAGGCTTATAATAAAAGCACAGCCTGGCTGAAAGTGTGCAATAGATCAAATGAGTTGGGGGCATTACAGCAACAAATCGCGCATTCAAGTTAATTTTCAACGGGGCCGGCGTTTTATGCTCAGAAAACGACGTGCGATAAAGAGAGTGTGTGACGCCGGGTGTTGTTGGCGGCGTCCAGTGTTGTGCTCGTTTCGTGCACACGCCGGCAATTTATTTTAGACCTGAATCCTGTGAGGCTTTTTTGCCTTGCTGCGCGATTCTCGTCTGTCATCACGGACGAGATGTTGTTTTGCTTTCTGAGAGTATGACCTGTTTGTCTATCAGAAGGGATACCAATCAATCAATCAATGAATCAACCAACCAAACAACCAACCTACCTCTCTCTGTGTGTTTTGTCCCTGCAGGTCCTTGCCACCCCAACCCGTGCCACAACAGAGGGTTGTGTGAGATCAGTGAAACCTACCGGGGAGACACCTTCATCGGATACGTCTGCAAATGTCCTCCAGGATTCAGTGGAGTTCACTGTCAACACAGTAAGTCTACATGCCAGTCTCTATGTTAATGTCCACTCATGCCAGACTCCATGTTAACGTGTTGGAGAGGATACAAATGTGAGGATACAATTCCATTTGTACCCTCTCAGGAAAAAGGGGTCTGAACATGGTGAAATACATCTTGGTGATGTCGTCAGATGTATTTCACCATGCTAATGATTTTTTCAGACCTCCATTTTTAGGAAATACAAGAATTGAGGGAACTTTTTTATCATGTCCACACGACATCTCTAAGGTATATTAATGAATATTAAAATGTTGAAATTGGGTGGAGTTCCCCTTTAACCCCGACTGTCATTTTGTAGAGGTCGTGATCAGTGGCCGTGACCAGTGGGTCACAAAATGATTTTACAGTTGGAAGATAACGAATCAGACGCGACCGGTGAGCCACCGGGTTTATAGCGGTCGCGACCAGTGGACGCAGTCGCAAAATGATTTGTCCCCTCCTGACTGTGTGACTAATAAGAGGAGATACATATTGTGGGGGTGGTGCTCATTGCTCTTCTATATCATGTTGTTCATATTCTTTATACAGAGATGAAAAGAAATGCAAAGTAGTGTTTACTGTACTGTACGTGCGAGACACCAGAATAAACAATGTGAACATCACAAAACAGTCGAGTGGGAAAACTCACCATCTCCATGACTGTTGCACTGACATTGTGAAAATTCACAGATCTGCAAGCTGACAAAACATAAACAAGTGTTGATTCTCATCTTGTAGAGAGAGGTATTCAATATTGTTTTTTTTGTGGATGTGTGTTTTGATTGATAAAACGGAGAATGGTTTCAGACATACAAGGTTTTCCCCTCGACAGTGGTGATATATGCATGTAACATGCTCAGGAAAAATGGCACCCGTTCCCTTCGGTTCATTGTATATTCCTTTCCCAGAAACATCCCCGCTATGTAGTGGTAGCCGTGGACATTTCCACATCGGCACTAGGCTTGTAAACAGCCCTTGAGTTATTTGTTATAAATGACACGTCTTGCCGAGCGGCGAGGATCAGCCCAGAAACCCAGACTACTTCCTATACATTTCAAAAAGCATATTTGTGTGGAAACGATCTGTTTATGCAGCCGCTGCCGGTCCTCGGCAGCTTCAAAGACGCACCCGCAGAGAAAGAACGAAAGAAAGAATGAAAGAAAGGGAGACACTGGTGGTGATTTTGATTCATTTTATTTATTTCTTTGTTACCACATTTTGTCCTGACAGCAGATTCTAGTTTCTGACGCTAGATTCTAGTTTATGTTGCTGGATTCTAGTTTCTGACGCTAGTCTAGTTTATGTCGCTAGATTCTAGTTACAGGCACTAGCTTCTAGTTTGTCGGCAAATTCTAGTTTCTGCCGGTAGATTCTAATTGCTAGATTCTAGTTTTTGACTAGATTCTAGCTCCTGTTGCTGGGTTCTAGTTTGTCGCTAGATTCTAGTTTCTGCCGCTAGATTCTAATTTCTGACACTAGGCGCTAGATTTTGACATTAGATTCTATTCTAGTTTCTGAAAAATCTATGTTTCTGTGTCAGGGATGCTCAACTTATTTTATGCCAAGGATTCCCTGAAATATCTATATTTGGCTGCGGACCCCAATCTGAAAACATGTTGTTTAGGGTATCCCCCAGAAGCAAAGATTAGAGTTAAAATGTTTGCTTCCAAAAGAATGTATTCAAAGATTTCCAAATTTTTTAAAAAATGTATCAGATCTACAAGCTGTGAGCTTGTAGATCTGATGTTTTTTCAATGGCTACATAATGTTTAAAACGCCAAAGCATGTTACAATACATAAAGGATTAGTTGACAATGACAATAACTCACAGGTCTCTGTGCTGTGTCAAATGTCAAGGAGTTGAAGATGGTCCGCTGCATCTGTTTATTCCAAAACAACAACAACAACACCACGTCGTAGCAGACGTCTCGTCCCTTTCCTACATGTCAGTGGAGATTCAAGGCTTCTGCCAAACATAAAAAAATAGATATATTCCTGTCATGTCCTTGACTCCTCAGCCATTTCGGAACACGTCTAGATCTCAGGATATGGAAATGAGACCATTATAACTGAAGTTTTGTTTTCCCCTTCCGCGGGGGTCTTCACACCCCCACCAACATCCCAAAGTTCACAGGGGTGACCTATCTTTGGAGGTAGCCGCGATGCAAACCAAAATATAAGGATTGGTACCTGCCGAGGTCTACTTCTTTGGAGTAAGGATCTGGACCATGAGTCATTTTGGCTGATATATAGATATCCGATAATAAATTGATGGTATGTCCGATAGTGCGGGAAGAATTAGCCTCATCGGGTGTTATCCCTTGCACGGCATGTCAAAGTCAAGGCCTGGGGGCCAAATCAGGCCCGTGAATGAATTATCTTCGGCCCGCGGAATGATTTTCAATTACTGTTAGAACTGGCCCTCTGGTACTGTATATAATTGCACACACCAGGAATGGAACTAATTGTTTCACTTCTCAACTCAATTGATTTACTCTTTCATTTTACTACAAAAGCAGTGCTCAGTGAGTATCATGGAGCAGGAAACTGAGCTTTAATAACGCAGTTTTGGATGCATGCAGTTTCATCTTTGCATTTATCTTGCCATTAAGGGACATTAATTTGAGGGGAATTTACTTTTGCTGTTTTCCTGAGATATCCTCATAAACCAGTGCCTGTGTGTTGAGACACAGTGCGGCAGGTCCGGGCCCTCGACTTGTTCTTTTTTTTTGGCCCGCTGTGTATTTGAGTTTGACATCACTGTATAGTGTGACGCGCTGTGAGCTTGTAGCTCTGCTATCAGCTGCAGAATGATGGATGAGTCTTTAGCCTCCAGAACACACACACAGACAGACAGACAGACAGACAGACAAGCAGGGCCGGATCTAGAGGGGGACAGGGGTGGGCAGTGCCCATCCACACGCGCATCCTGCCCATCCAATGAAAGGTAATATCAGTGGTTTTCAACCAGTGGTCGGGGGACCACCAGTGGTCCTTGAGAGAGTTCCAGGTGGTCCCCAGGCTAAATGGTGGAAAGTTGGTTAACCAGATGTAACTCTTTGAGAGCGTAAAAATGAAACCAAATGGACCCGCAAGGGTCCATTTGGTATTCATCACCTGAATTAGCCCAGCCCAGTATTCATCACCTGAATTAGCCCAGAGTCTACACAACTAGAGAATGTAGAAGATGAGTGGTCATTTTGATATGTATGTTTGTCTATTTTGTTTCCCAAATCCACTCTGGTATTGTGGACAAAAGTGGGACTAAAATGTCGGCTCAAATGCAGAATAAATAGCGGTCCCTGGTGTCAAAAAGGTTGAAAACCACTGCTTCATATGAAAAACCTTGGAGTTGCCCACCCTTGCCACTCTTCCAGCCCACCCTAGTATGGCTGGCTAAATCCGGCCCTGCAAACCAAAACAGACAAGACAGACAGACAGACCGTAGGTTCGCCCTGGTATAGGGTTCCTAATTAACAGAGAGGGGATATGGAATCCATTGTAGTGTAAAACCTGCCTGCAGAGAGAGAGAAAGAGAGAGAGAGAGAGCTCTGCGTGTGGAGATGAGAGACAGGCAGACAGATGGTGACCTGTACTTATCCACCTGCATCAGAGCCTGCTGGAGCCTTTCCCACCTAAAAGGTTAAACAAAGCTGTTTTACCCCCATTTGAGAATATCAAAGCACACGCCTCCATATAACATGCTCACCTTGGGGCGCAAATCCAGGCAACCCTCAGAGTGGTTTAGCGTAATCACGGTAAACGATTAAAATGAACCTCAAACATGGTTCACAAATCTGTCTAAATGTGTGATAGTGAGCACTTCTGCTTTGCTGAGATAATCCATCCCACCTCACAGGTGTGCCACATCAAGATGCAGATCTGACATCATGACTAGTGCACAGGTGTGTGAAATGTGCATTTTTATTTTTTATTTTATCGGGGGTCTGGGGACAAATGGTGTGACCACCATTTGCCTCATGCAGTGAAACACATCTTCTTCGCATAGAAGATGTGTTGTCAACTGTGGCCAGTGGAATGTTGGTCCACAACTCTTCAATGGCTGTGCAAAGTTGCTGAATATTAGTGGGAAGTGGTACATGCTGTCGAAATGGTAATATTGTGTATCTGGAATGAATTTTAGATCTTTAAGTCCATCTCATGAAAAATGGGAGCAAAAACAAAAGTGTTTATATTTTTGTTGAATATAGTTCTGGTGTGAATATGACCTGAGATATGCGTATAGTGGTGACTTTGGGTGTTGTCTTCTTACTGTGTGCTCTGTTGGTTGTGTTTTCTTCTGTTGGGAACAGGCCGTGGAGATGAACAGCCCCTTCAGAGGGACGTTTAAAGACCATTATTATCATAATTATTATCATCAGAGTCTTTAAAATATTAGATTAGCCAAAGAGCAGGATTGACATTGAAGACACAGACACTCATTTTGCCGCTGATGGTGTTCTGCTGCTCCGGCATGATGGTTGTTCTGGAGTCTTTCCCGTTCTGAGGTTAAACAAAGCTATTTCACCCCATTTGGATTATTCCCGGGCGTTATCGGCGGAGCGTGAAATATGCGAGGATGCGGAGAGTGAGTGTCCGTATCCCTGCTCTTATCTGACTGGGGTTGACTTCATTACATTAGGAGGAGCTGTTGGATTGTCGGATGAGCAATTGGTTTGCGTGAATGCCATAATTCAGTTATTGTCTGGGCTCATATTAAGCCCCCTCTGGGGTGCAGGGGAAAATGATTTGATATGGTCTGAATGTGCATTAATCGACGGGGCATTATTATGAGAGACAGAGAGAGAGAGAGAGAGAGAGAGAGAGAGAGAGAGAGATTCTCTCAGAAAACGTTAATAAACAATTCGTAGCTTATGCATAATTCCTGCAATTAAATGATAAAGGGTGCACAAATAACAGTTTCCTGGGATGACAGCAGATGTCGGCGCGCGCACACACACACACACACACACACACACACACACGCACACGCACACGCACACGCACACACACACACACACACACACGCCATTATCTCCATATTTGTTTTACCTCCATGAATGAAGGCCTTATCGTACTTACGTCATCATCAAAGAGCGTCACACACATCAGCAGAGGCAAAAGCAGATCTACAAGCTCACAATGCATCATGCCACGTATTGTGAGCTTGTTTTGTTTACCTTGAAGTTGAACCTGAGTGATCCTTGAACTTCCAAAGAAGAGTGTGATGGGAATTGGTATTATTATTATTCATGTTAGTAGTAGCATTAGCCAGTGGCGTAATTATGGTTTATCAGCCATGGGTTTTGATATCAAAAGGGCCCTGTAAACACATGCTTATACATGCACGCACAGGTGTTTCGTCGGATAATTTGGATAATTTGAAAATGCTTTCTTATGTAGCGTACTACTATACACTACTTTGGCCTCCGGTTCCTGGTTCCCTGGAGACAATTAATAGGATAATTAACAACAATTCATTGGATAATTTTGAATAGACCTACAATCCAGCAGTTGGGCGTAGCGGGAGAGCTTGAGAGAGACTCCGTGCAAAAAAACTCATCATTTTTGGTCTTGGGGCAGTGGGGCCCATGGGTTCACCGACCCCTCAACCCTTTGTCAATTACACCAGTGGTATTGGTAGTAGTATAATAGTAGCAGCAGCAGCACCGGTATTCTCTGATTCTGTTTTTTTTCTGCATTTTTTTGGAGATTTTGCAGACCATGCTATATTCAACTGGCAATAACTAACAAAGGTAGAGTTGCGGTGACATACTTTTCCTCCCGATAAAGGCACCGACTCTCCCCTCCCTCTCTTGAGACACTCAGTGAGTGATCGTCACATCAAGTAAAACATTTCATAAATTTCTGTGGATATTGAGAGTTTAGTAAAAGCACTACAATCTATTTTCACTGGTCAGTGTGGGCGAGCTGACAGTCTCTTCAACACATGGGCACCCGCCCACTACCCACACACTTTTCACTAAACTCAAAATGTAATATGTTCAGCTTACTTACTAAACATCACCTTATCGTGTTGTGACACACCGGCCAGAAGGTTTCACTATATGCAGTGCTTCATTTGTAACTCTTTTAACTGACGCCGGAGCTCACATACTGCGTTCTTGCAGACACGTGCTTGTAATAGTTGGGCACATGCAATGTGATCATTTATGATCAGCGGTTATGGTTTCCAGTTCAACCATAATAGTCAGGGGCGGACGTAACATTTCCCAATTGAGGGGGCAATACAACTTAAGCAATACAACTTTGGATCTTCCCTGTTCCTTCATACTTTCACCGAGAAACAATTGAACACAATTCGACTGTACTGTGGGCATGCATGCTTGAGATTATTTCACCTTGAAATAGTTTGTGGTTTCCGAAAATAGAACTTCAAGCGGCAAATATCCATGGATCTGAGTCTGACCCAGTGTTTTGGTTTATTTTTTTTATTTATTTATTTTTTTTGGGGGGGGGACTCTGCTGTACCATTCACGTCAATAGAACACGATTACACGACTGGCTAATTCACACGGGGTGGGGGGGGGGGTGGGCTTGCGGGTGGGGTTGGCCCGGGATGAAGCTAAACAGCTGAGAGAAACATCCCATAATGCCCCTATCTACTTTGTCCTTGGTTAAATTGGGAACATTCCACCCGTGAAATAATGTGTCCCTGCGTCACCTCGCAGCAAAGCCGGGCCAAATCACTCCCAATTCTCCCTCTATGACAGTTCATTACAATAATTGGCCACTTTCCCAATACTAGCTGGCCTGTCCCCTTGTCACAGCCGGGACGGAGGGACCGCATTTGAATAATGACTCACTTTGTGAGGCCTGCAGCGCCGGTGCTACCATCACCAATATCACACGCGCGGACGGGATACAGTTTGAGATGAACTGTGAACACCATGGGTCAGATGCGTGTGCATGTGTGTGCACACACACACACATCATATAATACTGGTACATGTGAGAGACCAAATCTCCGGTGTGCATATAAAAAGGGACACCACAGACACAAGCAGGTTTAATATGGAGATTTTCATTGATAGTTCTGAACAACCCACTGATCCACATGGACTTATCCCACTGGGCGGATTACTCCCTTGGGGTCATTATGTGTGAGACACACACACACACACACACACACACACACACACACACACACACACACACACACACACACACACACACACACACACACACACACACACACGCACACACACACGCACACACACACACACACACGCACACACATACACACACACACACACACACACACACACACACACACACACACACACACACACACACACACACACACACACACACACACACACACACACACACACACACACACTCGCTCACAAATTGATCTGATAGTATTCTGCACAGGATTCGGCCACTTTAAGGGGATAGTTCAGATTTTTGGAAATTAAGTTGCCATTAATAAAGTGATATCAACTGTATTAATTGATGTCCAGAGTCCTGTGGTGGGAGTTCTGCTCTGGTTCTGGTGAATATTAAGTAGTTCCGGTCATTTTGTGGAGGTCACTGAGGCCACTCAGTAAAAGTAAATGAATCCACAAAACTAACGTCATTTCGATTGAATTATTCATAAAATATTAGGACCTCCTTCGTTCATTTTTTACCCCCCTATCACATGGAACTACTTTTTGGGCGTAGAGATATTAACACAAAATACATAGTTCCCTGTGATAGAGGCGTCAAGAATGAACGAAGGATGTGCTAATGGAAATGGGCCAACAATACACATGATGTTAATTTTTTTTGGATTTAAAAAAATGAATGTCGGAGGCTGGCCTCTGCTGTAAACACTTGACACATAACATACAACATACAGGGGTTGACACTGAGGTCTCCGAGGCACTTGCCCATCAAGTACAAGTCAGGTTCTACTTGCCCTCAGGTCATGGTCACTTGCCCCCCAGGTTCCAGGTGGTCCCCAGTTAAGTTGGTTAACCAGATGTAACTCTTGAGAACATAAAAATGAAACCAAATGGACCCTTGCGGGTCCATTTGGTTTCATTTTTACGCTCTCAAGAGTTAAAATTCATCATCTTAATTAGCCCAGGTCTACACTGTAGAAGATTAATGGTCATTTTGATGTGTTAATTTGCCTGTTTTGTTTCCCAAATCCAGCCTGTGGATATCTAGAAAGCAGTGAAAGACAGAGTGCAATGACTGCCTTCAAGACAAATTTATCTTGTGTTGTGTTATAGTGCACTAAGTTGCACACTTGCCCGATCGGGCAACCAGGTAGCAGTCTTCACTTGCCCCACCATTTTTTTTACTTGCCCCGGGCAGCGGGCAAGTGTTAGTCAGTGTCAAGCCCTGACATATAGAGTACTTGTGACAGAGACACTACCAGGGGTAGGGAACCTACGGCTCGGGAGCCAGATGTGGCTCTTTTGATGGCTGCATCTGACTGGCAGACAAATCTTTAATTATATAAAAAAGTGTCATTAGACTCGTTTGCGCAAAACAGTGCCGGTCACTGGCGACTATACGGTTTGCAGTCATTTCAGTTGGACAGTGGCAAACATACACTTGTTGTGTATACAATCTATTTATCCTATCAATCGCACACGCATGTGTGCACGGCGGAAAGACAAGAGACAGCATGGCTAAAAGACAAACATGGATGAGGAGAATTGTACTTTTCAGCAGGAATGGACAGAGGAATTTGCTTTGGTGGAGAGAGCAGGTTCTGCAGGGTGTCTAATATGCAATGATAACATAGCAACAGCAAAAGAATGTTATTAAAAATTCAGAATTAAAAACTCAGACTTATTGGACTTTAAACGGTTTGAAATTACATAAAATGCACACATTTACTTGCATATTATTTTTTATTTTTTTTTTTTTTTTAATTGTATGGCTCCCACAGAATTTCATTTAAAAATATGTGGTGTTCATGGCTACAGTCAGTAAAAGGTGTATATTTGTGTCAGCTGAAACACTTTTAAAGTATGATTAATGAAACAATAGGACTTTGTAACATGTTTTTTTAGTCTTCACATCATGTCTGGTTCCTGGTTGCCAGATGATTACATGCATCGCTGTTCACACGTTCTGTTACACTTCCATCATTACTCTCAATTAGGGCTCAATTATACAGGAGAACAGATTTACAGCCGATAGTGTGGCATGTGTCACATTTGTGTATGTGTGCTAATGGGGGAGGAGGAGTCATTGTTTTTACATTGAAGGATAACCCCACCCCAACAATAGCCTGGGTTCAGCCCACAGACCCCTGCTGGGTTCTGTGGTCTGGTGTTGTGATGAAGAGTTTCAATTTATCTCGTCCGGAAAAACGGCTCAGCCAATGAGCGAAGGAGTTGGAGGCGGATCTAAAAAAAATAGCCAATCAACACTGAGGGCCATTTCGACGCATCCGTCGAGGATCATCTAACTGCCACAACGGAACAGTTGCCCATAAAAAACAGCACACATCCATTCAGTTTCATTGTAACTAGAGTTTCATTCTTTAATACTGCATTTAGTTATAAATAGTGCAAATGTCCGACGCCAACTGCACTGCTAGTCAGTTAGTCACTGTGCTGACTAAGTGTTAACTGTTGTTAACACTTAACTGTCGACCGCAAACAGCGTCACAGGAAGACAGATTCGCTGATATCTCCAGTGATTGGTTGAGGGGAAAATCAAGGGCCCGCCTCCTCGTAAATTGGTTACAATGGGGCCAATGTCAGACTCTTGAGCCATGGCTCAGAGTCTGACAATCAGGCTACCCCAACAACATGTGCACACACTCAACGGGAGGGGGGCGTTGTGCAACATGCCAACAGCTCATACACCAAGGCCCAATGTTGATTGGAGGAAGCCCCTGGGTTTTTTTTTATTTGACCCCAGCGGCTCACTGGGGACAGAGAGGAAATCCTTATATGGTCACCACTCTATAGTAAGAAGAGTGAGTTCACTTACCATACCTTTAAATCACCATGAACTATCCCTATTGGCCATACATAAACGCCTTATATTTGGTCTAGAGCAGGGGTTTTCAACAGGTGGTCCGGGGACCACCAGTGGTCCCTGAGAAGGTTCCAGGTGGTCCCCAGGCTAAATGATGGAAAATTGGCTAACCAGATGTAACTCTTGAGAATGTAAAAATGAAACCAAATGGACCCTTGCGGGTCCATTTGGTTTCATTTTCACACTCTCAAGAGTTAAAATAGTCATCTGAATTAGCACTAATTAATTAAGAACTCTGCACTGTCTTGTTTCCCAAATACGGCCTGGAATTGTGAACAAAACCAAAAGAATACGGTAACCCTTCCATTTACGGTACACTAACTACCAGGTAACTACCAGGTAATTGCCTGGTAATAATCAGTAATTGCATGAAATTACATGGTAACAACCAGGTAGTTACTATAGTAATTACTGAGTAATTACCAAGTGCTTTCCCTGACAACTACCATGTAACTACTGGGTAATTTCCAGCTAGCTTTAAGTATTTACCCATTAATTACCTGGTAGTTACAAGGTAACTTGCAGATACATTAGTAAGTTATTGCCATAATTGCCATATAATTACCAAGTAGTTTTCCTGAAAACTACCAGGTATTACCTGGCAACTGTATTCTCTGACTTTGCATAGGTATTATTAAGGCATAGATTGATCCTTCACGATTACCCATCAGCCCACGATTTGAACTCTGAACTTTGAACTGGTAAAACTGTTAATTACCAAGTATTTACACATTAATTACACATTATGTTTCCAGGTAAAACCTTGGTAGTTAACATGTAAGAAAGGTGGAACTGTACTGTAAAGTAAAGTGTGTTCTGTTTCCATGTACTTACCTGATAATTGTAGATTTTGATCCTTCACGATTACCCATCAGCCCATGTTTTGAACTCTGAACTTGAACTTTGAATTTTGAACTGATGAAAACTGTTAATTACCAAGTATTTATGCAGTAATTACACATTATGTTACCAGGTAAAACCTCGGTAGTTACCATGTAAGAAAGGTGGAACTGTACTGTAAAGTAAAGTGTGCTCTGTTTCCATTATATTACATGGTACTTTCACTGTAACTGTATATTTTAAACATCCACCACTATTGGTTGTAATAGTGAAGGATTATAATTTATAATTATCAGCTAGGTAGATGGTAATTCTATGGTACTACTCATGTAATTACCTGATAGGTACCCCGTAAGGAACAAGGAACTGTACTGTAAAAGGAAGTGTACTCTATTTCCATGACATTACCATGTATCTACCTGATAATTATAAATTATAATGCTTCCCTATTACAGCCAATGGTGGTGGCTGTATCTACAGTTACAGTGAAAGTACCATGTAATATAATGGAAACGGACCACACTTTGCTTTACTGTACAGTTCCACCTTTCTTACATGGTAATTACTGAGGTTTTACCTGGTAACATAATGTGTAATTACTAGGTAAATACTTGGTTATTAACAGTTTTTACCAGTTCAAAATTCAAAGTTCAAAGTTCAGAGTTCAAAACATGGGCTGATGGGTAATCGTGAAGGATCATAATCTACAATTATCAGGTAGGTACATGGAAACATCATGGAAACAGAGCACACTTTACTTTACAGTACAGTTCCACCTTTCTTACATGTTAACTACCAAGGTTTTACCTGGAAACATAATGTGTAATTACTGTGTAAATACTTGGTAATTAACAGTTTTACCAGTTCAAAGTTCAGAGTTCAAAACATGGGCTGATGGGTAATCGTGAAGGATCATAATCTACAATTATCAGGTAAGTACATGGAAACATCATGGAAACAGAGCACACTTTACTTTACAGTACAGTTCCACCTTTCTTACATGTTAACTACCAAGGTTTTACCTGGAAACATAATGTGTAATTACTGTGTAAATACTTGGTAATAACAGTTTTACCAGTTCAAAGTTCAGAGTTCAAATCGTGGGCTGATGGGTAATCGTGAAGGATCAATCTATGCCTTAATAATACCTATGCAAAGTCAGAGAATACAGTTGCCAGGTAATACCTGGTAGTTTTCAGGAAAACTACATATGGCAATTACTGAGTAATGTATCTGCAAGTTACCTTCTAACTACCAGGTAATTAATGTGTAAATACTTAAAGCTAGCTGGAAATTACCCAGTAGTTACATGGTAGTTGTCAGGGAAAGTACTGACAAAGTGGTAATTACTATAGTAACTACCTGGTTGTTACCATGTAATTTCAGGCAATTACTGATTTTTACCAGGTAATTACCTGGTAGTTACCTGGTAATTAGTGTACCGTAAATGGAAGGGTAACCAAAAGAATACTTTAGTTTTAGGTCTTTGGGGCTAAAATGTCATCAAATGGTGGTCCGTGGCTCAAATTCTGAATAAATGGTGGTCCCTGGTGTCAAAAAGGTTGAAAACCTCTGGTCTAGAGGGGAGAAATCAAAAGAGCAGACCAAGTACAGAGCCAAAGACCAGGTTTACCAGTAAGACAACCTCGGGGCGAGAAGCAACATCCCCCTCAAGGCCTTATTAGTAAGGCTAAGCAAGGCCCAGTTATAGGACCAATACTTGTAGGTAGGGCTCACTGCTAAATGTACAACACATACAGTAGCCTGTTGTGTGTGTGTGTGTGTCTCTGTGTGCATGCAGTGGCAGGGTGAGATGAGGTGCTCTCATTTGATCATATTATATCGAATGTCTCCATCATACCTTGTTAGCACTGCTGTCCTCGCAGTTTTCCTGCTCCACGGATAATAAGTCAGCCATCAGATGTGCGTGCATGCGTGCGTGTGTGTGTGTGCTGCGCTGCCTGCCATCGCCTGTGAAGCCGTGAGGACACGGGCGGATGTAACATTTCCCAACTGGGGAGGGCAGGAGAAAATGGCATGAGGGCGGTTTCATCGCCCGTGGCGCGACCATTTTCGGTTATAGGACTTATATTAGCCAACTAAAGCATCAATAATAACATGAAGTTGCAACAGACATGCAGCATGCAAAAAGCTAAAGGTCTGACTCAGAGAGTTTTCTGTTTTCAATGATGAAATGCTGTTGGTTTAGTGGTGACACAACTGTAGTTAGTTAGTAGCAGTAGTAGTGTTTCAAATCATTTCAAATATAAGCACTTTAATATGAAATATCTTGGGTTGTTTTGCTTGCCATCATGTTTGGTGGGGCAGTCAGGGCATTTTTGGGGGGGGCATTGCCCCCCTGTGTCCATGCCTAGATCCGCCCCTGGGTGAGGATCCGCTGCTGTTAGTCGCTTCACCCTGATGTCTGTTATCAACGGACAGAGCCACATCCATCCTGGCCGACTCACTCAGTGTTGACATGCTTCAATTAGGGGAGGCAGTATGGAGACGCTTGGGTTTTGTTCCGTTAAACTGCTTCTACGATACTTAACGCCGTGCAGCACCCATTTATCCTCATTGTTTTTTTTCTTCTTTCTTCGTTTTTCTCCTCCTGAATAAAATGAGCCATCATCACCCAGCACTTATGTGTTTTTGTTTTAACAGGTTTTCGGAAGCGCTGTAATACGCAGAGTCAGTAATGTTTAGTTCCCACATTGCTTGCGTTTTTTTTTTCCTTTCTCCCCCACTGCTGTAATAACTGAAAATGGAACTCGGCATTTAATTTAAGTCGAAAACACAGAACAGAAATATGAGGCCAGTCACTTTATTTTTTTTTTCTTCTTTTTCCTAATCCTCTCAGTGAGGCGGTGTTTTGTTTACACTGTAGCTTTGGGAACAGATTTGTTCACATTAGCAAACAGACTTAACTCCGTGAGATCAGAGGGATTGAGCCGTATTAGAATTTTTTGGTTTTCAGGGGCGACTGTATAGGTTTTGAATAATTAGCTTCTGGGGATAGGATTAGTCCAATGCTATTAGGATGACTGAAAGAGCAAACTAAAAGTGTAGCTTACTGACTAGCGCAGTAAACTAAAAAAAAAAAAACTGTACTTATAGAGATTTAAACTAACTTCATTACCCGCTGGGTGACTCAAAGTTTCACTCAAAGACTTTGCCTGTCATCATATTATTTCATCATATTATTTCATCACATTATTTGCTTGTAGGAATGAGGCGAAAACTAAATGGATCTCCATGAATTTAATGGTTCGTGGCTTGAGTAATAAACAGAGATGGGTGTAACTAGTAATATAATTGCTTTTATTACTATTACTAGAGACTGCAAAATCCATTTGCGACTCAACAGTTGTCGCGACAGTTTTCTAACCATCGTGACCATTTTGCATAACAGTCGCAACCATTTGGCATAGCAGTCGACTGTTTTCCCCACTAAACCTAACCCCTAAACCCAAATTACTAGTGAAAAATAGATCAACAAACATCATGACAGGGATACAACAAAACATAAGAGCGACCGCAAAAAACTGTATCTATCTAATCACATGTAACAAATGTAATCTACAATATGTAGGGGGAACCAGAAACACAATAGCAGACAGAATTAACCAGCATAGATATAACATAAAAATGCCAAGGTGATGTCCCTAATAGTACAACATTATATTGGACATGGAATTGGGGCAATGGAAGTATGTGGACTAGAATGCAACCAAACGTGGACAGAGGGGAGAGGAAGTTTGCAGAAAAACAATGGATTCTAAAACTTTTCCACAGGGCTTAAACGATAAGCCCTTGAAAGATAAGTAAGATTAGTTATGTCAGACAAAGATAGACTCTTCTTCGACTCTTCTTCAACAAAGATGGCGATGCACCAAGTTGGCAACACTGCTGCCACCAATATGAGCCGTGTACGTTTCCAATCACCTAAAGAGCCACACAGCCACCTATAGCCTACAATATTACAGTAATATATGTAAATTTGTTAGTGGCACAACACTGCTCACAGTATCCTCCCATGGACCTACACCGTGAGGTTCCGGTTCCACAGTTTGGAAATCTCTGGAAAGAATAATAATAATATTTTCCCATGCAGCTGAGAGAAGAAGTAAAAAAAAAAGGTCAGAATCCTGGGTGTATTTGTTCCACTTTGCTAAGCAGTGCATTTATCTCACCAGGGCTTTGCTGTGGCTCTGTGAGCGTTTTACTCACCTAGTTTATCCGCTGCTCTGTGAGCGTTTTACTCACCTAGTTTATCCTCTGCTCTCGGTGGCAGAGAGGGATCAGGGCTTTTATCAGGCCCTAATTGTGTTGAGTCACCTTCTGGCCACTGGGGCAGCCGTTCTGTCCGTCCGTCCGCTGTGGGCTGAGCGCCAGGACAGGCATAAATAAAGATGCATGTCTGAAATCCCACAGGGGTTAGAAAAAGAAAAGTTACAGCTATAGACCTGCCTGGGGCCATTTTGGATGCTTACCAGCAGCCACACAGGAGGGGGGGAAAGGAAGTAGTTCCCAATATTTTGATTTCCGTTGGAAACAGAAATGTGCTGATTTTCACCTCAGTGCCACCCACCTGACTTAAGCCATGCCCAGAGCTGTTGATATCAACCGTTTTTTTTTTCTTCTGATATTGCCCTAGAGGTACGCTTAACAAGTATAGTTATGAACGCAATAGCCTTGAGGGGAGGGAGTGTTTTCAGTGAGTCGCTGCAGTGGCGTCACTGGTGTACGTATACGTGAACTTGTCACTGACTTGCCACCATATTCAACTTAATTTGACTATAATTGCTTTCTTGCGTGTTATGTTGCAGAGTGAGATATGTGTCTGGCTTTATGTATTGGGTGATGCTTGATTCAAGTTGGTCTAATCTGCTATCCAAGTTGGCAACACGTTTTCCCACTTGTCCCCCACACTTCTGTTCTTCAAATGAACAGTTTAGATCTGGTCCCAGTACTGTGGAGGTGTGATGATCTGGGGTCCAGTCTGTCCAGTTTGTTTATGTACTTCTGTTCTTCTTTTTTGTCTCTGCGAAAACAAAGAAAAACAATCCTCTGTGACAATCTTTTGGCTATCACACCAGTGGCTGTCGGCAAACACCGGCTGTGGTAAGGCGAACTCCAGCTAGTGATGCATTGTAAGACGTTGTTGACTTGTTGTTCTGGCTATTACTTTTGATGTGTTGACAATCACGCCAACAAATACAATCACAAAATCTATGGAGGCTTGGCTTGGTTGACGATAGTCTGCTGATGGTATAGGAAAAATTGTATCTAACAGGGGCGGATGTAACTTTTCCCAATTGGGGGAGGCAGGTGAAAATGTTATGGGGGCGGCTTCATCGCTCCTGTCGCTTCGCGCCACGGGCGATGAAGCCGCACCCATGCCATTTCCGGTTTCAGGACTTGGGTATTAGGCAAGTAAAGCATCAATAATAACATCAGTTGTTGTTGAAGTTGCAACAGATATGCAGTATGCATAAAGCAAAAAAACTCTGAGTTTTCTGTTTTCAATGATGAAATGTTGCTTTAGTGGTGCCACAACTGTAGTTAGTTAGCAGCAGTAGTAGTGTTTCAAACCATTTTAATTATAAGCACTTTAATTTGAAGTTGTTTTGCATGCCATCATGTTAGGTGGGGCAGTCTGGGCATTTAGGGGGGCACCCCCCACCCTATGCCCATGCCTACATCCGTCCCTGGTCTAATGATGGTATAGAAAAAATGGTATCTAAGACTAAAACCAAATTTGAATTTGCTGTCAAAATGAATGCTATTCCAAGTAACGCTCGCTCTCTGAAGCCCTGTTTACACTCACACTGCTCGTCACAGCAGAATGGCTCTTAAACATGCATGGAATTTTCCATTGAGACACGACCTACACACACACACACGCATGCCGCACGCACACACACACACACACCTGCCGCTTAAATGCTGTGACAGCATGTTTGTATGGATCCGTTTATTCCATTTTATTAAGGCGAATGAATACAATGGATCAGTTTATTACGCATTTAAACACGATATAATAAAAATAATAACCTCCATACCTGAAGGGCATGTCCTGCTCCAATGTGCAGAATAATTGTCTCATCATTCCTTTGCGCAACAACCCCCTGGCCTGTCTCTGTCTCTCTCTCAGTGTGTGTGTGTGTGTGTGTGTGTGTGTGTGTGTGTGTGTGTGTGTGTGTGTGTGTGTGTGTGTGTGTGTGTGTGTGTGTGTGTGTGTGTGTGTGTGTGTGTGTGTGTGTGTGTGTGTGTGTGTGTGTGTGCTAGTGGATCAGTATTCAGCTCACACGGTGCAGTGTGGATGCTCCCGCAGCTTAAAATGACACTCCAGGCTTTCCTGCCTCCGAGTGCCGCTCTGCATCTGAGTGGAGGGCTCTTCACCCGACACACACACACCTAACACGCACACGCACACACACACACACACACACACACACACACACACACACACACACACACACACACACACACACACACACACACACACACACACACACACACACACACCTCTACATACCTACACACACACACACCTGTCTTTATGAGTCTGGCTCAGTCGCCGCTCCGCACTGCATTCTGGGAATGTGTTTTTTTTTTCCCCGTCTCTTTCTCATGCTGGTGCTTCAGGTTGATAACTTCTTCCTTCTTGTCTAATCCCACTTCAAAATATATAAATGAAGAAATAAAAAATAACATGGAGTGGTGGAAAATAAATAAGAAAAGAAGAAATAAGAGGATGTGCTTGGAACCAGTTCAGTTCAGGGGCGGATCTAGGCATGGGTATTGGGGTAATGCTCAGACTGCCCCACCAAACATGATGGCGTGCAACGCACTACTACTGCTACTAACTAACTACAGTCGTGGCACCACTAAACCAACTTTAATCATTGAAAACAGAAAACTCTCTGAGTCAGACCTTTAGCTTTATGCATGCTGCGTGTCTGTTGCAACTTCAACAACAACTGATGTTATTATCGATGCTTTACTTGTCTAATAAAAGTCCTGTAACCGAAAATGGTATGGGTGCGCCTTCGTGCCACGGGCGATGAAGCCGCCCCCATACCATTTTCTCCAATTGGGAAATTTTACATCCGCCCCTGCTTGGAACCAGCTACTTCTGGTCCCTAATCCCCTCTTCCTCCTCCTCGCCCCCAGACAGAAGTGACATGGCATCCCCGCCGGGTACTTGAAATGTACACAAGGATGAGCATAGGGAAAGAAAAAAAGAAAATAAACCCTAGCTGTGTTTCGTTTGTATTATGGAGTCGTTTTCACAGGTTGCTAGAAGTGGAAGCCTTTCATTCTCAAGTAGGAAGGAGAAGAGGGAAGAATAATTATGTTGTTCCAATGAATCCGATGTGGTTATTATTATTTAGTTCAGTTCTTCTTACTGTTGTGTGTCACCAGCTATAAACCACATACTGTATGTGACCAATTCTAACTGAGGTTGAGTCATGGGGGGAAAGTAGCCTGGCTCAGCCCTGAATCAACACCTTAAAAAATACTCGCTTATTTTTTTAATGTGATTCAAGGACTGGCTTCCCTGCCTTTGGGGCCGTTTGTGCGGGGTGGAAATCCAATCTCAGCACCTGATTGGCCAACAGCCCTGTCAATCACTCCGACCACAACGTCGTCTGCACCTGATTGGCCAACAGCCCTGTCAATCACTTCCACCACAGCGTTGTCTGTTTTCCCAATATGGTGATTGGTTCATATGAACCAATCACCGTTAAGGCTGCTGCTTAGAGATGGACTTCAGTCTGAATAATGAAGTGAAACGAAATGACAATTCAGATTGAGGTCAGGCTAGGGGGAAAGACTAAACTGTTCAGGAGAGGAGAAAAACTGTTTATTTTTATGCTTTTTTTTAATAGCACAGTCAGACTCTTCACATACTAGAGCATGTCTGAAATAAATATCAGAGCTGAATTAAACATGTATTTATAGGTGTAATGTTAGAGGCCACATAAGTGAACCTTTCGAGTCTGTTTTCTCAATCTGCTGTTTTCTGCAAGACATTAATCTATAATAAGCCATAGCTCAAAGACTGGTGGGTCAAACTGAACAACCAATATATCAAATTGTAGCTACAGTATGATATCCTGCCTTCACGTGACATGATAAACAAAAATGAAAAATCCCTCAATGACTCAACCTCCGTCGTGCTGGGTCACATATGTCAGACTCAAGGCCCGGGGGCCAAATCACACCCATGAATGAATTATGTTCAGCCTGCGGGATGATATTGAGCCACTATTATAACTGGCCCTCTGGTATTTTGCACACATAATTGTTTCACTTTCTCAACTCAGTTAATACATACTTACTTTCTCATTTTATTATGAAAGCAGTGCTTAGTGAGGATCATAGTCATAGAACAGGAAACTCAGCTTTAATAATGTTTTCACTTTTTAATGCATGCAATTTCATCTTTACAATCATTTCGCTAGTAAGGGACATTGATTTTTAAATAAAATAAAATACTTTTCCGCTGTTTGCCTGGGACGTCCTCGCAAACCGCTGTCTGTGTGTTCCGGTGTACACAGTCCGGGCCACGGTTTGTACCGATTTTTCTATTTTGACCCACTGTGTATTTGAGTTTTACACCCCTGAGCTATAGAACAAGGGTTTTCAACAGGTGGTCTGGGGACCACCAGTGGTCCCCAGCTAAATGGAAAGTTGGTTAACGAGATGCAACTCTTTGAGAGCATAACAATGAAACCAAATGGACCCTTGCGGGTCCATTTGGTTTCATGTTTACACTCTCAAGAGTTAAAATATTCTTGTGAATTAGCCCAAGTCTACACAACAAGATTAATGGTCATTTTGATCTGTAGGTTTGGCTCAAATGCTGATGAAATAGTGGGCCCTGGAATGAAAAGGGTTGAAAACCACTGCTATAGTATAAGTAGGAATAGGAAGTAGGAATGAAAAATAACGTTGACACATGGAGATACAAGGGTTGGGTGGATGTTTTGTTCTCTGGGACATCTTCTAGAGGTGAAACATGAGTTGACCATAATGGTCTGTTCTGACACGGTGCTATGTGTTTGAGCCCGCGGCTAGTAATCCTACTACCCATAATCCTTTGCGGCGGCGATGCCGCAGGAGGTAGAGTGACTGGGAATGGTTATAGGTTCCCACTAAATCATTGGTGGTTGCCAAAGTGGGATCCGTTGAGACTTCCAGGGGTGCCCAGCTAAATGATAACCAGGAAACGAATGGACATTTATCGGTGTGTGACTCTTAGTGTACAAATTAAACCAAATGTATACCCCAACAGGTCTCAGTTTATACACTCTCAGAATTGAATTGAATTAATGACATTGATTTTACAATATAAATTCCGGTGCCAGAGGTAGAAATGCCATTAATTGGCCGTCCGTAGTCTAATGCATGTCAAACTGGGGATTTTGAAATGAAACGGTTAACAAGAGGGCCCTTGGCATGTGTGTTGTAATGGCTACTGTATGTCCATTTTGTGGTCCTTAAAAGTAGTTTGGGAACCACTGAATTAAATGACAGAGAGCAGGTAGGCAAATACAACCATCCCATTCGAATATGTTTTACAGTATATATACACAGTATATACAGCATACAGTATATACGACATAATTGGTGGCAAGCTTGTCAGCACGACATAGCAGAGCAACTATCGCAAATATTATGACATGGTTGGTTAATACAGAAACTAATTAGCTGACCCAGAAGTAACAGCAAATCCAAGGATTTAATTGCTTACGGCGATGAAAGCCGCAGTCTATTAATATATGCCAGTTATGTCCAGTTCAACGTGGTGTTGTCTGGTGACATGTGTTTGTTTCCATGGCTGTCATGTTGGACAGAGCCAGGGGCGGATTGGCACATATTTTGAGAGCCAAGGGCGGATTGGGGGGGGGGGGTGGGGGGGGGGCTGGTTAACCAGATGTAACTCTTTGAGAGCGTAAAAATGAAAACCAAATGGGCCCTTGCGGGTCCATTTGGTTTCATTTTTACACCCTCAAGAGTTAAAATATTCATCATGTGAATGTAGAAGATTATTGGTCATTTTGATCTGTATGTTCCAGGCGAGCGTCTAGCGCATTCTAGTGCATTTTGGAAGTGCCACTAGATTTTGGATCTTGGCAGTTGCCAACACTGCCTCCAGCAGCGCGAGGCAGTGCCCTGGCGCACAGAAGTGAACGGGAATATGGCAACTCTCCTACTTGAAGGCTCTGGTGTAGGACACCTTTTCTTTTTTGAAGGAATAGAAACACTAGTCTGCCTGGCCTGGGCCTGGTGCCCTGGCCTGCCCTGGTATTTTCCAAAAGAAAAAAGAAAAAAGTCCAGGCCACTAGGTGGCGCAGGCCACCGGGAAAACTCCCTGTACTCCAGATGGCCAATCCACCCCTGGACAGAGCTCGGCGGTGCTGTCATGTTGGACAGAGCAGCGCGGTGCTGCGTCCAACACTCTGTCTGGAGCTCTGATCAGAGAGCAGTCTGGTGTGTTCACAACTGACACACAGCTGCTGAATTCACTGATTAATCAAGCATTCAACCAAGGGCTTGTAATAATTTGTGTTAACATGCAATTTTGGGCAGTGACTAATTAAATATTACATATCGCTGTAATATTATTACGTTTTCCATCAAAAGTAAGTTAAAGGGGAATTCCACCCATTAATATACCTTAGAGATGTTGTGTGGACATGATAAACAAGTTCCCCCAATTCTGTATTTCCTAAAAATGGAGGTCTGAAAAAATCATTAACATGGTGAAATACATCTGATGACATCATCAAGATGTGTTTCACCATGTTAATGATTTTTATTTCAGACCCCTTTTCCCGCTAGGGTCCATTGGTTCACATTTGTATCCTCTCAGGAAAAAAATGAAAATGGGTGTAATTCCCCTGTAAAGATATTACTCTGCCAAAATGTGTAATAATAAGTAATGTTTCTCTGCCAAAACATGCCTCATTACTTATTACTTACTTACTTACTTACTTAGTTACTTACTTACTTACTTTTGAGCTTGAAAATAGAACAGGTTTACAAGCTATGAACAGATTACAAAAGAGAATCACTGTTTTCATGATTTGTTTTCATGATTTTTGTTTTTCATGATTTGTTGACAACAACAAAGTTCTGGACTGTCTGCAGGACCAAGCAAGTGTCTGTCTGCAGGGAAACAGCTGCAGCATCAAAGTAGAAGCAATGCAGAGTGGGAAAAGGGCAAAAAAATAATATATAGCTAGCTACAGTATACAGTATATCTATTTTGATTTTTGGCTAAAAAGTTGCCTCTATTACCTTTTAAAAAAGCATGCAGACACCATCTTTAATCTCCCAGTACTCTATTTTAGAGACAGATTCAACCCGCATATAATATAATACGAGTTCATTAAGTGCCTCAACATTATCCAGATCGAACACAATAGCT
This sequence comes from Benthosema pterotum, assembly GCA_039105355.1. Classification (NCBI taxonomy): domain Eukaryota; kingdom Metazoa; phylum Chordata; class Actinopteri; order Myctophiformes; family Myctophidae; genus Benthosema; species Benthosema pterotum. Next base: position 19,847,335 of record CM076972.1, read on the forward strand.
TTAACTATAATAACCTCGGAAAAAAATAAATAAAACGAAAACCAAACGCGGCGTCTGTGTCTGTGCTGTGAAGATAATTATGTCAACACTTTGTTGAAGTAGCATCATCTTTATTGCAACGCTTGACGCCTTGGTAAAGCAATGACCCTGTGTCAATTATGGTGGAGATGTCCTTGAACAGCAGCAGCTGAAGAGGGAGCTGCAGCGCATGCAGCCGGCAGCGGCGGATCTAGGCACGGGCATGGGGGGGGGGCAATGCCCCCCTAAATGCCCAGTCTGCCCCACCAAACATGATGGCATGCATGCAAAACAACCCATGATATTTCAAATTAAAGTGCCTATATTTAAAATGATTTGAAACACTACTAACTAACTACAGCTCTGTCACCACTAAACCTTTTCATCCAGCATTTCATCACTGAAAACAGAAAACTCTCTGAGTCAGACCTTTAGCTTTATGCATGCTGCGTGCCTGTTGCAACTTCGACAACAACTGCCTAATACAACAACTGCCTTCGACAACAACTGCCTAATACTTACTTGCCTAATAAAAGTCCCGTAACCGGAAATGGTACGGCTTCATCGCCCCCATACCCCCCCCCCCCCCCCCAATTGGGAAATGTTACATCCGCCCCTGGCGGCCTGGCTGGGGGAACAAAAGGCAGAGAGTAGAGAGGAATGAGCTGCACGTCTGTCTGTCTGTCTGAATGAGTGTGTTTGAAGTGATAACCTTATGAGTGTTTATTTGTTTGGAGCAGACTGGATGACGTGACACTACAGACAGGAGCCAAGAGGAGACAGACACAGGAGGGATGGGGGAAGGGAGGGGGGTGGTTAAGATGTAGCTGCTGTCGGGAGGGAACCTTGTATGTAATGGCATTTTTGTATTAAAGGGACATTTTACCTTTTTTATAAAGAAATATATGTTAAAAGGATCCCTGGCTAATAAGACAACTGTGCTTTAAAACACTTTACTGCGTTCTAACACTATAACGCAGTTACCATCCTGTTACCGCAAGGTTACTGGTTCGAACCCAGGGTCCTCCAGAGTTGGTGTCGAAGTGTTCTTCAGAAAGACACCGAACCCCTAATTGCTCCTCATGTGCTAGTTTGAAAAAATAAGCAACGATGGATGTGAAGATAATATCTATCTATCTATCTATCTATCTATCTATCTATCTATCTATCTATCTATCTATCTATCTATCTATCTATCTATCTATCTATCTATCTATCTATCTATCTATCTATCTATCTATCTATCTATCTATCTATCTATCTATCTATCTATCTATCTCCATCCATCACCTCACTTTTCTGAGCATCGTCTACCACAATCCTAACCCTTTAGTTGACCTTCAGCCTGGGTAAACGATGTGATCGCTCCCTGTAGGAAACAGAGTCCTCTTAAGGATCATAAGGTTAATGAGGAAGCATCAGTAAAGAAGGGGAAGTGACCTGCAGCCACCCTGGAGCCCTGAGGTCAGAGTGGAAGTGTCGCTCTGGGCAGGTGATGGGTTGCTTTCACACTATAGCTAAGCACTCACCATCATAACACAACCTTTTCTTTTATTGATTTATTGGAAAACCGGCCAGCATATGATGATGACACCTCCCGATTTTGAAGGCGTACAATTGCCACTCTGGAGTGAGTGTGGAATTGTAGTGGCCATCTGGAGCGAGTGTGGAAATATAGTGGCCCTCTGGAGTGAGTGTGGAATTATAGTGGCCCTCTGGAGTGAGTGTGGAATTATAGTGGCCCTCTGGAGTGAGTGTGGAATTGTAGTGGCCCTCTGGAGTGAGTGTGGAATTATAGTGGCCCTCTGGAGTGAGTGTGGAACTATAGTGGCCCTCTGGAGTGAGTGTGGAATTATAGTGGCCCTCTGGAGTGAGTGTGGAATTGTAGTGGCCCTCTGGAGTGAGTGTGGAATTGTAGTGGCCCTCTGGAGTGAGTGTGGAATTATAGTGGTCCACTGGCGACATACTGTAATTGTCATACATCACGTGTCAGATTCTGTCAGTGACTGAAAATGTTATATTTTTTTTGCATGTCACCACGATATGTAACGCTAAGCCACTAGGGGTGTGTTCTAGAGACGCAGGATGCCGACCCCCACATTGGCACCCCCCCCCCCCCCCCTCCACAACGCACACATTGGACAGACAGACAGACAGACAGACAGACAGACAGACAGACAGACAGACAGACAGACAGACAGACAGACAGACAGACAGACAGACAGGCAGCAGGTACACAGACAGAATGAAGCAGCCTTTCCCTTATTCCTTTTTGATTGAAATTAGATAGTGATTTAAATTAGAGTGATAATTAATGGAAGGTGGGCTTTTGCGATGCCGCTCACAGATTATGTGGGCCTTGCTAATGAAGTCTGGGGGAGGTTAAACAAAAACGGGACGGGGGCTATTATACACGCAATTAGCGCTCGTTAATTTTAACGAGGGTCAATCTGGAGGCGTGCTCCCTGGCAGGTCCTCTGTGACACAAACCAAAGTGCCATAAACCAAACCGGTTCTCAATGTGGGGTCGGGGGACCTCCCAGGGTCCAACATGACCCCCACACACACGGCGGGGCAGTAACTCTGAGAGTGTGCAAACGGGAACTACTCAGAGTTAAATTTAATTTAATTAAGTAAAATGTAATCGACAGACCGGGTCCATTAGGACGCTTTCCTGACACTCAGTCTAATTATCATATCGTTTGACTTCATTATTCAGTCCTTCCCATGGCAGCTGACTTCATTATTCAGTCCTTCCCATGGCAGCTGTTCATGGGGCGGGGCGTCGTCAAAGTGATTGGTTTATATCAACCAATCAGAATATTGGGAAAGCACACAACGTTGTTGTCAATCATGTTGCTAAAGGGCTAGCCTGTTTGCCAACCAAACAACAACACAGCCGACAAGCGTTACTAGCCCTGAACCCAATGTTTTTGGCAACCCTTTAATCATTAAAAAAATCACATACATATCATGGTTGATATTTAGTTTGTTTAGTATTGCATTGCAATTGGTCATGATATTTGCATAAAAATACCCTACAGAGGATGCAATTAGCCTCTTCAATTAATCTTTGGGCTGTATGCAATTTTTGATGATTTTTAAACTTTGACCTTTTGCCTTTAACCCTAATTTACCTACCTAAAAGTAGGTAAATATAGCCAGATTGATACGGCCACGATTCACTGCAGTGGGGGCTGCCATGTTTGTTGTTTGACACAGTGCTATCGCGTGGCTTAATAGTACACAACTAAGCCATGTAATAAATAACTAATAATTGACAGAAATGGCACACAACAATGCTGCTTTTATTTATCTGCAGTTGTGTAGACTACGTTCGTCCAGGCTAGGAGGTCTGTTGTTGAGTGGAGTGGTCCGTTGTTGTGACTTAATATCACGTGACCAGAACGCTGGCCTCTCATTGGAGCATTCATTCAAGCCATGTAATAAACATATACTGTATATGAGTATAATGACACTAATAACACATTTGCAAATAACAGCCCACGGGCACTTATTTGGTCGAGGCGGTCGTTACGCAAAATGAGGTCACAACCTGGCATGTTAATTGGTGGTGGGCGGCTGTTTGTGTAAGGGCTGTAATTTGGTGATATATACTGTACTCCAGTCTTAACCCAGATTAGTTTGTGTGAAAGCGAGAGCCGCAGTGTTTATGGAAACAAAGCCAGGGAGCCTTGGCACGCTAACACGGTTCATTAGTTGTTGTTGTAGTGGAATGCAGCCATGTTATTAGCGTGGGCCACGGCGTGTGAAGTGGCTCAGAGCCACGGACGTACGGATGGACCACCACGGACCCAGCCAGGCTTCCTGTGACAGGTGGTGGTCTCCACAGGGGGTCAGTACAGCCCCATCGGAGTGGCATGATCACACCAGTGGTGTTTCTAAGCAGTTTGGAGCCTCAGGCAAGATTTTCCCTGGAGCCCGCCCTTACCAATGACCAACCAAATGGACCCTTACAGGTCCATTTGGTTTGGCTCCCCTCTTACCAATGACAACTGCACAAATATTACCGGTATAATGTCATTCACAGCATTGTGGCCTAATGTCTTCAGCTTACAGTAAGTGTGTCAATTAGCACAACACTTTGCTATTGATTGCCTTTTTGCCTACTTTTTGGGCATTCCAAGCAGGGGTGGATCTAGGCATCGGTATGTGGGGGCAATTCCCCCCTAAATGCCCAGTCTGCCCAACCAAACATGATGGCATGCAAAACAACCCATATATATTTCAAATTAAAGTGCTTATATTTAAAATGATTTGAAACACTACTACTAACTAACTACAGTTGTGTCACCACTAAACCAACAGCATTTCATCATTGAAAACAGAAAACTCTCTGAGTCAGACCTTTAGCTTTATGCATGCTGCGTGTCTGTTGCAACTTCAACAACAACTGATGTTATTATTGATGATTTACTTGCCTAATAAAAGTCCTGTAACCAAAAATGGTACGGGTGGGGCGAAGCGCCACGGGCGATGAAGCCGCTCCCATACCACCCCCCCCCCCAATTGGGAAATGTCACATCCGCCCCTGATTCCAAGTTGTTGAAATCCTCTATCTGCTGTACTATGTTTACAGTCGTGGACCATAGTTGTCGCATGCCTATGTACTGTAGGCTACCTGCATATGTGCTGTACCCTAACCCATTGGTTTACCAACTGTTTTATACTGAAGTACCAGCTCAGAAAATATTTGTTGCTTGAGCGGGGCTCAAGTACCAGCAGTGGTACTAGTACCAGTGGTTGGGAACCTCTGCCTTAATCCATCAACACAAGCATGCACACACGCATACACACACGCACGCACGCACGCATCCCCCCACTCATCCTCTGTGAGGACCCAGATAGCAACATGCATTGATTCAACCAAAATTCAACGTTGAATCAATGCATTTTGCATTGATTCAACCAAAATTCAACGTTGAATCAATGCATTTTGCATTGATTCAACCAAAATTCAACGTTGAATCAATGCATTTTGCATTGATTCAACCAAAATTCAACATTGAATCAATGCATTTTGCATTGATTCAACCAAAATTCAACGTTGAATCAATTCATTTTGCTATCTGGGGACCGACCTACAAGCTCACAATGTCACACTATCTCTGTTTGTGCTTGCCCCTCTCTCTCTCTCTCTCTCTCTCTCTCTCTCTCTCTCTCTCTCTCTCTCTCTCTCTCTCTCTCTCTCTCTCTCAGGGTGGATTAGTTTGGTTCAGTTCCCTGAAGTAATCCTTTTCTTTCCCACCTGATTCACTGACAACAGGAGGCTGTCAGGCACACACACGCACACGCACACGCACACACACACACACACACACACACACACACACACACACACACACACACACACACACACACACACACACACACACACACACACACAGCGCTGTCTTCCAGTAGGGCACACATGACCTCTCTCAGAAAGCAAACAGTGACTGGCTGCATGCAGGCTGCCAGTGTTTTCTGGCTCTCTGAGGATCATTCACCTCACTTCAGTCTGCCTGCCTCAGGCCTGATGTCTGACAGAGTCTAAAGAGAATCCCGCTCTGCTGTTCTCACTTAAAGCCGTCATATGTGCTGTGTTGCCCCTCTGTTTACATAATGCCAACAATACATATTTATTTTCTCCCCGTCATTTCCATCTATGCCAGCATTCACTGAAGTGTGTGTGTGTGTGTGTGTGTGTGTGTGTGTGTGTGTGTGTGTGTGTGTGTGTGTGTGTGTGTGTGTGTGTGTGTGTGTGTGTGTGTGTGTGTGTGTGTGTGTGTGTGTGTGTGTGCGTGCGTGTGCGCGTGTGCGTGCGTGCGTGTGTGTGGGCGGTGTTTGGCTGTGCACAAACACATACACTGCCCTTCCTGACGCATTTCTGTCTGTGAAAACAAACAGTGAAAACACCAAAATACAGTGTCTGATATAACTGCGTCTGCTATAGAGGAAATAATGGGTGACGATATATACGGTATATACCGGTACGTACAGTGTTAGTTTTGTGTGAATACAGATCAAACTTACCTAGAATGCCTTAAGTAAAAGTGTCAGTAACAAGTAGAAAGGCATGAGTTGCTCAGCTATATTTTGAGTGGTGCCTAACCTCTATCACATAGCAATGTGGGTCTGTCTATCTGTCTGTCTGTCTGTCTGCTATGGTACTCTGTGGTACTAGCCATATTTCACATCGCCCGGATATCCCATTTAGGCCTCGCCCATTTGAGTAAAGATAGATTTTCCACCATTTTAATGTTCTCTAAAAATACATGTTTTTCCTCCTCCACCTCCAGATTTTGCCCCCCAAAAATGGTATACATGATCCGATTAAAACAGCACAGTCAGAAATCTGACTAGTCCATATTGTTCGGCCACAATCACCATCCGTTCCACCACAAGTTAGTGGAAGGGACCTATTTTACTAAGAACACCACAAATAATAAATATAACGTCCAATCCACCCCGAATTTGAGGGGTGGATTGGAGGGGTCACACTTTGAGGATGGTTTCGTCAACACAGAGCCAAAAGCATTTCTATTTATATGAAAATAGCTTCTACTTCCACGTTTGCTTCCTTGGGAGGATATAAAATTCTCCTCTTTGGAACCAGTGGTTTACAGCATTTAAAGTTAATTAGGCAACATTAGTACAGGAGAGAGAGGCTGTGCTTGACCCTGAGTATGGGCAGGACAGCGTTACTGCAGAACAGACACTGGCTGCGTACGGCTGAGTTCTGTCAGCAGCACCCAAGTGCCAATAATCTAGGAGAAGCACACCCTCGAGTCTAATATTGGCGATTATACAACAGTTACCCTTAAAAAGAAACACATCAACAGAATGTCACTGTAACTAAGCTATTCAAAAAGAAATCCATATTTTTTATTTAGCCAATATAAGACCAGAAATGTCTAGCCTAGCAAGTCTCCGCGAGCACAGCCTGGTTTTATTTTTTGATTAGGTGTTCTATCATGCTCATCGAAGCACGTCTGGATGGCTATTTCAACCTAACAGATTGCCTCCTCTGTTGTATAATAGTTCTTAACGAGGACGTGAAGCACCTCGAGATGGGATGGAGTTTTCTGAATAATCCCCCACTCTGATTGAAGCCTCCATCTTGTCGCCTGTATGCCGTCCTTGTAGTGACTGCTCTTCATTTCTGGGGTACAGCAATGTCCTGTCAAGTATAGGGGACAACTCCCAGAACTGAGAGCTGTCAGCTTAGCCATTTGTATAAAAATATACTCCGCTTTCTGTTGTACAGAAACCTTGTATGTCTATTGTCTGTACTGCAGTATTTCAACATTATCTTGCTCAAATTAACAGCATCTTGTGACTAATTAATAACTGCATTGGATCAAATGGAACCCAGGTAATTCTTGTTTTGTAACCCATTTCCTGAAAAGTTAAATGTTTAGCACATACAAGGTTTCAGAGAAAATATCATGTAATTATGGTATAGCTGCAATAAAATGTATTACCAACGGTAGACACCATAGATAAGTTGTGATTGCTGGACCATAGATTGCAGATCTATGCAGGTCACTATCTCTGATCTATGATCATAGATCAGGTGTGGTTGCGACCGAAGGTTGTGGTCGCAAAATGAATTTGCTCCTTCTGAAACTGAGGCCTGCCAAAAATTTAGTTACCATTCACTTTGCAGATCGATACGCAATGTATGCTAACATCTGAAGTCCTATTACTTAGCAATTGAAAAATGGCAGATCTACAAGTTCACATTGTGTTACATCTGTGAGCTTGTAGATCTGATTTAGACCATTTCTGATGGTTGTAAGAGCGCATCTTTGCATTGTGGTATGGCTGCTTTTATTTAAAGGAGCACTTCCGCATCTTCAACATTACTGTACATTACATCTCCGTCTAATTGCTCCTCACTAATGCATGAGGCCCACCCATCCTGTCTGACCACTTAACACGGCAGCCACAGAACGGCTGAACGTGTTAAGTGTTCGGATGGGTGGGACCGTGTGTACATTTAGCCGGAAGTCATAATTCTTCCACCACCCCCCTTACTTCTATGCATCAATAAGTAGGTCACCATGGTTTATTATCAATATCAGCAGAGCAACGAGGTGGGCTATACCCCTTTTTACAACAACTAGACCCCTGGGAGAGGGAGCGCCATCATCATAAAGTCCTTGGCTCCCACTAACAAGAAGAAGAGCGGTAGTTTTAACCACCATGCGTGACACGTGGTGTGCAGAACTGTGGGGTCGAGCCAGTGGCGTTTCTTAGCAATTTGGAGTGTGTATAGGGAAAATCTCCTGTGACGTCATACCTCAAGGGATAAAAATATGAACTATTTTTAACCTAAAGAACATATTATGTGTTTTAAATGTTCAATTCTAGTTATAGAGGACAAGTATAATGGATTTATCCATATGAGGCTTATATGAGGATCATTTTAAAGCATGTCTGGTGGTCGCTTGCTGTCTTGTTAGTTTAATTTAACTAAATGGGTGACCATTTCAGAGAGTTTTTGATAGTCACAAGCAAATTGTTGTTGTTTTTTTCCACAATCATCCAAATTAATATGGATACGTTAATTTGGATTTATACGCCCCCAAAACATATGGTTAGACGCATGAAGTACTTCTCTACGGTGGATAATGAAGGAGTTAGGCTATTTTAACGATTTTGGGGACATATTGGACGCCAACTTGAAAATAACACATTACACATGGTCAAACTTTGTTAAACTTTTAATATGTTATCAAGGACACCTAATGCTATAAAAACATTTGAGAAACCTTCTGTTCCAATTTTTAGGGTGTCTTTTTCCATAAATGCCCTCGCCTATTCCCCCAGGGTTCTGTTTTCCCCAGAGGAGGTTTGTTATGGATGCATACATCCCTCTGCTGTTGATGGAGCAGGGTATAAACTAGGCTGTATAGCAGAGACATGTACGGTGCAGATCAAAAACAGGGCCGGATTTAGCCAGCCCTACTAGGGTGGGCTGGAAGAGTGGCAGAGTGGGCTGGCAACCCCAAAGTTTTTTCATATGAAGCAGTGGTTTTCATCCTTTTTGACACCAGGACCCACTATTTATTTGGTATTTGAGCCACAGCCATACCCTCATTTGATGACATTTTAGCCCCAAAGACCCCAAAAAACAGGCACAAAACAGTCATACATACAGATCAAAATGACCATTAATCTTCTACATTCTCTAGTTGTGTAGACTAATTCACATAATGAATATTTGAACTCTTGAGAGTGTGAAATAAAACCAAATAGACACCAGAAAGTAATGTAAAAAAGCAATTTGTTACATGAGCCAAAGCAATAAGTAATGTAATATTACTTTCATAAAGGGTTAATAAGTAATATATTACTCTCGTAAGTATTGCGGTGCGGAGTACATGGCGGCTCTCTAAGTTAAACTTTTCAAACGTAAAAGTATTTTTTTTAAAATAGCTGATCTGCAGGATCACAATGTGTCACATCCCGAGAGCTTGTAGCCAATAACGCACTGCATTACACATGTGCATAAGTCTGAAGCTTATATAATTTATGTTTTCTAACAATAATCCATATCCACAAACAAACTATTGCCAAAAAGTTTTCAAATAATTGTAGAGAAGTAAAACTACAATATGTGTACTCTGAGATGTACTGGTGCAGCCTAAAATGTACTTCAGCGCTCGCACTTATTTACCTTCCACCGCTGCATGGTATAAATACAATGTTCTCAAAGCTATTGTTAGCCTGGATCTGTTATCTGAACTCCCATGAACCTCTTCTACACGAGACATAACAAACGCTGAGGCGTCGACCTACTTGACAATCGTCTTTGTTAAAGCTCCTCATACTGTATGCAGAGTCGCCGAGCCCAAAGAGTAGCTTTAGATTGAGCAGGCGATGGAAGCAACCGGAGGACGACGTTCTTTTTTTATGTGTGATCACAACCCACACTGATTAGGCTTATCCTCTCCTGAGTTCTACTCCTCTATCGGTCCAGTAGTGTTATCGTATTTCCTCCATGCAGCAGATTATATCGTATACGGTATCACATTCCATACAGGCAGACATCGGAGAGCTCCTATCATCATAATGGATCTAGAGGCATATGTACTATATTTTATGTGTGTATGTATTGTGTAACAATAGCCCAGATCTGATCACCATCTGATATGGAGTTTGAGGTTTTGTGTAGAGTTGTGTGTATTAGGGAAATAGTGGTCTTGCAATCTATGCGTAGACCGTAGGTATCCACACAAGCATGTTCTACATCCGTATTCATGCACGCACAACAACAGAGATTGGTATAACTAGTAACTAGTAATATTATATTTCTCTGTAATGAGTAATATAGCCTCGACACCCAGGCTTTCATTTTCGTTCGCCTTGCGCGAAAGCGGAAAGCCTGGACTAACGCACGTTGGAAAGTGGCCTTCAAGTGGGAGTGAACCTTCCGGGGTGGGCATCGCTCTAAATAATGTGACGTAGAACAGCAGTGGACGGGCGCGGGAGGGGCCGGGGATGACGACACGTTGGTGAGATCGAATCAGAGCGCAGCACTTCCGCCGTGTGGATCCCACGACACCCCCGCCCCCCAAGGCCAAAATCATTGAGGGCTAGACCAGGCTATGAGTAATATAACATAATGTCCCATGAAACAGTAATAATGTTAGTTACTTCTACTAATATTACTAGTTACTTTCGTCATGCTGCTGTTTTCAATGGGGGAGATGAACTAATGCTACTTTGCTTTGAGCTAAAAAAAAAAAAGTGCAATGAACAGGCTGGAACCTGTCATTATTGCAGTCAGACGCACAAAGAGATACCAAGTGAACCCCTAGCGGGTCCATTTGGTTCACATTTTACACTCTCAGAAAAAATGTCCTAAAAGCAAAAACATACTCAACACAACTTGATGATAGAGCCTCCATTGGACTGATCCCAACTCTGTCTACAGTATACTCAGGGCCGAGTATACTGTACCGCACATGTCAAACTCAAGGCCCGGGGGCCAAATCAGGCCCGTGAATGAATTATCTTCGGCCCGCGGGATGATATTGCACACACACCATGATAAGAAATGAATGCAACTAATTGTTTTACTTCCTCAACTCATTCTCATTTACTTTCTCAATTAACTATGAAAGCCGCACTTGGTGAGGATCTGTGGCGCGCAATGAGACGTGAGCACCTGCTATTTTTTAGGGATTTTTTTTAGACGTGAATACCTGCTATTTTTCGGGGACGTGTGGAAGCACAGACCGGAATGTCTGGCCCTCGACTTGTACCAATTTTTCTATTTTGGCCCACTCTGTATTTGGGTGTGACACCCCTGCTGTACCGGCTGGTCTAGAGGGGACAGGTGGTTATCATTGTGTTCTTATGAAGGTGTTCTGCGTATTGGGACAGGTGATGATTATATCGTATCAAAATCCACCCCATCCTGAACACTCCCTGGTGGTTCTGCAGGGTCCATTATGGCTTGCTGGAGCAGCATAACACAGGGACGGATGTACAATTTCCCAATTGGGGGGGTGTGCGTGTGTGTGTGTGTGTGTGGGGGGGGGGGGGGGGGGGGTTAGGAGAAAATGGTATGGGGGCAGCCTCATCGCCCACGGGTGATGAAGCCGCACCCATGCCATTTTCAGTTACACGACTTTTATTAGGCAAGTAAAGCATCAATAATAACATCAGTTGTTGTTGAAGATGCAACAGACACGCAGCATGCATAAAGCTAAAGGTCTGACTCAGAGAGTTTTCTGTTTTCAATGATGAAATGCTGTTGGTTTAGTTGTGACACAGCTGTAGTTAGTAGCAGTAGTAGTGTTTCAAATCACTTTAAATATAAGCACTATGATTTGAAATATCTTGGGTTGTTTTGCATGCTATCATGTTTGGTGGGACAGTCAGGGCATTTAGGGGGGCATGCCCATGCCTAGAGCCGCCCCTGGCATAACATCCACTATGGATGGCGACGCTGTCCGTCGCACGGCTGTCTCCCACTGTAGCTCTTCAATACTTCCAAGACTCCCCCTATAGTATAGAGACAGGCCCTCAGGAATAGTAGGGAACATTCCATGTGCCATCTTACTGTATAGGGATGGATGGCAGGACTAGCATCAGTGTGGAAGCACAGCTGTCACAGCGCTGTCTTGCAGTAGTGGTTTTCAACCTTTTTGATCTGAGGGCCCACTATTTATTCAGACTTTGAGCCACAGACCACCATTCGATGACATGTTAGCCCCACAGACCCCAAAACTCACCACTCTCCAGGATGGATTCGGGAAACAAAGCAGGCAAACCTGCAGATCAAAATGATCATTAGTCTTCTACATTCTATAGTTGTGTAGACTTGGACTAATTCATGAATATTTTAACTCTTGAGAGTGTAAACATGAAACCAAATGGACCCGCAAGGGTCCAATTGGTTTTATTTGCATACAGAGTTACATATGGTTAACCGACTTTTCATCTGCTTAACCAACTTAGCTGAGGACTAGTTTCTTATGGTAGCAACTAGTAAGCAACTAGTTAGCCTGGTCTAGCCCTCAATGATTTTGGCCTTGGGGGGGCGGGGTGCCGTGGCATCCACACGGCGGAAGTGCTGTGCTCTGATTTGATCTCACTAACGTGTCGTCATCCCCGGCCCCTCCCGCACCCGTCCACTGCTGTTCTACGTCACATCATTTAGAGCGACGCCCACCCCGGAAGGTTCACTCCCACTTGAAGGCCACTTTCCAACGTGCGTTAGTCCAGGCTTTCCGTTTTCGCGCAAGGCGAACGAAAATGAAAGCCTGGGTGTCGAGGCTAGCAACTAGTTGAAATCTGGTCGCGAGTAGTTTCTTATGGTCGCAACTAGTAAGCAACTAGTTGCTACCTGGTCATGACTAGTTTCTTATGGTCGCAACTAGTAAGCAACTAGTTGCTACCTGGTCAGGAGTAGTTTCTTATGGTCGCAACTAGTAAGCAACTAGTTGCTACCTGGTCATGAGTAGTTTCTTATGGTCGCAACTAGTAAGCAACCAGTTGCTCCCTGGCCATGAGTAGTTTCTTATGGTCACGACTAGTAAGCAACTAGTTGCTAACTGAACATGCGTAGTTTCTCATGGGCAAGACAACATTGGGATCAAAGGTTAACTACGTAACATTTAGCCAATATGCGTATTTCTCCCAAAACAGCCACTACATCATTGTGTTGACGTGTGTCCTTGAACAAGTATTTTACACTAAAGTGACACATCCCTTTGGCTGTGTTTTTATTTTGTTCCACTGTTTATGTTGACGTTTCAGCTGTTTTTGTCTAGATTCATCCCCAGTATACTATACTAGGGCTTATTGTGGATGTGAGCTTGCAGATAAATAATTACACTGGGCTTAAAGTGGTTAAAATAATAGTGTTCCAAAATCTGACTGCTGGCTTTATCTAAAATGTAACTCACAGCACTTTTCCCCACTGCAGCGCCCTCAGTGAGAAACCTTGTATCTTTATTATGTCTTCTTTGTTTTCCCTACTTCATCCTATGCAGGGTCTATGGATAGTAAGTAAATTATTCATGCAAATACAGCAAAAATTGGTGATCTACACTGGCTTTCAACCATTTTCATACCAGGGCCCACAATTTATTCAGCATTTTAACCACAGACCAACATTTGATGTTGAGTCTCTTGGACCCAAAACTAAGGATTTTTAGAGTTTTTGTCCACAATTTAGGAGAGATAATTTAACTCTTGTTAAGCTCTCAAGAGTTACAGGTCTTAACCTACAGGTTAAGTGTCCATTTGGTTACCAGCGGTCTGTCATTATAGCTGGGTACCACCTGGAATCCACCATTTGAAAGTGACTGATCTACAAGATCACAACACATCACATTGCAACCTGTGTGTTCTTCTAGCGTAGATCGACAGTTTATGAAAACTTAAATATTTGCACGTGTCTTTTTTTTCATAATCATTCGACCTCTGAAAAGCATTAACAAGCGGCTTGTGACTAAACAATAACAGCGCTGGATGGAAGTTACCATTTTCTTTTTCACTTTCTTTTCCCCACAATCTGTTTATTTTAATTTTCCATTTTACACAAAAGGCCTAACTGTGAAAGCGATCAAGAAACTGTGTAATCAAAACATTATGTAAGACTTCCACAAGGACAAGACACGAAATATAGAGTTTTTCTCAGTTTCTGAAATGTTGTAGACATACAAAGTTTACCGCCTGAAGGCAGCACCTGCTCAGAGCTAACAGGAGACTTATTATTTTCTGTGCTGAGATATTTTTTTTTCACTTTCTTTTTTCCTCAGCAATCTGCATTTTCTTGATTGAAGCTGTTAACTACGCGCTGCTTAAGTTGATCCTCGCCTCTTGTCGCCGTAATTCGGTTGCGGTTTCGTGAAAAGCCTGGGTGTATATTTCTCGGCGGCACGCAGCAGGGGAACCGGCAAATAAGGAGATATTATTCTGAGGTGTTAGCAGCGTGTTTAGGCGAATTGATATCGCAGATCAAATCTCGCCGGATAGGATGTGCGCCAGTGCTGCTGGTGCCGCCGCCTCTGTAACGGGCCTTATATTAATCACTTTCTACTTTTTCTGAGGCTTCTAGATTTGCCATCTTCTTTGCATATTTATGATGTTAAAAACGAGTGTGTTAGTGTGTGCGCACGTGCAAGCACGCACGCACGCATGCACGCACGCATGTGCGTGTGAGAGTGATACCTTCCACCAGAAGGTGTGAAAAGCAACAGTATGAGGTGTGTCTGAAAAAGTGAAAATGCTAAGTCTCACTCTCACTACTTCCTCCCTTCCTTCCTTCCTCTGTGTCTCACATGGTGCTTCTCAAACTGGGGGAAAATAATGATTTTTTAAAATAAACTTTCCTCCTTTGGGTGACCCACTTATGGGGACTATGAGAATGTTCCACTTGGGGGGGATGGAAATGCCTGCTGCGATCACTTAAAGGGCAATTTCACCCCTTTTGCAAGCATAGCTTTTGCTATGCTTGCACCAGAGATGTTTAGGACACATGGAAAACTTTATTGTTTTTTTACTGTGTAATATATATATATATATTTTCTTTAGATATGTTAGTTATGAATGGAGGTTCATGATGTCATGGATTTCTACTTACAGCACAGTTCTCCCGCCCACTAAGGGAGAACTGCAGCCCTGTGTACCCGCCCCCTATGGGTTAATCAATGATTATAGTATTAATAACAAGCTAATCATAATCCAACCCTGTATCACATCTCAAAAGTCAAATAGTGACATTTTACAGACCCCACACAAAGTCACTATTTGACTTTCCAAAGTCAAATAGTGACTTTCTGAAGAGGGCGCGGTTTTCCTTTCGTCTTGCAAAAAAAAGAGAAGAAAATGCATCAAAACAGCAGCAGCACTGATTTGAACCGCCAACCTACTGACTACTGGCCAACCTGCTTTACTTCCTGAACCACCGTGACCCCTGCTGATTTGGGCATAGTTTTACTGAGATTAAGGTTAGGCATAGGAAAACTGCGCCCTCTTCAGAAAGTCACTATTTGACTTTGGAAAGTCAAATGTGGGGTCTGGAAAAAAGTCACTATTTGACTTTTGCTGTGATACAGTGTTGCAACATCCAACCATCGTCTGCATTACTGCCAACTACTGAGTGTTATCATAATAGTATATGATCAACTCTAAAAATGTTGAGTATTTGGAATTATATGCTTTATTTGATTGGCATTAATTTGGCAAATGAAAAATATAAAAAACCCAGGTGAAATTCACCCAAACACCTGCCTGTAGTAAAGATTAAAATAGCACTAAGAATGATGAAATAACAGCGATGTGGGCAGGGAAACAAACCTAACTTTTTATGATGCCACTAAGCAATTAATACTAATAAACAAATGCATATTTTGAAATGATGAGCTATGAAAAAAAAAAAAAAAAAAAAAAAAAAAAACGCTCTGCCTAAGCGAATGCTAATCTGGTGTTCTGCTGCAGAAATCAAGCTGTTTGCGCAACACCATGCGTTCTAATCTGCTTTAATCCTATTACGACGGTACTTCTAATTTCATGATGAACTTATTAACTTATTAGCTGGTGGCACTGGCTTCACTGCTGCAGTTATTTACAACATCACTCTATATACCACCCCCTGATTCTCGTGCAATTTTGTGTTCGTCTATAATGATTATTAGTATTATATACTTAGGATGACTTTTTCCAAAAATGTGTATGGATTAAAATGATCCCTGTCTAATGAGGCAAATATGGATAAATACATTATACTTGCCCTCTATTACGAGAATTGAACATTTAAAACACATTGAATAAGCTCTTTAGTTTAAAAATAGTTCATGTTTTTATCCCAAGGGGGCCGCCATTTTACACTGCCTGTCACATGGTCTCACAGTGATGACGTCACAGGAGAGTTGTAGTATAGTGCAGCTAATGGAACGTTCCATGATTATCCAGTAATGCAACGGAAAACATCAATGTAAATACACTGTTCTGTTTGTTATGACAATGGCAATCCCCGCTGGTAGAATAAAGGACTGTAAAACAGATCTTAGGTGGACATAATGTAGTGGTTTGATGCATTCCCATTACTTCTACTGCGGAGCAAGCTTCTGTGACGTCATCACTGTGAGACCATGTGACAGGCAGTGTAAAATGGCGGCCCCCTTGGGATAAAAACATTAACTATTTTAAACTAAAGAGCTTATTCAATGTGTTTTAAATGTTCAATTCTAGTTATAGAGGGCAAGTATAATGTATTTATCCATATTTGCCTCATTAGACAGGGATCCTTTTAACAACCACGCCTAGGGGTCTCAGGATGCAATCATCAACACATACACTAATAAAAAATGAATAATCTCCTGTCTGTCTTCAACAAAGGCACAAAAACATATCTTTACTCCATCACTCACTCCGTATCACTATATGCAGTGTTGGGAATATTACTTTACCTTGTTAATATATTACTTATTAATCATTACCTTCATTTTAAAGCAATATATCATATTACAATAGTACTGTCTGAGCAAGTGTAATATATTAATATTAGTATTACATATTACTTAAAAAAAATACAAAATATACAATTGGATATTTGGTATCACTATTAATCAAATATTGCCTAGGCCAGGGGCATACCTATAATAAAGCAAGCACACTGGGCTATCTGGCCAAATCCTTTTGAAATCAACTTAAAAAAAAAAAAACATCACTCCTGAAAACAGTCCTGGCGTAGACCTAGCTCATCCTACTCAACTATGGACAGGTAACACACAGTGTTGGGACATGTGCACTACGTAATTTTAATATATTACATAATATATTACCAAAATGCAGTAACTTGTAATTTAAATATATTACGTGACAAAAACAATCTAATATATTATACTTTTCTTTCTGCATTACTGCACTACTTTCTATATTATAATTTCAGGAGTGACGTTTTTTCAAGTTGATTTCATATTGATTTGGCCACATAGCCAAGTGTGCTTGCTTTATTGTAGGTATGATACGGGTCTACGCAATATTTTATTAATAGTTATACTAAATAGTTAATTACACTCAACAAAAATATAAACGCAACACTTTTGTTTTTGCTCCCATTTTTCAGGGGATGGACTTAAAGCCCTAAAATTCATTCCAGATATACTATATAACCATTTCTCTCAAACACTGTTCACAAATCTGCCTAAATGTGTGATATTGAGCACTTCTGCTTTGTTAAGATAATCCATCCCACCTCACAGGTGTGCCACATTAAGATGCAGGTGTGACATCATGATTAGTGCACAGGTGTACCTCAGACTCTCCACAATAAAAAGACACCCTGAAATGTGCAATTTTCTTTTGCCTTATTGGGTGTATGGGCCTCCGAACCAGTCAGTATCTGGTGTGACCACCATTTGCCTCATGCAGTGCAACACATCTTCTTCGCATAGAGTTTATCAGATTGTCAATTGTGGCCTGTGGAATGTTGCTCCACTCCTCTTCAATGGCTATGTGAAGTTGCTGGATATTAGTGGGAACTGGTATGCGCTGTCGAAATGGTAATAATGTGGTAATATTGTGTTATTACCATTTTTACAGTGTGTAACAGTTCCCACTAATATCCAGCAACTTCACATAGCCATTGAAGAGGAGTGGGCCAACATTCCACAGGCCACAATTGACAATCTGATAAACTCTATGCGAAGAAGATGTGTTGCACTGCATGAGGCAAATGGTGGTCACACCAGATACTGACTGGTTCGGAGGCCCATACACCCAATAAGGCAAAAGAAAATTGCACATTTCAGGGTGTCTTTTTGTTGTGGAGAGTCTGGGGTACACCTGTGCACTAATCATGATGTCACACCTGCATCTTAATGTGGCACACCTGTGAGGTGGGATGGATTATCTTAACAAAGCAGAAGTGCTCAATATCACACATTTAGGCAGATTTGTGAACAGTGTTTGAGAGAAATGGTTATATTGTATATCTGGAAATAATTTTAGGGCTTTAAGTCCATCCCCTGAAAAATGGGAGCAAAAACAAAAGTGTTGCGTTTATATTTTTGTTGAGTGTATATAGGCCTATTTTGTAAAAAGTTTTTTTTAAGTAATATGTAATAGTAATATCAATATATTACAGTTGCTCAGACAGTAATATTGTAATATAATATATTGCTTTAAAATGAAGGTAATAATTAATAGGTAATATATTAACAAGGTAAAGTAACATTCCCAACACTGGTAACACAGGAGTTAAATGTAGACCTACCTCACCCTACTCAGCTATGGACAGGTAACACAGGAGTTAAATGTAGACCTACCTCATCCTACTCAGCTATGGACAGGTAACACAGGAGTTAAATGTAGACCTACCTCATCCCACTCAGCTATGGACAGGTAACACAGGAGTTAAATGTATTCCTTGAATAATCTGATGAGAAATTATAGAAAATAAGTAATTAAACTTCTACAGTGGTCAAGATAATTTCACAAGAACACTTGCAACAAGACAAATTGACAGAAAGTAAGTAGTGCAGTAAGGCAGAAAGAAAAGTATAATATATTAGATTATATTGGTCAAGTAATATATTAATATTACAAGTTACTGCATTTTGGTAATATATTATGTAATATATTAAGTTACGTAGTGCACATGTCCCAACACTGACTATATGTATACTGTATGTCTATAGCAAGCCCCCAGTACAGCTGCCCGGTGTTGAAGCCGCAGGGCCCTAGTGGCCCATAATGGAAGTCAATGGACGCTCCTTGACGCACGTAAGGTCATCCTGTACCTGAAAAAGGGGTTTCGCCTGGGCTAGGCTAACACTTCTGCTTGCTCTTCATCCCATTGGCTCTGAGCAACATCTATTGAAATGAATAGTGAGGGGGCAGGGCTATTGCACTAGTCTGCTCTCTATCCTTTTTATTACTCTATGGTCTTTACAGGCACCCATACCATTTTCAGTTACAGGACTTTTATTAGACGATTAAGCATCAATAATAGCATCAGTTGTTGTTGAAGTTGCAATAGACATGCAGCATGCATAAAGCTAAAGGTCTGACTCAGAGAGTTTTCTGTTTTCAATGATGAAATGCTGTTGGTTTAGTGGTGCCAAAATTGTAGTTAGTAGTGTTTCAAATCATTTTAAATATAAGCAATTTAATTTGAAATATCTTGGGTTGTTTTGCATGGCATCGTGTTTGGGGGGGCAGACTGGGTATTTAAGGGGGCATTGCCCCCCATAAATGCCCATGCCTAGATCCGCCCCTGGCCACAACAGAATGGAAGTGTAGAGTCCTATTGTTCCAACTGGATCCTACATGTGTCTCAGTATCAAACAGCTTCCCAGAGAGCTCTTTGATTTATTACAGGCAAAAATAAACCCTGTGTGTGTGTGTGTGCGTGTGTGTGTGTGTGCGCGCGTGTGTGTGTGTGTGCGCGTGTGTGTGTGCGCACACAGACATCTTGAAAATGGCAAAAAAGAAAGAAAAAGAAATCAGGGGCGCAATTGAACGGATGTTTCCTACCAATGCATGCTAATGAGGAGGCAACGCTGCCTCTAATTGTCTGCGTGTCTGCTTCAAAGAAATGAATGCAGTGGGTGGAAAGAGCATTGACTGGAGCACGCTGCCGTACAATTTCCCTCTCTCCACCCACCCCAGCAGCCACCCACCCCCTTCTCCGTTTTCATACTTAAATTCTCTCTCCACTGCAATACAGCTTTATAGTCACTACAAATTAACCCATTTACACCTTTTACACACACAGAGAGAGAGAGAGAGAGAGAGAGAGAGAGAGAGAGAGAGAGAGAGAGAGAGAGAGAGAGAGAGAGAGAGAGAGAGAGAGAGAGAGCAAATGCACACAAAGGTAGGTAACCTTTCCATTAAAGGTGTACTAGGTAACTTCGACTGGTGGTCACTCCTGGTACTGCAGTGTTTAGATTGAGTTGTACATTTCCCCAGCATCCCTTACATTTTGCAGTACTGTTAACACTGTTTTAGGCACTCGCCTAAAAAAATAAATAAAAAATAAATACTTTGGTGCCCACTAGTGGTCACAGAAAGGCAGGAAACGCGGGCTACTCAGAGATACTGTTAAAACTGCCATTCTCGCGGTAGGGGCACAGGCTTCATTATACACATTACAGAGATTTTAGTTGTCACTGATATTCGTGGTGTTCTTGTTCAAAACACTATATTCCAAACAACAGTTGGTCACAGATGTCGCTCCCATGTGGTCACGTGATTCTGTGTACCAGGCAAGGAAATGCAAGTCAAGGAGGTTCTGGCCAGACTGATTTGTGAAGTGACATTTCCATATGTGAGAAACGCAGCGAATCAGGCTGGAACCCAGGCTAACATTACCCATTTTGAAAAGCAGAATTGTGCACTTTTACTTTGGCTACTTCAAGTACATCTCACTGTTATCTGTTTTACTCAAGCAAAAATCCAGATTACTGGATTCACACGACACAGTTTTTCCCTTTTCCTACCCCACTACGTTTTGTGTTAAAAAAGATATGCATACTTCTTCCACCACGCTGATGGAATGTGCCTCTCTTTCTTTCTTTCTTTCTTCTCTTATCTAGATGTGAACGAATGCGAACGGGAGCCTTGCAAGAACGGTGGCAGCTGCACAGATCTGGTGGCCAACTACTCGTGCGAATGCCCGGGAGAGTACATGGGCAGGAACTGCCAATACAGTAAGTGACGACGACGTCTCTTCTCTCATCCTTCTCTGTCTGTCTCTAAGGGAACGTGTCTCCAACCCTCTGTTCTGTTCTGTCTTTTTACACTATTCCAAGAACTACAGTATGCTGCTGTTGTCTCGTAACATGGCGGATCTCATCTCATTCCATCCCCCGGTGGGCCGTGAGAGTATTACAAGCAGGGCTTGAAAACAAAATCATTTTTCAGGAATGGTTCAAAACCGGTTCAGGTAGATCTATATTTGACGTTTTCGTTCTTGCAATCATTCCAGCACCAAAATATAGTTTCGGAACCGGTTCGGAGCGAAAAATAACGTTTGTTCTTATCGTTCCGGTAATGTTTGGCGGATACATGTGAAGTTGTTTACAAACATCAAGCACACATGGCTGTGGGGGCACGCTGGATTATTCATTTTCATCCACATTATTACCCTGCCACAGGAGCAGACATGTGCACTGCAGCAGCCACTGAGCATTCATCTATGTATGTAGCCTATAGTTTTATTTTATGGATGTCAGTAAGACACAGACACAAGTATCCCTAATATAAGGTACATGAACACCCCCGCTTTATAAAGAGTTAAATAAATGTAATGGTGGAGGCAGGCTCGCAGCCTTGTAGAAAAACAGTGAAAATACAGCAGTGAAATCTTGATTACGTCTACAGATACAGTACCTACAGTATAGTGTTTTTTTAAAAGGTTTGTGTTCAGTATTCACGGTAAGGTCAGGAACCTGAATAAATATTTACACACGTACCAAAGTGGGTGAAATTTGTTGTCGTTGTTTTCAGCGAGTGAGTAAAGGAAAAAAAAAGCTTGGGGCAGGATCAGGAGCAAGGAGAAAATAAATTAAACTATGAATAGAAACAAGAGGCAAAAATCTAATATCAACACATAGGCCTAGAGTATACACAGAGTCCAGATAATGTTAGTCATGAGGTGATGTCTGGTTTAGTCTATTGCACGAAAGTTACTTTTTTCTTGCCTTTCTCTTTTCAAGCTCTGTATATGTTTTTCCTTTGATAGATAGTGGAACAGTGATCATAGCCTCATGGTGGAGTTGAAGGAGGTTGCAAACAGCAGGGAATGAGGGTCAAATGAGGGTGGAAGAACTTGTGTTTCAACTCACTGTAGCTTTTTGAATACATTTTTGTAGCAAAGAGAGTTTAGTCCCTTGAACTGTCAGACCCAGAGGAACATGGGCAGTGTGCAGGGATGGTTCTGGTTAGGTGGCATTTGCGTATACCACTGTGAGAACCCAATGGCCAACGTTGGAGAATATAAACAATCTAAAGTGATTGTGTGTTGTATAAATCGCCAGCATAGACCTGCGCAGTGACGTCACCGCCCCGGATCCAGAAGTGTTTTCCCCATTCATTTTTCTAATAGAGTTTTCGAAAATAATTTATATAAAGACGATTACAACGCGGACAAAGCCGACTTGGGTCGTGACAAACATGACGACACCCACAATCTTTTGGGATCAAATAATTTCTAAGATGAAAAATGAAACAAAAAGTGTTGTATCCTGTCATTTTCTACTTCTAGCTAATTAGAAATGATATGATGCTATTGTGTGTGTCATCATGATTTGTCACGACCCGAGTTGGCTTTGTCTGCGGCAAAATCATCTTTATATAAATTATTTTCGAAAAGTCCATGAGAAAAATGAATGGGGAAAACACTTCTGGAACCGGGCGGTGACGTCACTGTGCAGGTCTATAATGTATATGGAGTGTCATACGCACCGTGACCAGGAGAGGAGGTTGCAATGTTATGAATGAAGGCATGGGCCACGTGGAGGATCACGTTAGTAATTTTAGGATTGTGAAACCTGACTGAGCAGACCAGACCAGAGTTATATGGGTTGCCACATTTTGGTACAGAAGCAAGCACAAAAAACGCTAAGAGATAGCTGTGGCCGGATATATGGCACCACTTAGTGATGGCAACGGTGCGGGGACATACGGACAGACAGAGTATGCACTTACCTCATGATATGATACAATATTGATATTTAGGGTTCTGAATCGATGCAATATACATTGATTCTTAGTTATGCTGCGATTCTATTTGAGATATCGATATATCGCAATTTATCCCCACAAATGACTGTGCTTTTATTAGAACAAGGAGGATTCTACCCATTTTCAAGATTTTTTTCTGAGAGCGTACTACATCTTCAAGCAATATTAAATGATATAAATAACAAAAGTCCAATCATACACATCGGTCAGTCATTTACTGACATGAACACTAATGAATAGACCCTACATAAATATAAAAAAAAAACGATTTTGAACCTGGCGAATCGATTGATATCATGACATTAAGAATTGCGATATACATATGGGCTTATCGATTATTTTGCCCAGCCCTAATGTAAAACTGCTTAATGGAAGTGGATGGCACCACTTCAAAAACCTATAGTAAAAAGCTGGAGATAGAGGGTTTTGGTTTGACTGCAGCGTTCTGTGTGTTTCTTCTGTGTCTGTATAATGTGGACTTTCACCTGCAGCTCTCCACAGCTCTGTCATTACGCTGTTCATACTGACAGCATGCGTTTATACCACATAGGGTGATTTGATTCTGTCAGAGCCGCCATTATCCCGGCGCTGACATTTATGGACCAGACACGGGGGTGGAAATAAAGGGATTGGATGATCACAGGCAAAGATGGCTGTTTACCAATGCTGGGAAAATAAATATGTGTAGTCCAAAGGGCCTGGTAGAGTAGTTGTATTGTTCGTTTTTATCTAAAGGGATAGTTATCCCAATTGGTGGTAAGAAGAGCAGTACTTGGCCTATTTGTGGTGCACTTTAGGGTTGCCACTTTTGAGTTCTTGAAATAAGGGAGACTCTTATTCATGGCTGCGCGGCCTGTGAGACTGAGGTAGTTGTAAGACAGATTGTGCATCATATTCATCCATTGTCTCTCTCTCACACACGCGCGCGCGCGCACGCACACACACACACACACACACACACACACACACACACACTCACACTCACACACACACCCACTGATGGTGTTCGAAAGCATGCAAGGCACAACCAGCACATCAGGACCAATAGACCTTTAGGTAACCCCCGCCCTCTCCCCAGTGTCCACCCAAGGCTAGGACACTTTCCAGCCGGGCTCTTTCATTCCAATGTAAATACAGTATCATGGACGTTACACATGAACCTTATTGGTTCATTTTGGAACCAGACCTTCAAAATCTCTTCCAAATCCATCAACAAGGCATGCCCTATGCAGTGGAGAAATGTGTGTGTGACATTTAATTTTTAAAAGAATGTTTTGCCATATAGGAAAAGCTGTGGGTAGAGAGGTTTGTCAATCACATGTTATGATTAGCTGTGATTGGACAATAGCAGTTTGGAGAAGGGCTTACTGAGCGGTCTATTAGGGATTGTGATGGATTTTTAGAATTTCAACATAGTTTGTGATTTCTGACTGCAGCTGTCATGACTGACATCTGACATGACTCCTTCATGCTTACTGCCACTAAAGGCAGTTAGCACTCCTTATATGAACATTTTGTCTGTGAAAGCTAGACTATAAGAACTATCTGGGAAGAGGGCTAGGGAGGCTTGTACTAGGCAAACTCCCTGAGTGTTGTGTTCCGGGCACAAGTCATAAACTGGACAGTAGACACTGGATATTGATTCAACTCATTCCACTCTTTCCAATGTAATTCTTTATGTTTCTGTACATTCTTGTGTAAGGTCTTAAGAAATCTAATAGAGGGTTCAGTGTCAGGGGCCGATCAGACCTTTAGCTTTATGCATGCTGTGTGTCTGTTGCAACTTCAACAACTGATGTTATTATTGATGCTTTACTTGACTAATAAAGTCATGTAACCAAAACCGTAAGGGTGCGGCTTCATCGTCCGTGACGCTTCGAGCCATGGGTGATGAAGCCGCCCCCTTACCGTTTTCTCCTTCCCCCCAATTGGGAAATGTTACATCCGGCCCTGCTCAAGGACACGTTGACAGTGACTTTGGGGGAGCCCGGACAGGCACGGACGGGAGAGGATGGCATTTTAATTTCTTTAACCATAGTAAATGCTGCATTCATAGTCTGTAGAGGGCAGTTGTTTTACAGAAGGGGGTTGAAGCCCCCTTTGATGTTTATGTGTGCACGTGTCTGCAACCACAGGTTGTTTAGGATTTTTTTTTCCCCCAGAAAGACCACCTCTTAACCACCTCTTATAATAATAATAATAATAACACATTTGTGTATAATACTGTGCTTGAACGCAAAATGCAATTAGTTTGTCATTGTCATTTTAGCGTGTGTGATTATCTGAAAGCATTGTCTCCCACAGAGCTCACTGGAGATGTGGTTTGACAGATACAAAGGAAGGTGTGATGGAGGTTCTGGCTGTAACCGAGCCACCGTTCAGGGTTATTAATTATTATAGAGGAAAGCAACCTTTCCCTTTGTTTACCTAATGAAACAATAGGATTAATTTGATGGTGTTTATTGTTGTTCACACAGTGTTTACCTGCGTAGAAACACGCTGCATGGCCTCCTGGTGTTTTCACTGTTTGTTTTGGTAGAAACCTAATGAAATATCAAGAACTGACAATATATTTAATAGAAACGCTATTACCAGTGCCGGTTATAGGAGTTATGTTGCTCTATGCCAGATTATTTTATATGAAAACACTGCCACGCCGGCCGCATTAACCAATTTTAGGCAAGAATCCATTTGGGTGTTTTAAGCAATAGCTAGCTATTGAAAAATATCAGATCTACATGCTCAACACATGCCACAGAGTGGTGCGCTATGATTTTTTAGGGCTGATATTTTTTGAAAAATTGCGAAAATGTGTCAATTCTCAAGTCTCTGAATATTCCTTTACGGCGAACGTTTATAACTCAAATGGTTTGCTTCCGACGTTGTCCCTGGAACTACATATTTTCAGATGGGCGGTCGGTAGGTGGTCCGTATAGAGATTATTCACTACACTGATGTAGAAAGCTGAGGTTTTATTCAGAAAACTGTCTGGATTTAGAAGACATTTTGTAGAATCAATTTTCAGATCAAAATAGGCTATAGTTCGTGTATGGTATATTGGGGGGATACATAAAAAATAAATCTTCTCACTGTGATGCCAGGGGTTTTCAAACTTTTTACACCAGGGACCACCATTTATTCAGCATTTGAGCCACGGACCACCATTTGATGACATGTTAACCCCAAAGACCTAAAACTAAAGAATTATTTTGGTTTTGTTCACAATTCCAGGCTGGATTTCGCAAACAGAACAGTGTCAGACTTCTTAATTAAATAGTGCTAATTCAGATGATGAATATTTTAACTCTTGAGAGTGTGAAAATGAAACCAAATGGACCTGCAAGGGTCCATTTGGTTTCACACTCTCAAGAGTTACACCTGGTTGACCAACTTTCCATCATTTAGCCTGGGGACCACCTGGAACCCTCTCAAGGACCACTGGTGGTCTCCGGACCACCTGTTGAAAACCCCTGTTGTAAACAGTATTGCTTATGCCTAGAACCAACTATAATCACAGATACACTGCCTTTATTTCTAGCCTTTGTCAAACATCCTCAAAAGTAATACACAAACAAAGCTGATATGGTAAGGTTCCCACACAACACAGGCAGAAATGTCCTTGCATGTGTCCCTTCCTTAAAAACTCTTCTTTATCAGATAGCAGGGCAGAAACCCATTTCACTTCTGTTTAGGCTTGCCTGTGTGAACTTAACAACAATTTGACAACAGTGGAATTGGAAAGCATGCATGGTGCCTTTTTTTGTTTGGGCAGAGCGAAGTTTAGACATGTTGGAAGTAATATTCACCCCCTGTCAGTCCCGCTCTTTCAAACTGTCGTCTCGTCACTCTTGAAGTGACAGCAGCCATGACGGAAGTGGTTTGAATGATTCATTTTTGAAGGCACCCACGCAGACACACAGACACAGACACAGACACACACACACACACACACACACACACACACACACACACACACACACACACACACACACACACACACACACACACACACACACACACAAACCCACTGTCACTGTCTGTTGCAAACGTTGTATATTGTTCTTTTCTTTCATTGTTCTACTTCATCATGCGAGAGTGTCGGCTCATTTAACGATCAAAATGCTTTATGAAAGTGGCTAAGTGTCTGTGGGTTTTTACGAACAATTTTTCAATTTCTTTTCTTCATTTTTGGGGCTCCCATGTGTGATTTCTATCTCCCTATATATATCCAATTTTGAACAACCAGGACTTTCATATCATAAAGGCACTTTAACACCTTCCCCGCAGTTATTGTATTACCATATTCCATCATATATCCAGGCTGCCTGGATTGATTGATTATACCTTTGGAACACACAGAGCCAAAGTATTTGCGTCTTTGATGCATGATATTCCTCCTGTAATAAAAAGTCCCCAGAAACAGGGCCGTATCTAGGCATGGCCATGGGGGGGCAACGTCCCCCTGAATGCCCTGACTGCCCCACCAAACATGGTGGCATGCAATCAATTGAAGTGCCTATATGATCAAAATGATTTGAAACACTACTGCTACTAACTACAGCTGTGTCACCACTAAACCAACAGCATTTCATCATTGAAAACAAAAAACTCTGAGTTAGACCTTTAGCTTTATGCATGCTGTGTGTCTGTTGCAACTTCAACAACAACTGATGTTATTATTGATACTTAGTTGCCTAATATAAGCCTGTGGTGCTTTTCGCCACAGGCGAAATGAAGCTACCCCCATACCATTTTCGCCTGTCCCCCCCAATTGGGAAATGTTATAACCCTACAAGCCCTCCCGTGCACTCCGATCAGCCGACACTGGGAAGCTGGCAGTAGCCCCACTAAAAACGCCTGGACAACGCTCCACGTGCCCCAAGCTCTTCTCCCTCCTGGCTCCAAAACTATGGAATGCACTTCCCACTGCAATCAGAACCACAGACTCACTACCTATCTTCCGCTGCAGTCTGAAAACACACCTCTTCAGACTCCATCTCAACCCATAGCACTTGTATTGCATACCAACCCACAGTACTTGCTGCAATGACTTATATAGGTTGCCTAATGTATTACAATGTTTTTAGCGCTTCATTGTATGTTGTAAAATGTATTGTAAATCCTGATTAATTTGTAAACTTTTCACCATTGTAAGTCGCTCTGGATCAAGAGCATCTGCCAAATTCCTAAATTGTAATTGTAAATTGAACGCCTTGGATCCCCCAGGAAGAAGTTATACTAATGTTGCTCCAGTGTGGGGATGCCACGGTATTGATTTTCCACTACGGTGCGGTTACAATACTGGAAACCAATACCTCCTATTTCACGGTATTTAATAAAAAAAAAAAAAAGAAAGAAAGAAATGGGGCCACTGGGGGCGCTCTATTGGGCCACCCATTGGGGAACCCTGCCTTAAACCCTTATTTGTTCCAATCCCCACCCTGTAGACGTACATTTCATCTACAGGATACCTTTCCCGTTGGTACCTATTAAAGTCAGCCTGGATTAAACAATGGGCCATGCACTGTATTCTTCCTCCAACTGACAGCAGAGCTACACTGGGCATGCTCAGAACTGTGTGCATAGGAGTGTAAACAGAGTGTCTCGTGTTGACGCGTTGTTGACACTAATAGTTAGTCTATGCATGGAAATATGGAATATTCAATAGGCTCAAACATCCGGTTGGTCTTTTAGCAACACTTTAACTTCAAAGGTACTGCAGCTGTGTGGTGAAAATAAAAGTTTTGATGCAGTCGCGAGTGGAGTTGTGCTGCGCAGCGCCCACCGACACTATGAAAATACGGCACGCTCGAAAATCCCACGTTATCAATACCGTGACTTTTTTCCTACCGCGATAATACCGAGGTACAGTATACTTCTTTTGTGGAGCTGCTGCACCCACAACCCAACTACGGATAAGCGGTTGAAGACGGATGTACGGGATTTATACAAAGTGCTATAGCAAGACAAGCTTATCGGCATGTCAACAGAGATACAGGGACAGGCACAAATGGATTTTATCCTCTCAAACCTGTCTAAGCTCATTGAAGTAACGAAAAAGTGCTTTCCAACTGTCAACTGTGTGCAGCCCAAACACGGCTCCGAATCGACATTTCCTTTCAGCTCTAACGCTCCTGTGATGATCATTCTTCTGTGAATTGAAAAAGCCAATGTCGTCAGGAAAGTCACGGGAGGGATGGAGGGAGGGAGGCAGTGGTAGTGGTGCTGGTGCTGCATGGGGATGATGGGGGTTGTTGAGTAGAGTCAGCAGCCCGGGGCTGTAGTCCATGAATACCTGACAAGATGAAGAGAAGCTATCAGAGAATGAAAGTGGCAGACGGCAGCATTTTTGAAGCATAATGCACACTGACACGCTTAAATAGCAGCGGCACGTCTAGAAATCCTCCAGCGTTTTAAACATTTCAAGCCGTGTTGACGCACGCGGTTCCATTTCTGAGTACAGAGAGAGAGAGCATCACTCTCCTCCGAAGTGGTTCGCCTGTAATCAAGCATGTTGACTGTGACATCGAAGGTGGGTTTTTTGTTGTTGCTGAATTTTGTCGCTGTACAGGAGTGCAGGCTCCGGGGCTGGCATAATACTAAAAGATTTATGAAAATCAATTCTTCCAAGTGCCCATAACTACGGAACGGAACATCGCAATGGCACATAAAAGAACATATTTCACCAGAAGGACATTTTTTGGCCAATGGGGTTTTTCTATTGACAAGCTCTGCAGAGGATGCAGTGTAGTAACACAGTTTTTCCCCCGACTTCTGATGAAATATTTTATTTTCTGGCCAAAAATGTGCATTTTATACCCGTGCTGGGGGGCTCAGAGAGTATCCACAAGGTTAACTCCACAAAGCCATCTTTGTGGTTGGCAGGTCTTTGGTGCATGCACAGGAAGTTAGTTCTCCTTGGACTCAGTCTCATTCATTTTCCACCATGCTCACTGCCATTCGCTTCCTTGCCTACGGCCTGACAAAACTGTCTATTAACTATAAATGTATGGTATTCTCCATGGTTTTGACCAAAACAGCATTGTTCTGTCTTCGATTTTGACTTAAACTAGTGTCTCATTTAGAATATAAATGTTTTAAAGTTTAAAGAAGAGACTTCAAATGTGACAGCACACGGTAGTAACAGAAGATTATGCCTCCCGTTTTGGGGAAACTCGGTTTTTTTAACTCAAACTGGAGCTGAATGAAGCACTCCGATCAAAATCTGATCAGAGCGACATGTGGCTGCTAGAGGTGGGATCAACACCGGACTGGTGACACATTGAAGCTGTGCCACAGTGCTAATATAAGCAACGACCTAACAAGACTAAAAATTATTATAAAGATCTCGTATTTTTTTGCCCCTCTGTAGTCCTGCATCGTTTCTGCTTGAGAGTGGCCAGATCTATAGGTTAGCCTCGATCTCCAGGCTTACATCCGCACTGCGAGATGAAAGCCTGCACCCAGGGTACCCCAGAGGGACAATCAAAAGGCGGGACTTCCGGTTTGTTAACTTCCCCCGGAAGTTTCCATTTTTCAACCAATCACGGCGCGGTGCCCCCCGAAAATGTATACCCTGCAGAAACATTTTATTTCTCCCTTTGTTCTCGCAAAGCTGTTGTAAAGGTTTAAAAGATGAAATCGTGTGCACTTTGCACACTTCTATAACTGCTTTGTTTGTTGAAATATTTTCTTCTGAAAATAAGAGTGAACAAGTCAAGTCGCTAGTGAGGACTGAACAGGGTTGTTTTTTGGGGTCTGTAAATACAATGTGCATCCTGCCCACCCAATGAAAGGTAATATCAGTGGTTTTCATCAGTGGCTGAGAGACAGGTCCAGGTGGTCCCCAGCTAAATGGTGGAAAGTTGGCTAAACAGATGTAACTCATTGAGAGCGTAAACCATTTTACACTCATGAGTTAAAACATTCATCATCTGGATTACTCATCTGAATTAGTCTACACAACTAGAGAATGTAGAAGATTAATGGTCTTGGGTCTAGTTTTGGGTCTGTGGGGCTAAAATGTCCTCAAATGGTTGTCCATGGCACTAATGCCGAACAAATAGTGCGCCCTGGTGTCAAAAAGATTGAAAACCACCGCTTCATATGAAAAACTTTGGAGTTGCCCATCCTGCCATTCTTCCAGCCCACTCTAGTAGGGCTGGCTAAATCCGGCCCTGGTTAATGGTCTCAAAAGCAGACCGTTTGTGCAGATTGGATCTATTCAATAGGAGGGACCTGGTGAACTCAATACTACCTCAATCTGGTGGAGTAAGGTTAGGAAGGTGGGGATTTTCAGAATGAAATCTGCCTTATCTGCTTGGCACTGTATATTTTTCAACAATTCTGCATCATCTCACATAATCCTGCCAGGTGTGATGGCCAGGCTGTTTTTTTTTTCTTTGTTTGTTTCCGACAGATTCTTAGTGCAGTGTATTAATGTACAGCGGTGTAATTGGACCTCTTATTTAAAACACACTAGTGCATGCACTTATAAATTACCGGCTCAAATGGTGCAGGAAATTGTCTTATCCACCCCCTTCCCCCACTGTTCAATTCAAGCTCATTGACCTTGAATGATAGAAATTTGTTGAGATCGGTGCAGATGATGCGTTGCAGATAGCAGCCGGATGCACGTGTGTGAGTATGCCTACACCGCACAGACAGACAGACAGACAGACAGACAGACAGACAGACAGACAGACAGACAGACAGACAGACAGACAGACAGGTGGGCAGACAGACAGACACTCGGACAGACTGAGACCTTTATACTGGAAAAAATACATTAACCTTTCATGAGAATCCACTTTTAACCTTTCATGAGAATCCATTCAATGGCGTCGCACCGCTGCCACCATTGAAATGCATTTGACCTCAATTTCTCAGATACAACGAAAATGTAACTCGTATAACTCGTTATTGGGAGGGTAGCTGTTCTCCAATTAATTAACTCTAATGAAACTCTTGGATGCGGGAGAAAGTGTTAAAGTGACTCTCTGCAGCAAATGAAAATTAATAAATAAAGTAAGTAAAAACAATCACCTTCTACTTTCTCTATATAACAACCATAAAACAGGAACTTGAAAAACAAAAACAAAACAAAGTTGTCTTAAGCGTGAGTACTGGTGCTATATGCTGGTTTCGCTCTGCATGGGAAAACCACTGCAAGACCTTTTTGTACATTTGTGACTTTGTATTAAGTAGGATATTTCCTTCCCCCGCAAGAAAAAAAAAATATAAAAAAAACATGGCGATACAACGTTTCTTCCTGATTATTATTATCAGCATTTTCCCCACAATCTGTTTATTGAAATTTTAAGGCCCTGATACACTAGCAATATTTTGATCAATATCAACTAACAATGTCAACATCAACCGTTAGCATGATGATAGACATCACATCCCATTAAAAGGGAATTTCACCCATTTTACATTTTACATACAAAAGGAGCCTCAAAGAAAAACCATTAACATGTTGACAAAAAAAGTTAAAAATTATAATTCAAATTGTTTTTAGTGAGGCAGCAGCCATGTTGTTTTCTGAAAAGTATTTTTGTGGGGGTCTGGGAGAAAGGATCAGGTGATGCCAAGGAGGGCTGTGATTGGAGGATTCCAAAATGTTGACCAGTAGAGGGCGCTAATGATCAGACTTTTCTAAACAACCAGGAGTTGATCATTTTGTGTAGAAAGGTAAAAAGTTGACGTTGATAATTGACGTTGCTTGTTGATATTGATCAAAACATTGCTAGGTGTATCAGGGCCTTTAGTATAGAAAAGGACAAGAAATAATGAAAGTGAACAAGATGCGGCCTGACTCCCCGAGAGAGTTGGTGACGTTAGTCTATCTTCTACCTGACTAATTTAGTGGATCTGCCATCTGACATGCCAACGCATTATAAAGTGACGAGTGGACAATTAGTCTGAAATATCTATCTATCTATCTCAGCTCATTAAAGTGTATGAGGAAAGGCTCCAAAGTCTAACAGAATCTGTCCAGGGAGACACCCAGCAGCATGCTCCAGATTCTTTCCAATTTGACGTAATTAAGTGTTATACCTTAAGTATTAAGTAACCACTTTCAAACAGAACATCTAATGTTTTACGTGACGCTCTTGTATACGGCAGTGGTTTTCAACAGGTGGTCCGGGGACCACCCGTGGTCCTTGAGAGGGTTCCAGGTGGCCCCCAGTTAAGTTGTTTAACCAGATGTAACTCTTGAGAACGTAAAAATGAAACCAAATGGATCCTTACGTGTCCATTTGGTTTCATTTTTACACTCTCAAGAGTTAAAATATTCATCATGTGAATTAGCCCAAGTCTACACAACTAGAACATTAACGGTCATGGACAGAAGCAAAATAATTATTTAGTTTTGGGGGTCTGTGGGGCCCCGTATACCAGTGCTTGAAAACCACTGGTATACGATGAGAGGACCTTACAAAACCTGGAGATACATGTTTTGTGGGCCCTCAGGCAGTGTCAGTGTTCTAATCAGAGTGTTGGAAGTGTGAGGCTGTATGAACAGAGATGAGTCTGGGGGTTGTGGAGGAGGTGAGGGTGAGGGGATGAGGCTTAGTGCTGAAGTGGCAGAGCCCCCGGCAGGCAGGCAGGCAGACTGGCCTCGGGGTCCTCTGGGATTAGCCAGGAGATTGTCAAAGCAAGCCGCAAATGGAAGCGGGATTAACCGCACATCCAGTCATAATGGTGTTGGAGGACAGACTCCGCCACTGTTCGTTTTTTGATAAGAAAAGGTCTCCGAAACCACCACCATGCACCTCCACCGCTCTTTCTTTCTTTCTTTCTTTCTTTCTTTCTTTCTTTCTTTCTTTCTTTCTTTCTTTCTTTCTTTCTTTCTTTCTTTCTTTCTTTCTTTCTTTCTTTCTTTCTTTCTTTCTTTTTCTTTCTTTCTTTCTTTCTTTCTTTCTTTCGTCAACATTCTTCTCCTTCCTACTCCTTAACAGATTTACCATGAGTTTTGGAGTATTCTGTTGTCTGCTTATCACTCCAAAAGTTGTTTTAGGCTTTGTTTTCAACTGTAAATGATAAATTATATAACTTTAGGTAAAACTGAAACACATCAACTCATCTTATTTTTCCCCTTTGGGTATCATCCATTTGCGCAAATTCACAACAGAGGATTTTGTATAAATTATTTTGTTACTATTGAGCCTAATGGGAGCAAGCCTAGCTTTTTTTAATTTGATTGTTGTTTGTTTGATTTTTATGGGGGAACTTTCCATTTGTGTTAAACTCTTTTGAAAACAGCCATAACTCTTGATCTAATCGGTGGGCCATCTGAAGGAGCTGATGGGGGGAAACCACTGGGTTTGGGGCCCAAATCGAGTTGCTCTTTGGAAGAGGGCCTGGAAGAAGTGAATTATTGGTAGATGAGAACAAACCCCAAATTACCATATTGATTACACATACAGGGTGCTCAGATGAGCCTAAAAAGCGATCAATGTGGCTGTGTACTCTAATGTACCAATTACCAAATGTCCTTTCAATCTTCCAGCCAAAAGGCATGTGAGCGATTATGCGTGCATGCATTTGTGTGCCTGCATGTGCACATATTTACTATGGGATGATACTTTTTTCCTGGAATCTCACCATTCTAGGTTCTGTATGTTAGCGATCTCTTTCCACTTTTAACTCCTTGAGTGTCACTTTTCCAGCCTGTAGCGTCCCCACTTGATCGAGAGTGCCATTCATATGCATTAAGTAATTGATTGATTGATCTCAAAAAACAATATTTGAGGAGTTCCAAGCATGGAGTTGCGTAAGCATTACTCTAGCATAAAGTGTGCCCCAGTGAATCGTGCATCCGCGTCTTTTTAAAGTCTTTCACCATGGAAAAAGCTCTCTGGACAATGTTGTTTTCTTGATAAAAAGTGGATGGCATATGGTTGCTCTTATGAAATGTTTAGTTAGAAAGGCACTTTAATTATTAAAATCATAGCTTGCACCCGCATCGGTCACACAATTAATGAAAATCACACCTGTGTGAAGTGGAGTCATAAAATCTGCCAATTACCCTTCCTTATATGACTGGAGCTGGACTAAAGATGGCTCAAATGTGAAAGTACCGTTATGCAAACTCTGCTCCATTCTACTGACAGTCAGGCTAGTCAATCACAACTGCCATTTCGTGCTGGCGTCCAAACCAAGCCAGCGGCCCAACACGTACGTTCCTACGGCAAATGAATGGGTTTCCACTAGAGACAACCGTTGTGAAATCTGTCTATAGGGAGTCGTTTCACGACCCCAAAAACACAACTAGTTAGATATGAGGTTTCTGCACGACAGCAACAATGCGATTCTTTGTCAGACATCCGATCCTGCAGCTACCCTTTCAAGCAACGAGGAAAAAAAAAACAGCTGCGAATCTACCGCTCTGTGAACTCGGGGAAGCAATTTCAGCTTAATTCCGACATCAAAATGGACTTTCTCTCTCTCTCTCAGCGGCTTCCCCCGCTAGACCGCCTCCGTCCTCCTGCGGTTCAGAGGTTAACGTCTCAGCGGGAGCTGCTGGCTGGAATCACACCCACTTCACTGCACAGCGGAGTGGAGCAGCATCCTCCGCCTGGAGGCTTTAGATCTGTTCCTCTCACTGTCACCTCCGCATCAAAGTTCTCTTTAAAGAGACGATGCCGAGGTGACGCTGCCGAGGTAGCACTTTTAACCGTTCAACCCTGTCTTCATGTGTACTGTAGGTCGTAACCACAGCAGCCGTATTGTAAGGAGGCGTTGCAGATCGTTCAGTTTCTTTTTTTTTTTCTTTTTCTTTTTCTTAAAGATTTTTTGGCTTTTTTCTTTTAGATTCTTTGGCTTTTTGCCTGCATTACAAGTGAAGAACACCCTGGGCAAAGGGTGCACTTTTGAGACTATTAACGGTAGTTGCGGAAGTTGCTGACGGTAGTCGCGGAAGTTACTGTATTTACAGTCCCCAGTAAAACAACCCTGTCCAGTGAGGACTGAACAGGGTTTATTTGTTCACTCTTATTTTTCAGAAATAATGATTTCAGTGAACAATGCAGTTATAGAAGTGTGCAAAGTGCAGACGTTTCCATCTCTTAAACCTTTACAGCAGCTTCGCGAGCAGAAAGTAAAGAAATAAAGTGTTTCCGCGGGGAATCCATTTTCGACAGCATTGCGCCGTTGATTGGCTGAAAAATGGCAACTTCCAAGGGAAGTTAACAAACCAAAAGTCCTGCCTTTTAGATAGTCACTCTGGGTGTACTCTGGGTCAGGCTTTCATTTTGTAGTGCAGATGTAAAGCTGGAGATCGAGGCTAAGTGAAGAATGACAGGAAACAAGGGAGCGGGAGAACTCGAACACACAATCGCAATGTGCTTGCAAGCCAAAGCTCACACATTGTGGCATGCGTCCTCCACACACACACACACACACACACACACACACACACACACACACACACACACACACACACACACACACACACACAAACAATTTACAATTACAATTCACAATTTAGCCGTATATACATAACAGACGCCTCTTAATCCAGAGTGATTTGC
Source organism: Benthosema pterotum (assembly GCA_039105355.1). Lineage (NCBI taxonomy): Eukaryota > Metazoa > Chordata > Actinopteri > Myctophiformes > Myctophidae > Benthosema > Benthosema pterotum. Next base: position 19,884,111 of record CM076972.1, read on the forward strand.
AAAAGCAAGAACAACAGATGGTAATGCAGTACATCAAATATACAAGAAAAAACATCCAAAAGAATTATGCTTAAGTATGCACACGTGCCCACGTTCACGCACGCATGTGCACACGCACCTGCACACATAACGAGAACGGTAGTTTAGTCGGGTGGATGCTGTGCGTGCAAACCTGTTTTATTCGTCAAATCAATTTCAATCAGGAGAGCTATTTTAGTCTAGATTAAAATACTTGTGTGTAATTAGTATCAGTTGGATCTCAGCACATGGCAGAGTTAAAGAACTCGTCAACACCTAATGGTGTCAGCAGCGGTAAACACACGACACCTCCAGCCTAGGAGCTGTCATTACTCTTCTGCCCCGCAATGGAGGACAATTAGGTGTAAATCATATTCTATAATCAGGTCCAAATTAGGCTAAGAAAGAAAGCCTACGGTTCCAGAAATAGTAAAAAAAAACAACAACAACAACAACGTTTCCATCTCTACAAAGAAGCTGTGAGCCTGTAGATCCAGGAGGAGCGAAATCCATTTTGTGAACGTGACGGCTGCTGCGACAGTTTTATAACTGCTACCATTTTGCATAAGAGTCACGACTGTTTTGCATTACTGTCTAAACTGTGTAAAATGAAACCAAATGGACCCTTGCGGGTTTATTTGGTTTCACCTTTACACTCTCAAGAGTTAAAATATTCACCATGTGAATTAGTCTACACAACTAGAGAATGTAGAAGATTAATGGTCATTTTGATCTGTATGTTTGACTGTTTTGTTTTTGAAATCCAGCCTGGTGTTGTGGAACAAAAGCAAAATACATCTTTAGTTTTGGGGTCTGTGCAAGGCTAAAATGTCATCAAATGGTGGTCCGTGGCTGAAATTCTCAATAAATAGTGGGACCTGGTATGAAAAAGGTTGAAAACCAGTGGTCTATAATACCGTTCACTTTACCTTGACTTCATCTGTCGCACTACTACTGTAAATTGTTGCCTTTTGTTTGTTTTTGTTGTACTGTGGATGAGTGGGCAACAACGTTGTCACAACAATGAACTGTATGTCGACATGCATACAGAGATTAAATATTATTTCATCACACTATATCTCTCTACATAAATTGTTGTGACAAAAAACATGAACCTTATTGTAGGTAGTCCTACAATACCTACTAATCTTAGCCAGATTAGAGTCACCAATGTTCACACTTGTGTGAAGTGAAGTTGTGAAAACTATTATTATGAAACTTATATCAATTATCCTTCCTTATATGACTGGAGCTGGACTAAAGATGGTCAATTTGAAGAAACTTTGCAGTTGTATGGATTCCTTCAATGTGAACGCACCCTCATGCAGATTTTGCAGTTTCATGGATTTCTTCAATGTGAACGCACCCTTATGCAAACTCTGCTCCGTTCTACTGACAGTCATGTGATCGGGGTAGCCAATCACAGCTGCCATTTCGTGCTGGTGTCCAAACCAAGCCGACGACCCAACACGTACGTTCCTATGGCAAATGAATAGGTTTCCACTGGAGACAACTGTTGTGAAATTCGTCTATTGGGAGTCGTTTAACGACTCCAAATATTATATTGACGCATTGAAAGTAGAGAATAGCAGATTTAGTTCACCTCATCCACAAACAAGAACTGACATTCTTGTGATAGGGGCACTTTGCGAGACTGTAGTTGGAAAGTGGAGGAGTAGGCAGAAATGCATTGGAATCAGGCAAGAGTCCAGCTTTAATGACGTTAAATCCCTTTACTTTAGGCCGTTGTGTAACAATAGTACATAAACACTACAGAGACTTTATTTGTCACTGAACCATACTTTTAAACATTTGTCATTTTGCATACGTGCCTAAAAATAGCTCCTATTTGCGTCACTCTCATTGTAAACAATGCATTTCAACTTCAGTTAGTTCACTTTACAATGAATGTCTCAACTCTTCCTCTAAATGGCTCTGGTGTAGCCTAGCTTCTTGTGCTATTGTGGCATTACTGGATTTATCGTTTAATGAGAGACACAGGATTTTGGTGAGTCATCACTTATTATTGAAGCAGCTAAAATGGATGTGGGTTTTTGGAAAGATCACATATTATTGGATTAGACGCTTATAATGATGTCCCAAAACAGAAGTACTGTGAAAAGTACTTCTTTTCAGTACAGAAGAAAAAGTGCGTCGCAATGAAGAAGGCTGAATAGCCGAAATGGCTGTCATCAATCATCAATCATAAAGAATAAACTAAAGGGCAGTCCAAACTGCTGCCGAACATTTTGTCAGAAAGATGCAATAGTACAAAGCTAGATCAGCACTCGGTAGAGTGGAAACTTGTACACACAAGTAGGCCATGGCCCTAATCGGGTATTACTATAGTGTGAATTGAATGGGTAACAAGAAAAAGTTATCTGTGGTTTGGAAAAGGTATACAAGACGCTGCTGCCGCAGCTGCTGCTGCTGCTGTTGATGATGATGTTGTTGTTGATGCACAGGGGGTTGTTTTTGTATCTGTTGTCACGGTGACCTAGCTGCTGCTAGCACAAGCACTTTATTGTCAGTTCAAACTGTAATTTGTCTTGCGACCGAGTAGCCTACCTATGTATACAGGACATGCATACACATACTTGGCTTACCTTTATTTTCAGTTGATTTAATTCCCAAAAAAGTGATCCAGCTGTGAGAATGAAGAAGAGAGAGACAGAAAAACAAACAAACAACTTTACGGCTGCTTCCCCTACCCCAGCTTAAGCTCAGGATGGGGATATGGGATGTTGCTCAAATTCATCTATTTCCATCAATTCAAAATGGAATTCAATATATTGTCTCTTCCCACCATGTCAGTATTCAGAATTCTCATTTAACAATGATACAGTATTAGGTAGTTAGTTAAGTAACTAGTAAACTAGGCAACTATAGTAAAAATCACTAGAGTTGAAAGCCCTACTCTTTAGTCACACAGAAGAAGCAGAGAGGATGATATGACATGCATGGTCGGTACAGTAGGTTGGACATCCACACACTGGCCTCGCCATTCACTAATAATTCCACATGCACCTTGCATACTAATGTCCGACTCTGAAATGAAGTGGGCTTCTACCCAAAGTCCTTTTTTTCCTAGCAAGTATGTGTGCGCAAATGATGCAATTACACATGGAGGGTCTCATTTGAACTGTGGCTGTGGCTATTACTCCATGGTTCTTTCTGAATGACACAAAAGTCATATTCCGTCACGCTCTCCTGCATGCGTCCAGCCAACCCCCCCCAGCTCCTCCACTGCGTATAAAGACGCACAGCCTATCCTTTTCCACATTTTTCCTTTGAATTGTCTCATGTTTGCTTTGGTGCATTACAGTCAAACAGTTTGGATTGGCGTCCAATAACATGTGCTAAAATGTTGAAATTCAACACCCGTGGGAAACCTCATGAAAAACATGTCGGGGTAGCATTCACTAATCTAATAGAACAGTGGTTTTCAACCAGCCCCTGAAGAACAGCCCCTGAAGACACCCCCCCTCTGCACCTGAGCAGAGGCCTTTTATCATTCAACCGGTGGTCCCCGGACCACCGGTTGAAAACCCCTGCACCAGTGTGTTGTAACATTTTTTGGGGGGGCCACTTGGGAGCACTCTTGTTTCAGTGTTATTGAATTAGCACCTCCCTGTCTCCAGGTGGCACTGTTTGTACTTTTAACGTTTTCTACTTGCTACTGATGAGAGAAGTGGTCTGAACTTCCCTTTTCTACAGCAAACAGTTACAAGAAGGAGCACTTAAGATGGTGTTGCATGATCCAATGCCTTCAGTTGGCTCAAACCCTTTGAGTGGCAAAATATGTGAGTAGAGCTCTTCAACATTTGACTATTAGTATTGATGTGTATAAACCTAATTTGTTTCATTTTTGTTTCACCTTGTAATGACATTTATTAACAAGTAGTTGTTTGTTTTCTATTTTGTTGCAGTTTTATACTTGTAATAAATTAACATCCGCTTGTTCTTTGGGAAAGAGACATTACAAGAGAGAGTTTATCTGGTTGTGAAGCTCAATTAGAGCGACATTCCGTGTAGTAGTTGAATTAGTTTTGGTCTGAAAATGGTCTCAAACTTCCTCACTTCCTCAAATGTGCTGACTAGGAACATTTGATGCATCACATGAAAGCTTACATTGCGTATGTCATGTTTTGCCTTGTATAGGTTAGTGAATGGTACCCCAACATTGACCGTTTTATATGAGGTTTCCCACAGGTGTTGAATTTCAACATTTTAGTACATGTTATTAGATACCATTAGAAACAAACTGAAATTAAAGAAATGATTTGTCAAATATCTTTTTTCCTGAAAAACAAACTTCCTTGTGAAAAGCCAAAGAAGTTGTTCTTCTCGTCACATGATGCCGCAGAGAAGAGTGAGCTCTCTTTTGTTTTTTGTATCACTGCTGTGGCGTTCAAAATGCAGTTAACCGGGCTGAACTGGGTCCAATTAACAGCAAAAAAATGTGTCAAAGGAAAGGGGAGAAAGATGAAGAAGTCGGATGATTGGTGTCATGCCTCTCCACTTTGCCAGTTCCTGCCAGCACTGTATTTAAAGCCTTGCTTCGTCATGAGTCCGAGGAAAGTCTTTAAATACCCTGCAGGTAGCGAGAGCGACTGTTTTCATGAGGTCTGACGTCTTTTAAACACCTTTCAGACAAAGGAAGGAGTGGGGCATCGGTTTCTCTCGGGGGTTTGACCTTTACGGCGAGCAAAGGAAGAGCAAAGTGACAGTTTTGTGTATTTTTTGAATACCCTTTAAGCAAAGGAAGTGCAACGCATCTGTTTTTTTGACATCTTTAAGAAACCCCTTCAGGCACAAAGGAATAGCAAAGGATCTGCCTTGTAGGGGGACTTTTGACATCTTTTGAACACCCTTCAGGCACAAAAGGAGTTTTTCTCGGAAGTCTTTTTGTTGTTTTTCATCGGCGATGGTTTCACGCAGCAGCAGCCGCAGTTCCCTGCGCTCCAGCTTCAGAGCGCTCTTCAACATGGACGACGAGGACGGAGAGACCACCCCGCCACGCCCCCGCGTGGTTGTCAGGAGGCGGCGGCAAAAAGCGCCCGGTGGCGCTGTCGCCACCGCCGCCAACGGCCCGGTAGCGGTCAGCGACAACCCGGAGGACCAGAAGAAGCCGATGCTGACCAACCGGAGCGACACGGAGAGCGGGGAGGAGGACGGGGACGAGGGGGAGGAAGGAGAGGAGGGGAGCGAAGGCGGCGGGGACAAGGGCCAGGCCACGGCGGCGAGGGCAGCTGCGACGGGGTCGCCGGCCGCGTCGGACGAGAGGAAGACGGACAGCGAGGGGGGCCGGTCGTCGGCGGCCGAGACCTTACCCTACACGGCGGACCAGGAGCACATCTGTGGGGGCGTGACGCTGGCCCTGAAGCAAGTGGTGGAGTGTGAGCTGGTGGTGACGCCCAAAGCCTGCGGTTATGTGTTTTACGAAAACGTCTTTATACGTGAGCAACGGCGACCTTCTCTGAGCAAAACTCTCATGACTGTCATTTCTACCTCTCTCTCTATCTCTAGTTCTCAGTCTGTGTGTGTGTGTGTCTCTCTCTCTGTCTCATTTCAATTGCAAGGGCTTTATTGGCATGAGAAAACATGCGTTCACATTGCCAAACCAACAAGCAGTACAATACAACGGTACATAAATACAAATACAATCAATATAACATTGATCTACATTTCAGAGTCAGAATCATGCATTGAATTCAGTTGATGCAAGGATACACCCAATGATTGTTGTTTAGGGTAGTTGTGTTGCATCTTTTGTTCTTCTCATGTCACTGGAGCTAACAAATATTGCTGCTGTGCTTGCACATTGTTGTACCTCTCCCAATGGGTATGGGAGTTATTTGTCATCAGTAATGTTTTCAAACTCTCCTTGTGTGGTTGTGATCATTGTGATCTCTCTCTCTCTCTCTCTCTCTCTCTCTCTCTCTCTCTCTCTCTCTCTCTCTCTCTCTCTCTCTCTCTCTCTCTCTCTCTCTCTCTCTCTCTCTCTCTCTCTCTCTCTCTCTCTCTCTCTCTCTCTCTCTCTCTCTCTGTGTGAAACCTCCAGATGTCCTACACTCTTCTCACTCTTGCAGGTGCAAAAAATGTGGAATAAACTCTTCCAAAATACAGTCAGAACTGCAGTTCTTACTTCTAGTTAACACTTACAACACTCACCTCTTCAGACTCCAACTCACCCCCTATAGCACTATAATAGAAAGAAGGTAAAAGAAAAACAGCAACAGCCAGAGTACCGTCAAACACTTCGTCGTCATTCCGCTCCATTTTTAGCCCTATGCAAAATCGATTCATAGTGGACACGTCTTCATATTGTTTACTTTTACGTGTGTTTTCCTTGAGCGGAACTGTTAAGAATTCAATTTAGACAATATTATTTTAAGGACAGCATGATATAGGTTCATTGTTTAGCTGCTGTCAGTGATGTGTTACTGTATGACAGGGGCGAGAAAAAAAACACACTATCTGCTAATCATTTCATCCACTAACCACGCACGAGTTTATAGCCGACACGTGTGCTTGTCGCACAAGGAATAATCTTGTCTGACACAATATATGCAGTACATATATACAAGACTACAGCATTGCCTGGTCCTAGCGTCTTTTAGGCTCTATATCAATGGTTTTCAACTTTTTTTTTTTTTTTTTTACGGGCCCACTATTTATTCTGCATTTTAGCCACGGAGGACCACCATTTGATGTTGAGTTTAGTCTCAGACCCAAAACTAAAATATTTTCAAGTTTGTTTCCACAATTTAGGAGCGATAAACTGGCAAAACACATGTCAAAATAACAATTCTTCTACATCATCTAGTTGTGTAGGCTAATTTATAGGATGAATATTTTTAACTTTTGAGAGTGTAAACATGAAACAAAATCGACCTGCAAGTGTCCATTTGGTTTCATTTTACGCAACTTATATCTGGTTAACTAACCTTCCATCATTTGCTCGGGACCACTTGGAACTCCCGAGGACCACTGGACCACTGGTGGTCCTTAGACCACTGGTTGAAAACCACTAGGCTATAGAAGTAGGCCCACTCAGTTAATAGTCCGGAATTTAAAATGTAAGCCTATTTGAGTATACGAGCAGAAGTATTGGTATCAAAAGTAAAAGTGCTAATGCAGGGGTGGCCAACCAGTCAGAGACTAAGAGCCACTTTTTTACCGTGTTGCTGCAAAGAGCCACATCATACAGATGGACACACATGAACATCACCTCATCCATCCCTTCCTCTCTCTCACACACAAAGACCTCTGCTCAGCCAGATTTATTGTAAACGTCACACACCAACATGATAATGACTCGTAGCCCCCACGACCGACTTCGGATAACCCGTTTAAAATTGGTGTATTATGTAGGCCAGTTATTTTCAATAATCAACATTGTGTGCACTGTCCACACACAAACTCTCAGTTGAACCAGTTCCACAAACATAACATTATGAGCTCACACACACAAAATCGATTTTATAATCAGGCCCAGCAATTTTGACACTTGTCATGTGAAAGGCCCTTAAGAGCCGCATGAAACCAGCCAAAGAGCCGCATGCGGCTAAAGAGCCACAGGTTGGCCAGGCCTGTGCTAATGTGTAGAATGTCTCGTTTTCAAGTCTTCAGATTTGCAGTTTTGCTATCTTTTGTATCAACAATGCGTCACATCACAGCATGTGAGCTAGCTTGTAGATGAGCTGGTTCAAAGTGCACTGGGGCCTGAAGTGGTCAAGCCATAGTTTGTAAAATAACTGCATACAAGATGGCAGTGGGGTGGAAGTAAAAAAAAATTGTATCCCAAATTGTTCACGCTCGAGTAGCAAGAAGGTGCATAATACCTCAGAATTGCAAATTGAATCTACTGCGTTGCTTTCAACCACTGCTCTTTACTTGCATTGGCTGTTTGTTTGTTGACTCGAATTGAGTGTTCTCTCTGCGTATTCAGCACAATTTTAAGTAGCGCTGAATAAAAGCTTCTGCTGAATGGCTAAATGGTAAATTCTCTCATTCCCTCTCAGAATGCTCCGGTCCGCTGGGCATGGAGGGCGGCATCATCTCCAACCAGCAGATCACGGCCTCCTCCACCCACCGCGCTCTGTTCGGCCTACAGAAGTGGTACCCCTACTTCGCCCGTCTCAACAAGAAGGGCCTGGTCAACGCCTGGACGGCTGCCGAGAACGACCGATGGCCCTGGATCCAGGTAACACACACACACAACACACACACACACACACACACACACACACACACACACACACACACATACTGTACATTAGTGGTCAGGGGCGGATTGGCCATCTGGAGTACAGGGAGTTTTCCCGGTGACCTGCGCCGCCTAGTGGCCTGGACAAGATCCAAAATGCACTAGTGGCACTTCCAAAATGCACTAGAATGTGCTAGATGCTCGCCTGGAACATACAGATCAAAATGACCATTAATCTTAATCTACATTCTCTAGTTGTGTAGACTAAGTTGGGCTAATTCACATGATGAATATTTTAACTCTTGAGGGTGTAAAAATGAAACCAAATGGACCCGCAAGGGTCCATTTGGCTTCATTTTTTACGCTCTCAAAGAGTTACATCTGGTTAACCAGCTGCCCCCCTCAGGGTGGCCTGACAAAGGCAAAATTGTCCCGGTGGGAAAATATGTGCCAATCCGCCCCTGCTAGTGGTTTTCCACCGAAGTGGATTCCCCATTCATTATGGCACTGAAGATGGTGGCGCTTGTAGTAGCGGCGGCTCGTCTCTCTCTAGTTATTATATGCTGCTGCTGCTCATCTATTTACTCATATATTTTTTTTTTTTTTTTTTTTTTTTTTTTTACAATGCACAGGCACCTTTTCTATGACTGCTGTTCTTGCTTGTCTTGTCTGTCTTTTATGCATTTTATGTGGTTTAGATTGTTTTTATTGCTGTGGTTGCTAGAGAGGTCAACAAAGTTTTTTTGTACATTCTTGTATAATGACAATAAAGATCATTCATTCATTCATTTACTCATAGACGAATTTGAAAATGGTTAATAAAATGCTTAATAAAAACACGATTTGCGCCGTGGACAACATCAACTCGGTCATGACAAATCATGACAACAAACACATTATCATGCAATATCTAATTAGAAGAAGAAGTAGAAAACGGAAGGATATAACACTTTTTGTTTCGTTTTTTTTATTTTAGAAATTATTTGATTCTCCCAAAAGTTTGTGTGCCATCATAATTTGTCACGACCCGACTTGGCTTTGTAATCGTAATCGTCTTTATATGAATCATTTTCGAAAAGTCTATGAGAAAAATGAATGGGGAATCCATTTCTGGGACTGGGGCGATAACGTCACTGCGCAGGTCTATAGCAGTCTGTAGTGTAAATCTTGCTTTTGGAAATAGTTTTGAACAATGACGGAGCAACTTTGGTTTAATTGAGTACCATTGCCAGGAATAATGTTGACTCAAGTACTGGACTGGCGTGCAATGTCCAACTCCAGTTCTACTAAGATGTCATTAGCCTATTTAAGATTGGTTGAACGTCCGACCTACGACGCCTGTAATGAATCGCTCTGTGCTCGATATATAATCCTTGCGGCCGTCTGACCCTCTCCTCGGACGGCAGACGCGGCTTTTGGCGTCGTGTTAACAATGTGGGCGAGAGCTACGCTGTAGAGGAGCGTCATCATGGAAACCAGAGACGCCAGTGGAAGAGGTGGATCTCGCCAGCATCGCCTGCTTTCTTAACTATGTTGGGCTTCTGTTGAAACTGCGACGGACCACGCCTACCGCTCTTGTCGTGTCCAAGGCCTAGAGACAGAAACTTAAATTCCCTATTATTGCCCTTGTGCCTCAACGGACGAGCTGGCATGAATCTGCGCTAAATGTAAATGAAGTCAGATTTCTGTTTTTTTCTTCTATGCAATCTGCACAACTATACCATCTTTATGCCTTTTATGGTTAATTAGCGACAGGCTTGATCTTGTGGCTTGCTGTACTAATTCATTTTAGTGGGCAATTAAAGAAAAGTGCAGTGAGGGTGCAACAGATGCTGCCTCTAGTCGTCTGTGAGGAGCCAGTGTTGTTGGCACAAAGACTTTTTTCTAGTCAGTGGTGAACTCCCAAGTACTGCATATCATTGTATACTTTTACCTCAGAATTTTACTGGGATAAATTTACAGTACGGCTGACAAAGTGAATTGTAGCAATCATTTATGGATGTATTTAGCAGACACAAAACAATAATTTCTCTATAGACACAGTAGAGAAGAGGGTACATTTTTGGTCTCTGTTTCCAGGCGTAGCAGTGGCTACAGCCTCTGTTGTGGTGGCTTCCAAAGTCTAACCCTATTTATCTGCCACATGAATCAAGGTGACTTGATTGGCATAAAAAGGAACTGTGGGTGGAATTTTGAACTTGTGCAGCAAAACGCAGAGTGATGTTGACTAGGTTTAATTATTATAATTATGTATCCATTTTTGATGCCATTACAGTAGAGTGGCACATTTACCATTAAATGGCTTGGCTGGATACCACTGATTGGATGATTGGATGGTCAAGTATGTTATTTCAGTATATTGAGCTGTATGCCTGCTGAGCTAATAACCTGAAATGCAAAGGCTCAGAACACTCTGATTGCGGTTGAGGTAGAGAGTTCATACGCTACCTGTTAAAAGTATGTTTCATGAAATACCATGAAACTCTATTTTGATAGGATTTTGTGAAGCGGGCATTAACTCCTTGGGTGCCACTTTTCCAGCCTATAGCGCCATCACTTGGTCCAGAGTGCCATTCATATGCATTATATAATTGATTGATTGATCTAAAAACAAAAAACAAAAAACAAAAACACAAACAGCAGATGTGTACATTGTTCTCAAGAAATCACAAAAATGTGTGACTAAACGGTTAGTGGATTAAGCAATGTGGGTAAACAAAGTTCGTCTCTATGTTTATGGCAACAAGCTTGTTTACCTTTGTTTACAGATCGTTTGGGGTCCAAAGAGTTAAGGGGTTAATAACACAAATGCTCAAGGCATATATCACTGTGCATCCTCTTGAAAAGACACCTCGGAAGTCAAAAAAGTGTGCGTGGGCACTCCTGGGTTAGGGTGTTATGGTAAGGCAGTGGTTTTCAACCTTTTTGATACCAGGGCCCTCTATTTATTCTGCATATGAGCCATGGATGTTGAGTGATGTTGAGTTTAGTCTCTCGAACTCAAAACTAAAACGTTGGTTTTAGAATGACAATTATTCTACATTTCATTCTACATTGTGTTGATTCTTGACAATTCATATGTTTAAATATAATTTATCCAGATGCTCAGATGTTTTAATATAATTTAACTCTTGAGGGCGCAAAACCCTTACCCGTCCATTTGGCATCGTTTTCTCTCAAGAGTTACAGATCTAAAATGGTGCCTTTGGTTAACGACTGCCCATGATTTAGCTGGGGACCACCTGGAATCCTCTCTAGGACCACTGGTGGTTCCTGGACCACCTGTTGAAAAGCCCTGTGGTAAAGGCAAGGGTCACGAATAGTAAGAAACCAGTCGCAACCAGATTGCAACCTGCTCACTATTGGATCTCGCTGTTTCTTGGGGAAAACAGAGTACAGTGCTCGGCAGTGAATGTGCTTACTGTAGGACATGCTATTTTGAGGTCCCGCCTGACTCGGCGGTGTTTGGCTCCTTGTTCAGAGCATTATGCAGTGTATGCGAGGTGTTTTGAGGAGGAGAAGAATTACGCCGCCTGTTTGCTTTTCGCTTTCGTGGTGGCCAGGGCTGTATAATTGATAGGAATTCTGTGGTAAACGCAGTGTCACCATGGCGATGGAAATCAGCGTTGAATTGGCTGATTCATGGACGCATTTTCTGCTTTCGCCATAAAACACTGGAGACTGTTCAGCGGTGCTTCTCAGAGTGCTTGTTGTCTGTGTGTGTGTGTGTGTGTGTGTGTGTGTGTGTGCGTGTGTGTGTGTGCGCCTTCGTGTCAAGGCAAGACAGATAGACTGGCTATGACAGGCAAATGAGAGCATGAAAAGCAGGCTAATTCACTAGAGACACTAGGGACTTTAAGCAGTACGATGGCGAGTTTCTAGTACGGCAACAGGAAGTCGATCCGTGCATGATAGATAAACCTGCTTGCCGTAGCAGCCGTTCCTACTACGGCAGAGCGTACACTCTAACGTAGTGTCCACAGCGCGATTTTTCAGTTGCCACCCGAAATAAAGCAGCAGGGTTGGGAAGGAGCCCTTTTTTACCCTGCCGGGGCGAAGGAAGTTTTACTGACGTTATGGTTATGATTTTTTTTTTGGTGGCAGAGATACAAGCTTGTTGTATTTTGTCAATAATATCTCCTATCATGCCCAAAGCTTAGAGAGAGAGAGAGAGAGAGAGAGAGAGAGAGAGAGAGAGAGAGAGAGAGAGAGAGAGAGAGAGAGAGAGAGAGAGAGAGAGAGAGAGAGAGAGAAGAGAGAGAGAGAGAGAGAGAGAGAGAGAGAGAGAGAGAGAGAGAGAGAGAGAGAGAGAGAGCGAGCTTGTTGGGGCGGGCCCGGGGCTGACAGGGAGGTTTATAACAATTAAGTTGTCTATAATGTATGTCCCCGCCAAAATAATTAAAAAAGGTCAAAATCAGTGCCTGGGAAGCAGGGCCCCTAGTAAAAAAAAACCTGCTTAGGGCCGCTTGGAGGCAAGAATTGGCACTGAGGGTTAGAGTTGGGCTAGGGTTAGACAGTGCTTTATGCATACTAACCCCACTTCGCCCCACCCTACTAGGAGTAGCCGGTAGGGTACAAAAAAAGCGCTCCTTCCCAACCCCACTGCTTTATTTCGGGGTTTGCATCTCGTAAATTCGGAACACTCGATACAAGACAATGCAAAGGAAATGTTCTATATCCATTATGAGAACGGAGAACCCCTTCTCACACGTTGATGTGCATATCTATCGGCCCATCTGTAGACATTTAAGTCAGGAACAGGAGCGATTCAAGCTTTGTGATAATAGTCCTACTGTCGTCGGCTCTTAAATTACAAAGGTGCACAGAAAATCAATTCTATTTTTTTCTGTTGTACCACATTACTTTGTTTACTTCTGCGTACGCACAGGGAGACTTCTGTTATTTGTGTGTTATCGTCCCGTGATTCATTTCATGCAAACAAATGAGTACATTCATCCAGCGACCAGACCACCATCACCACCACAAGCAACAGCACAAGTGTTTTCACCATGAATTAAATCTTGTAGGCAATATGCGTGTAAGTATAGGTTTGATTGGATCATAAGAAGGAAAAACAAAAAATAAAAAACTGGTCTCACCTTGCAGTGGTCTTGGTCTTGAATTAGGTCTCAGACCCTCTAGGAGTCAGTCTCGATCTCGACCCCTTTAGGTCCCAGTCCCAGTCCATTGATCGTTATGGTCTCGACCCCCCCTAGCTATTAGTCTTGTCTTGTTCTTCCTTTAGGTGGTCTTGACTACACCACTAATAAATAGGCTACCATTTCATCCATCGCTGGGTGTCTGTTGCAACTTGAACAACAACTGATGTTATTACTGATGCTTACTTGCCTACCATTTTCGGTTACTGGACTTATTAGTAACCAAAATTGGGGCGACCCGTCATCGCCCGTGGCGCGAAGCGTCAGGGGTGATGAAGCCGCCCCCATACTATTTTCGCCTGCCCCCCTCAGTTGGGAAATGTTACATCCGGGCCTGGTGTAGCCTGTAGAAGTGGGGGTGTGTGTAGGGTTGCCAACTCTGAGATCTTGGAATAAGGAACACTTCTACGACCACGCAGCGAAGCAGCGCGGTTATTAGGTTAGTTAAGTCTGCGGTTTTCTGGTGGAGCCGTTGCCCCTGTGACCCAACTACGGATAAGCGGTTGAAGGTGGAGGGATGATTTCACATACCATATTAACCTTTGGGATCAGTTAAGGCCTGTTTACTGTGGTCAGTAAGGAAGAATAGGCCGGTAGGCCTATTGTGCTGTATAAATGTTAATTAATTATGAACAAGTAGTCCATTGTCTTTATAACATTAAGAATCCCGATTTTAAAGAAGTTTTTTTGCCCTTTTAAAGGGCAAAATTTGTATTGAATACGCACACATTTATTAGACTAATAACTACTAATAAACCGTCAACCATATTAGCCTACTGAAATAGCTTGGCTATAGGCATATACCCACATCAGCAGCTTTAATTATTATTATTAAAAAAAAGACTGACTGAGTCTATGACAGTTGTTGTGGGGGATTTGCATAACTCTCATACTATGGCTGTGGGAGTTTGCGGAACTCTCTTACTCTATGGCTCTGGGAGTTTGCGGAACTCTCTTACTCTATGGCTCTGGGCACGGCAGGATTGGCACACAGAGCAGCAGCGCTACCAGCGCACCGCGCACACACACATGCAGATCTGCAGCCACGGGGAGGTTTTGGTTTGTTGTTTGGTTGTTGTTGGTTTCTGCTCGTGAGGAGTCCTGTGTGCACTCGCCACAGAGCAATTGTGCTGTCTTAAATATATCTCCTGCTTTATTTTGTTCACTACTGTTAAATTCAGTGTTGATGTTTGTGCGACGGATCGCACAGGAGGCATTTAGGGAAATACGGAACAAACCGCGTTCCGTATCGATTCAATACGGAACGCATCATTTAGTGTTCAATTAAGGAACGATTCCGTATTATACGGAACGGTTGGCAACCCTAGGTGTGTGAGAGAGAGGGAGAGGGAGAGGGAGAGGGGGGGAGAGGGAGAGAGAGAAAGAGGGAGAGAGAGAGAGAGAGGGAGAGAGGGAGAGAGGGAGAGAGGGGGAGAGGGGGAGGGAGAGAGAGAGAGAGGGAGAGAGAGAAAGAGGGAGAAAGAGAAAGAGGGAGAGAGAGAAAGAGGGAGAGAGAGAGAGAGAGGGAGAGAGGGAGAGAGAGAGATAACATGAGTGGGAGACAGGTCAAGTCATCAGGGAGGATAGAACATGGACCATTTCTGCCGCCATTGTTTGACTTTAATTACGCCACACGGGGATGCTGCATTGCATGCTGGGAGCGCTGTGTGCGCATACACATGTGGTGTGTGCGTGCGTGTGTTGTTGAAACACAGTACATGTGTGTTATCACATGACGAGCCCCAGCCCATCAGTAGAAGTGTGACGTAATAAAATAAGGAGACACTCAGTTATTGTAAAAGCACCTCACAACAAACACGTGTGTAAATGTACTGTAGTTAAGCATATATGCACGCACCACGGCACACATGTACTGTGTGTGTGTACAGGACGTGCAGTACTGTACATGCATGTACGCTCAAGCCTATCCTCACAAATAAATCAAACGCACCACAACATGCATTGAATAGAACATTCATCATGCAACATCTGCTGTGTGTGTGTGTGTGTGTGTGTGTGTGTGTGTGTGTGTGTGTGTGTGTGTGTGTGTGTGTGGTTGTGTGTGTGTGTGTGTGTGTGTGTGTGTGTGTGTGTGTGTGTGTGTGTGTGTGTGCGCGTGTGTGTGCGCGTGCACGTGTGTGCATGTGTGACAGACAGAGAGAGAGAGTGTGCAACTGTGCATATTGTTCCTATCGGGAAGAAATCTCATTATGTACAACAGTGGTTTTCAACCAGTGGTCCAGGGACCGCCAGTGGTCCTTGAGATGGTTCCAGGTGGTCCCCAGCTAAGCTGGTTAACCAGCTGAAAAGTTGGCTAACCAGATGTAACTCTTGAAAGTGTAAACATGAAACCAAATGGACCCGCAAGGGTCCATTTGGTTTCATTTTAACAATTTCAAGTTAGTTAAAATATTCATCATCTGAATTATCCCAAGTCTACACAACTACAGAATGTAGAAGATTAATTATCATTTTTTTATCTGTATGTTTGACTTGACAAAAGCTCTTTAGTTTTGCGTCTGTGGGACTAAAATGTCCTCAAATGGTGGTCTGTGGCTCAAACGCTGAATTAACAGTGGGCCCTGGCATCAAAAAGGTTGGAAACCCCCAATGTACAAGACTATTCTCCTGTTTTTTTTTAGGTATTACAGTTACAGCCTGACCAGAGTATGCCTGACTTGTATTCAGTGGTGGACTGGGCGAAAAAATCGGCCCGGACATTGCTAGCGTGATTTGGCCTAGACCCGCCCACCACAACCAGTGCGTGGTGGAACTATTCTACCTGGTATAGTTGGTTAACCAGGTGTAACTCTTTGAGAGCGTAAACATGAAACCAAATGGACCCTTGCGGGTCCATTTGGTTTCATGTTAACACTCTCAAGAGTGAAAATATTCATTTAAATTGGCCCATGTCTAGTTAGAAAATGTAGAAGATTAATGCTCATTTTGATCTCTATGTTTTGTTTCCCAAATCCAGCCTGGAATTGTGGACAAAAAGCAAAATAAAGCTTTAGTTTTAGGGTCAGTGTTGGGGCTAAAATGTCATCAAAATGTGGGTCTGTGGCTTAAAATTCTGAATGAATAGTGGGCCCTGGGATCGAAAAGGTTGAAAACCAGTGCTTTTAATCACACCGTGATACCAGCGCCCCCCTACGGGTCGTGGCCCACCGGGAGACCTCCCCGTACGCCCATTGGTCAATCCGACCCTGCTTGCATTTCCATGACGTCACCTGAAGCTGCGTTGTTTCTGATTGGATGGTGTTCAAACAAACGCAAACTAGTGTCCAATCAGAACCCTCGGCTGCATTTCAACCTTCACATGCCCCGCCTACCTGTGGAGATAGTCTCCTGGCCAGACTGATTTTCCAAGTGACATTTCAGATGTGCAGAAACGCAGCAAATCAGACTGGATTTCTCGAGCTACTAAAATCGTATGACATGTAGTAGACCAGAACAAATAAATGAGTAAATGACATGACTAGAACAAGATTTAATTCCAAAGACTAATTCGCTATGAAAATCAACCCTGCATGTGGACATCCAACGCGCAACATGTTATGCAAAGTGAAATTGTACACGAGCATGTGCTCACAATGCACGCACGCCAGTCAAACAGCGTAAGATCAATTTCACTTGTTCTCGACGCACACACACACACACACACACACACACACACACACACACACACACACACACACACACACACACACACACACACACACACACACACACAGTGTGCGTGAACCAGCGTGTGTTTTTCGACCAACGGCCCAGGGGCGGATCTAGGCATGGGCATGGGGGGGGGGGGGATTTCCCCATAAATGCCCCCCCAAACACGATGGCATGCAAAACAACCCAAGATATTTCAAATTAAAGTGCCTATATTTAAAATGATTTGAAACACTACTACTGCTAACTAACTACAGCTGTGTCACCACTAAACCAATAGCATTAACATTATTGAAAACAGAAAACTCTCTGAGTCAGACCTTTAGCTTTATGCATTCTGCGTGCCTGTTGCAACTTCAACAACAACTGATGTTATTATTGATACTTTGTATCAATAATAATAATGTATTGATACTTGTAACCAAAAATGGTATGGGTGTGGCTTCACTGCCCCCATACCATTTTCTCCTGCCCCCCCAATTGGGAAATGCTACATCCGCCCCTGCGACGGCCACACCGCCCCGTGGTCGTAAAATTACATTTGGACACTCGGGGGAAATATCCTGCCGACATCAACAGAACGCGTCTCCCGTGGCCCACGGCGGCGCCGGGGCCTGAATGCCTGCATGCGCAACAAATGAAATGACGTGTGAATGCTAACGGGGGCCTTCTGTACATAATTTCACGCAAACAAACAATAGCTAATCGCCTCCGATGTTGGGGAGCGGCGTCTCGAGACGACTTTACATAACCGTTTCCAAATGAAAGCCGACAGACGGCGGTGGTTGGTCGAGCGTATCCGTCTCTGTGAGTTTTCGTATACCGCCGTGAGCTTGTGTGTATATGAACACCTACAGCCTGGCATTCTGATGGCGATGCTGTCGGGTGAGAAACATTGTATATACGTGTGTGTGTTTCTACCATGTATAACACTTAAAAGTGACGTCACATGTTTCTCAGTGATAAGCTAGCTTGTAGATCGGTTGATCTTTAGTCTGTTGCAACAACATGATGTTTATATGCAGTGAAATTCCAGTGTTTTACACTATAGGAGGCGGGGCAGACAACGGTTGGCTCGCAATCCTAAAGCCTGGCATTTTGACAGACGGACAGACGGACAGACAGACTGTCTGTCGTAGCGTCTTGGTTAGCCTGGCCTAACCTGAAATGATTTTGGCCGGGGGTGGGGGGGTGCCGTCCGAATTTGGATGACAGATGAGCTGATCTGATTTGATCTCACTAACATGTCGCCATTTCCCGGCCCCCACTGCTGTGCTACGTCACATCATTTGGAGCCACGCCCACCCCGAGAGGTTGACTCCTCCCTCTAAGCCGCTGCGGGTAACAAATTAGTCCAGGCTTTCCGTTTTCACACAATGCAGGTGAAAATGAAAGCCTGGGTGTCGAGGCTACACCTGGGTTAACTTTATCACTTGTTTATTTTTTTTTTCGTTGTTGCTTTTTTGATGGATGGATGGATGGATGGATGGATGGATGGATGGATTGTTGGATGGATGGATTGTATACATTATGATAAGTAAGTCTGTAAAGTAAACAGCATGCAGTACAGTCAGACATTAAAAGAAAAAACAGTGAAAATCCAGCGTGGGAGCCTATGGGGTCTTTTATAAGATCTTGTGACTAAATAAAAAAAGCAAAATTGGATCCACTGGTTACAAAGTTTTTTTGTTTGTTTGTTTGCTTTCTTTCTGGGCACATACATGCTTTCGAGCCGACAGCCACGCTCAGGGAGTTCCGTGTACTCGTGGAAAAACCTCTCTGTGCCACAGAAATCCCATTATGATGTAGCTTAACATTCAGCCCTGCAGTCAAGCTGCGGAGGCTCAGAGGTAGAGCGTTTCTTTGAACACTAGGCCTCTGCAGAGAGATGAGATGCAGCTCACTGCTGATTAACTGCAGCCAGACTTCAATAGCCTCTCATAAGATACATGAGTGAATTAAGCCTTTAGGTACATCGTGTTACGTGTACAGATACTGCTTCAGATAGAGGGCTAAAAATAACCTCCTGCTGAGGGGATGGGCTGTGTGCACACAGAGGTTCACAGGGTTGTTCCTTGGAGTGCCCCCTTCTAACATCTGACAAATGCTGAGTAACACACACACACGCACACACGCACGCACACACACACACACACACACACACACACACACACACACACACACACACACACACGCGCACAAACACACACACACACGCACACGCACACGCGCACGTGCACTGCACACACACAAGGGTGGGACGTGACCGTATATGGATATCAGGGAACTCAGTGACAACACAGTGTCACTGTGTTAATGCACGATTCCATAGTACACAATGGGGAATTTAAGTTTCCGTCTCTAGGCCTTGGACACGACGAGAGCAGTAGGTGTGGTCCGTCGCAGTTGCAACAGAAGCCCAACATAGTTAAGAAAGCAGGCGACGCCGGCGGGATCCACCTCTTCCACTGGCGTCTCTGGTTTCCGGGGTGACGCCCCTCTACAGCGTAGCTCTCGTCTACGTTGTAACACGACGCCAAAAGTTGCGTTCTGCCGTCCGAGGAGAGGGTCGGACGGCCGCGAGGCTTATGTATCGAGCACAGAGTGATTCATTACTGGTGTCGTAGGTCGGACATTCTACCAATCTTAAATAGGCTACTTACCAGTAAGACGCCTAAGGGTGGGAAGTGACCGTATATGGATATAAAGGAACACAGTGACAGCACAGTGTCACTGCGTTAATGCATAGTACACAATATCATCAGCTCACACATAATTGCAACAATAGCTTACATCAGCTCCCACCACTTACAACTCCTTCCATTAGCTGCAAGGCATTAGCCATTTTGTCAAACTTCTGGGTGTTGCAACTCACATGTTTTGCAAGGTTACTCATTCCAGGAATGTCCGATCTCTATATGCCACACGTTGTTGTTAAGGTGACTAATCAGCAATTAAAACAATATAAGATACATATAAAATAATTCCCAAAGTCAGGTTTCTGAACTTATAAGGGCCACTTTACTATTACAGGGCATTTTGATACAAAATAACCATGACGTTGACCTTTGACCCATGACCCTGGACTTGAGTTGCTTCGGTCACCTCATAAATCAACTCGGCACCCCAAGAAAATGTTTACTTTGAAGTCAGAATAATCAAAATCATCGCATTAGTCACCAAGTTCACCATATACCGTATCAATTTTTTATCATAAAAATAAAGGCCAAAAACCTGTAATCAGCTACTCTTTTGGAACTGCTATCATACATTTTTGAATTCCTGGATGTCATACAAACGTAATGATACCACATACAGGGGTTGACACTAAGGTCTCCGAGGCACTTGCCCATCGGGCAAGTGCAAGTCAGGTTCTACTTGCCCTCAGGTCATGGTCACTTGCCCCCCCAAAATATATTGTAAATTTTACATTTAAGTTTACTTCCTACTTGGGTGCTTTAAACCAGGGGTTTTCAACAGGTGGTCTGGGGACCACCAGTGGTCCCTGAGAGGGTTCCAGGTGGTCCCCAGCTAAGTTGGTTAACCAGATGTAACTCTTGAGAACGTAAAAATGAAACCATGAGACCCTTGCGGGTCCATTTGGTTTCATTTTTACGCTCTCAAGAGTTAAAGTTCATCATCTTAATTAGCCCATAGTGGTCACAGACCCCAGCAAAATAGTTTAGAAATGGATCAAATGGACGTGGGAGAGAGATAGGAGAGATAGCTAGAAAGCAGGGAAAGACACAGAGGCAGAGTGCAATGACTGCCTTCAAGACAAATATATCTCGTGTCGTGTTATAGTGCACTAAGTTGCACACTTGCCTGATCGGGCAACCAGGTAGCAGTCTTCACTTGCCCCACCATTTTTTTTTACTTGCCCCGGGCAAGCGGGCAAGTGTTAGTGTCAAGCCCTGACATATTATGTCTTGTCCCTTTTGATGGCAATGGTTTCCCATTTTTAGGACACGGCCCACGGCCTAACACATTTCAATACAGTGTTAGCTAAGAGATCTGCTATTCTCCCTGTCTCTCCATCTCAGATCTCTCTCTACTCCCCCTCAGCCCATCAAGGACTCGTCTTGGTGTTCTACACAAATAACTGATGTTTTTTCATTTTGTGTATTGCAGCATGTTCAGCAGGCTGTAAGACTGGCTTGTATTTAATTAAGTATCCTATTTACAGAATAATAATACATGCTGTTTGGTTAAGTGATTGAAGCGTTGATGCAAATTAAATTAAGGTTATGTTTTATTTTTTTTCTTTCTGCATCCGTGGCTAAAACGCTGGCACAAACATTGATTATGTTTTTGTTTGCTTGTGCAGAGAGACAAAGTGAAAGTTCAGAGCTGCACAAACACTGAACTCTAATTAACACAATTAAGACGTTTCTGTGATTCGTTACCAGTGATGACAAAGAGTTGGGTGCTAATGCAGTCTTATACAGTATATTTCAACATAATCCCAGCTTTGATTGATTTATTGATTAACTAACTTTGTCAGATATGTAGATAAATATAAAGTAACTAGTAGGAGGTACAGTCCAATTATACTCCAGCATCACTAGGAGAACACAGCAGATCAACAGCTCACAAAGTGTCTTTGCTAACCTAAAAGTTTTTCAGCATTCGAATTCTAAAATAACCCTTACCATCTGTGAAGGTTAAAAAAAAAACTTGATCTCCGATGTAAATTGCAAAAATGCAAGGAAAATTAATGAGAGCCCCAAAACCATATGGCCTCCATCACATAATATGGCGCTAATGCTTTGTCAGTATCATTACACAAAAGCAGTGAGTCAATCACCTTTTTCCAGCTAAGATCAGTGGTTTTCAACCTTTTTGATACCAGGGACCACTGTTTGATAACATTTTAGCCCCACAGACCCCCAAAGCTAAATATTTATTTTGCCTTTGTCCACAATTCCAGGCTGGATTTGGGGAACAAAACAGTCAAACATACAGATCAAAATGACCATTAATCTTCTACATTCTCTAGTTGTGTAGGCTTGGGCTAATTCACATGATTCATTTTTACGCTCTCAAGACTTACATCTGGTTAACCAACTTAGCTGGCGGACCACCTGGAACCCTCTCAAGGACCACAGGTTGAAAACCACTGCTAAGATGAAAGATATGAAAGTGCGCTACCTTGGATGAGTAATACAATGACATGCTTAGTTTAAGCTCACAATGCTTTAATATTAATATTACTAAATATTTTATTCAGTAGGTCTAGGATTCAATTAAAAATATAGTTCTAATGAATTAGAAATTAGAAATGTAATTAATTAATCTCAATTATTTCAATAGACCTTTTTATCATTATTATTTTTCTTTCTTTTCATGTATCGCCAACCCCACCTGCATACAAATTAATAATCGATGTGTGAGTTCTTTTTTAAATCTATATTTCCAGTTCATGATGCTAAAAAGCATATTGTAAGCATGGTCTTTTTCAATATCTGAAGTCCAAAATGGTGCCTAATTATTGGTTACCATTGGTAACCAAAATCTCCAAGTTTCCATTATGATTGCAGCGGGACAAATTGTACAATATTATTTAGGCCAGTGGTTTTCAACCAGTGGTCCCTGAGAGGATTCCAGGTGGTCCCCAGGCTAAATGATGGAAAGTTGATTAATCACATGTAACTCTTTGTTTCATGTTTCATGTTTACATTCATGTTTACACTCTCAAGAGTTAAAATATTCATCATGTGAATTAGCCCTAGCCCTAGTCTACACAACTAGTGAATGTAGCAGATTAATGGTCATTAAAGTTCTGCATGTTTGACTGTTTTGTTTCGCAAATCCATCCTCGTATTGTGGACAAAAGCAAAATAAATCTTTAGTTATGGGGGTGTGTGGGGCTAAAATGTCATCAAATGGTGCTCCTCTGTGGCTCAAATTATGAGTAAATAGCGGGCCCTGGTATGAAAAAGATTGAAAACCACTGATTTTAGCTGACACTCAAGTAAAGTACTATAAAAGTACTGCACTTGGGTACTTACAGTAGCATTTATAGTTCTTCTATCCCACTGCTGTGAATAACATTCACCCCACTTCACCCTCTGTCTGGATGTAGTATATACTAGCACTCCACAGCCGGCTAATCCATTCTGGAGCCAGCGTTAAGTAGGGGATCATTAACCTGGAATTGGTTGACATAAAAGAGGAATCCGTCCCTAAAAGAATATATATTACCTAGGGAGAGCAGTCGCTATAAATGGATTAATTGGTCAATTGTTTTTATATTCTTTTGGGCTTGGGGGTTGGACAGAAAGGAAACAGGAAACGACCGTTGGTCACAGTTTACCATGAAAACTTGCAAAACCTCTCCGTCCAGTCAATCATATCACGCCTCCACATATGGTTGTCAGAACATCACGCCTTGTGATATCAAGCTTCATGGCCGTCTCCATACATGAAGACTGGATCACAGAGGCAGCCAGCAACTCTACATCTGTCCTCAAACCATTACCCGGTGTCTGGGTAGCTCAGTTGGTAGAGCTCTCCCCTTTGGACCACAAGGTCATGGGTTCGATTCCGGCCAGGCACCGCCAACTCCGCATATGAGTAGCACGGCTTGGGTGCGGCAAGTTGTGCGGGAAGTACTGGGAGTTGATGGTAGGTGTGGCGCTCCACCTCAGCAATCCATCTCCCAGGGGTCTAGCGCATTGTAACGGGGATAGACTCCTGGGTTGTTACCGGCCGATACCAACAATAAGACACTCCCGACCTACTTCTTCAAACCATTAGATCTTCATATGGACATGACATTCCATGTGCTGGTCCTTCACCACTCATCCTTTCTCTTTGTTGTTCCCTTCTTGACTGTACCTTACAGTACCTTGTTCATTCAAACCGTCCCCGTTCAATTATTATTGCATCCCCGCCTTGCAGCATCCAACGGATCGGACTATAATCTGTGTGTCATGCCTGGATGCCGCAGCATGGATGCAATGGGGAAACATTGCGCTGAATTTATTGTTTTTTTTATGCGAGGAGATGGAGAGATTGTTGATTACGCATCACATCCACCCATTCACACACACATTCATACACCTATGGCGGAAGAAACCATGCAAGGCATAACGAGCACATCAGGATCAATTAGAGAGGTTCAGTGTCTTGCTCATGGACTTTTCGACAGTAACTCTGGAGGAGCCTGGGTTGGAACCGGCTCACCGACTGCCTCACAGTTCATGAAATGTTTTACACAACGGTGGGATGGCGCCTCAGGTCTGAACGTGCTTTTTCCATTTGTTTTAAATCAGAGGTTTTCAACCGGTGGTCCGGGGAACACCAGTGGTCCTTGAGAGGGTTCCAGATGGTCCCCAGCTAATTTGGTTAACCAGATGTAACTCATGGGAACGTAAAAATGAAACCAAATGGACCCTTGGCGGGTCCATTTGGTTTCATGTTTACACTACAAGAGTTAAAATAATCATCATGTGAATTAGCCCAAGTCTACACAACTAGAGAATGTAGAAGATTAATGGTAATTTTTGATCAGTTTTGCCTGTTTTGTTTCCCAAATCCAGCCTGGTATTGTCGACAAAAGTAAAACAAATCTTTAATTTTGGGGTCTGTGGGGCTAAAATGTCCTCAAATGGTGGTCCGTGGCTCAAATGCTGAATAAATTGTGGGCCCTGGTATAAAAAAAGGTTGAAAACCCCTGTTTTAAATGGTTTGGCTCCGCAGCACCGCTAGACTAATCTCCTGTCCTTTTTGTTTTGTAGTTATGCCAGTTGGTTACTCCACTGACCAGCTCCCTCAGATCTTCCTGCAGATAAGCCGATGCTGGTTGTTTCAGCGATTATGGGAGGGGAAAAAAAAGAACGGCACGTGGTTTTTGCGACCCGCAGTCCCCAGGCTCTGGGGTTGCCTGGCCCTCTCCTCAGATCTGCAGCCATGCAATTCAAACAAGCTATTCTCTGTGGCTTATAATTGCATTTGAACCTATCTAATTAGTTTTAACTTAGTAGTAGCATCAAAAAAGTGAACTTTCCCAACACAACACTTTGTGGAGTTAACGGGACAAGCAGAGTTTCATAGTAAATGCGATCTACGGTCGGAAAGGGGACAATTCTTTTTTTTAGTATTTCATCATTGTATTTCAAGATATAGCTAAACTTATAGAGTGACACACTACTTTACCTGGGCTGTACCCTGATCAATTAGTTCAGTGGTTTTCAACCAGTGGTCCGGGGACCACCAGTGGTCCTTGAGAGGGTTCCAGGTGGTCCCCAGGCTAAACGATGGAAAGTTGGTTAACCAGGTGTAACTCTTTGAGAGCGTAAAAATGAAACCAAATGGACCCTTGCAGGTCCATTTGGTTTCATGTTTACGCTCTCAAGAGTTAAAATATTCATCCTCTGAATTAGCCCAAGTCTATACAACTGGAGAATGTAGAAGATTAATGGTCATTTTGATCTGTATGTTTGCCTGTTTTGTTTTCTCTGAAGTCCAGCCTGGAATTGTGGTCAAAAGCAAAATAAATCTTTAGTTTTGGGGATCTGCGGGGCTAAAATGTCAACAAATGGTGGTTCGTGGCTCAAATTCTGAATAAATAGTGGGCCCTGCTGTGAAAAGGGTTGAAAACCACTGAATTAGTTGATTGTCGACACAAAATAAATGATCACGCTTTAGCGTGAGCATAAAAACACAACTGGTAGTGACGAATCAAGACACCAGGATTCCTCAATGAGGTAGACAATGTATTTAACGCCATAAGTTGGCACAACCCCGACACACATTAGCGATCCCCTGCTGTGAACAGGTGTCTGTTTTGGGGTTATTTAAGTGTGTCTGCTTGGCCCATTCACAGCTTTCTGACAGGACGGGTGGGCTCCACAGTGGGGGTCTAGTCATGAACTACTCCTCAACAGCTGTTGTCTGTGAAATACACAATAACGCATGCATATGGTCCCGTCTTTAAAGGACAACTTTGTTTTTTTTTTTTCAACCAAGGTTCATGTTTTAGGTAGTTATAAGAGAATGTAAAAGATGGGTGTTACTGTAATTGTTTTACATTCCTTGCTTTCTTTAGTTTTAGGGATTTTAGCTATGGGAGAGGGCATTTGAACATGGTCCTCAACTATATATTTGTTTACAAAATTTTAAAGTGATTCATTTTTTTTACCTACTCCAGTTATAATAATCCCCAGGAAATTATAACTGGTCATGGAAATTCACAGGATCTACTTAATGTGAAGGAATGTGAAGGAGGCAGCACACTGCACTGCACTTTTACACACTCCATATGGCAGCTTGTTGCATTCAGTAGATCATTTGTGGCCAGATGTAATTTCCTGGGGTTTATTTGGACTGTAGTATATAATAATAAAAAAAAGAAATCACTTTCAAATTTTGTAAACAAGTATGTATTTAGGACCACGTTCCAATGCCCCCTCCCATAGCTAAAATCCCTAAAACAAAAAAAAAAGCAAGGAATGTAAAACAATTAACACCCGTCTTTTACTTTCTCTAATAGCAACCTAAAACATGAACCTTGGTTGAAAAAAATAAACTAAAGTTGTCCTATAAGGCATCAACTGCCAGAGTTCAAGCATTGAAAACTATTGCAGCTCATTGTCAGAGTTTTTTTTTTTTTTTTTTTACTATACTTTCAAGAAGCACATAATATTTAGCTCAGTCGATATACAGGCGGTGGGACAAAACAAAAGCTTGTAAAATAAAAAAATATATTTGATGCATTTTCACAAGAGAACTCAATATCTTCAGAATGGCCTCCACGGCCAAAACCATATTGACTTTGGGGGCCGCTGGTGTAAAAAGGATTGGGAACTAAAGCGATTGTTTTCTTGTTGTCTGTTTGTTGCTGTCCACCAGATCAACCTCCAGCGGCGCATGCGGGTGACGGGCGTCATTACCCAGGGTGCAAAGCGCATCGGCAGCCCAGAGTACGTCAAGTCCTACAAGGTGGCCTCCAGTGACGACGGAAAGACATGGACTACGTACAAAGTCAAGGGCACGGATGAGGACATGGTGAGAGACAGACACACACACACACACACACCTGTCACACAACAGTGCAACAGTTACAGTGTCAAACAAACATGGCGGCTGAATCGCGGCTGTATCAATCTATACCTTAAACCGACAAATAGTTTCTTCAAAGAAGCGTCATCATCATCCAACATACAGTAATTTTACTGCTTTTGTTCACACCCTAGCAGCGCTCATTGGCTGTGTTTGTTTGGTTGGCAAACAGGCTAGCCCATTAGCCACATAATTGACAACAACCTCTCGTTTTATTTGGTATGAACCAAGCCCCTCCCCCTTCAAATCTCACAGACGGCGGACAGTTTCAGACTCGAGCTTCAGGAAGCTGAACTCGAGTCTGATAATCAGGCTCTGAATGTTGTGTATTTGAGACCAACCCTAAACCCGAATGTTCCCAAGCCTGGAAACTCACAATGCATCGTGCTGAGACGCCTGGTGAACTTAGCGACACGACTCTGGTGCCTGATGAACGACCTTCATTAGGTATTCCTATCTCCGATATATCTCTGATGAAGGTTGTGAGACTGAAACGTCGCCACTGAATAATTAAACTGCTACCATTTAAGTGAAGTCAAAGTGTGCGCCATCTCCTTTTGTCTCAACTTGTTTATAACCGAAAAGAGACATCCTCTAACCGAAAAGTCACTTCCTCTTCAAAATAAGAGCTCCTTGTAGTGTAGTCAGCTCTACTGTAGTTTCTACAGGACATTCTATTTTGAGTGGCTTTTATGTCAGGAGGATCCTCTATAGGTTCCTGTCTCAGCTGGTGGTGCACAAGTGTGCCTCCCATGCCTTCTTCTGCCGCACGTCAAACATTTTGACAGTGCAAAATGGTGCACTTGTGCACCAGTTATGTAACGACTGTGTCTATCCACTCTGGAACAATCCTTAGCGCTACGTTCTTGCTATGCCATCAATAAAAATGACTCTGTTTTGCAGAACTGGTGAATTCATAACATTGAAAAAAGTGGAATCAAACATTTCCTGATGTCAACGATGAACCTCTGCACCAAATTTTCCATTTTCCACGACGGCCTGTTATAGCGCCACCATTAGGCAGCACGCAATTTTGCAAATGCCTGCATTGATCTGCATGAAATGTTGCATATACACTCCTTAGAGGACAGAGATGATCCTTTGATCCTTTTCATTGCGGATCTTTCTAGCGCCACCAGGAGGCCGATATTTGAAAAACACATTTTGTGGACAAAATGCTTCAAATCCTCCAAATGCCATAGTCATAAGAAGAAATGGCACCCTTTTAACATTGGCCTATTATAGCGCCATCAGCCCCCACCCCCCCAAGTGGGACAGTTTAGATCCGGGCCTGGTACACACACATGCGCGCACACATGCACATGGCACACAGAGCAACAGGAGACTGTGTGCACACACACACAGTCAAGGACGTGGAGTCCATGAAGGACGTGATGAGATGGCTTTTTAATTAGCTAGCACACACCAGGCCCCATCTCTCACATGTGTACACCCCCCCCCCCCACCCCCCTCCGCTTTTATGACTTTTAGATTGAATTTTTATACTATTTGGGGATAAACCGCCACCCTGTCCTACATCATCTCTGACAGCCCTCCATGGCTTAACCCCCCCTACACACGCACACACGCACACACACACACACACACAACACACACACACACACACACACACACACACAGATAGAGGGAGACAGCGAAATCAATTTGCGACAGCGGCAGGCATCGCGGCAGGTATAAAATCCGTCGCGGCAGGTATAACATCACGTTTTAGTAACTGCTGCGGCAGTTTTTACGACTAAACCTAACCCTAAACATAACCTCAGTAAAAACCTATGCCTAAACATAACCCAGACGGTCGCGACAGTTATTAAAACTGCCACGGCGGTTAGTAATAAATTATGAAAGGTATGAGGTATCAAAACAGTCGCGACAGTTTTAACCCCTCTGCAACAGATTTATGCCACCACGGATTTATACCGGCCGCAACGCCTGCCGTGGTCGCATATTGATTTCACTCCTCCTGCACACTCATGTGCGTGCGTGCGTGCACGCGCGCGCACGCACGCACACACACACACACACACACACACACACACACACACACACACACACACACACACACACACACACACACACACACACACACACACACACACACACACACACACACACACACACACACACACACACACACACACACGATGATGATGTAATGTGGTATTTATGTTCGCTGTGTTCCCTGTTGGTCTGAATCTGCCTGCTTTTTACCTGTCATTGGCCTGTCATTGCTGGGACATACGTGCGTGCGTGTGTGTGTGTGTGTGTGTGTGTGTGTGTGTGTGTGTGTGTGTGTGTGTGTGTGTGTGTGTGTGTGTGTGTGTGTGTGTGTGTGTGTGTGTGTGTGTGTGTGTGTGTGGCAGGGCCGGATCTAGAGTGGGGCAGGGGTGGGCAGAGCCCACCGAAATGTGCAACCTGCCCACCCAATGGAGAGGTCCAGCTGGTCCCCAACTAAATAGTGGAAAATTGGTTAACCAGATGTAACTCTTTGAGAGGGTAAAAATGAAACCAAATGGACCCTTGCAGGTCCATTTGGTTTCATGTTTACACTCTCAAGAATTGAAATATTCATCATGTGAATTAGCCCAAGTCTACACAACTAGAGAATGTAGGAGATTAATGGTCATTTTGATCTGTATGTTTGACTGTTTTGTTTCCTAAATCCAGCCTGGAATTGTGGACAAAAGCAAAACAAATCTTTAGTGTTGCGGTCTGTGAGGCTAAAATGTCAATCAAATGGTGGTCTGTGGCTCAAATACTGAATAAATAGTGGGCCCTGATATCAAAAAGATTTTTAACCACAGCTTCATATGAAAAACTTTGGAGTTGCCCACCCTGCCATTCTTCCAGCCCACCCTAGTAGGGCTGGCTAAATCCGGCCCTGGTGTGTTTGCGTGCGTGCGTGCGTGCGTGCGTGTGTGTGTGTGCGTGTGTGTGTGTGCGCATCCACCCATCTGTCCATCCTTCCATCTATCTACCAGATCAATAGATCTAATCCCCTGTCTACAGTATGTGCGTTGGCCTTGTAGTCTATGTGTTGTTATTCAGACAGATCGTAGCGCTGCGTATTAATAAACAGCTGTGTAATTGCGCCTCTCGTTTAACCCATTTTGTTGTGGCAATTGATTCTAGTTTCTGACAATAGATTTTAGTTTCTGAGCCTAGATTCTAGTTTCTGACAATAGCTTTTAGTTTCTGAGCCTAGATTCTAGTTTCTGACAATAGATTTTAGTTTCTGAGCCTAGATTCTAGTTTCTGACAATAGATTCTACTTCCTGAGACTACTGTTTCTGACACTAGATTCTTTTTCTGAAACATTGATATTTCTGTGTCAGTGATGCTAAAATATTTCATGCCAAGGACCATATGTCTAAACGATTTTCCAAAATAGCAGACCTACAAGCTTGTAGATCTGTTATTTTCAATAGCCAAAGCTAATGCAAACTAATGCTTGAAACGCTCGAATGCGATCCAGTACCGAATGATTAAAACACACTAGTGCGCTTAGAAATTACCGGCTCAAATGGTGCGAGAAATTGTCTATTTTTCCCCCCATTATAATTGGAGCTCAACGACCTTGAATGACACTCATTCGTTGGGATCGGTGCATATGATGATGTGAGCATCGGGATGATTTACATACTCATAATAGTGTAATTGCCTGAGTCTTATTCTTTTAAAAGTTTGCACAAAAGAAGAAATAAATAATCACTATCTGCCTTAAAAACGTTTTAACAGCCGGGGAACGAGTGAAATGAGCATTTAATTTTTCAATGAGAGTCGAGCGATTATTTGGGACGTGTGGAGAAGTAGTTGGGCAAGAGCAGTGTTGTAGTGGGACTTTTAGAAGTGGGGGGATGCCTCTTAAAGGGGAATTCCACCCATTTTCATTTTTTTTTTCTGAAAGTGACTGAATGTGAACAGTTTTCACATTTGTACACTCTCTGAAAAAAGGAAACTCATTAACATGGTGAAATACATCTTGCTGATGTCATCAAGATGTATTTCACCATGCTAATGATTTAACTTTTTTTTTTTACCATGTCCACACAACATCTCTAAGGTATATTAATGACATAGTAAAATATTGAAAATGAGTGGAATTCCCCTTTAAGACACGTGCATGCACACTTGTATTTGCATGCGCATTTGCTTTCACCTGCGCAACACACAGACGCGCAACACACACAGACGCGCTATTAAAACAAGTATAGCATATTGAGAAAGATGTTTACAATGCATTGTTTACAATTGGATCCATAAAAGTAAATGACATAGGAAGTAAATGACATAAAATATTTTAGATGTGATAAGTGGGGGGACGCTGTCCCCCCGCGTCCCCCCTCCACTACACTCCTGGGCAAGAGGCGAAAGGCAAGCGGTGCATGTTCCTGTGAGGTTCTCGCAGGGCAGGTGCATTTCATGCACCGTCCCTCTAGACCAGAAATCCCACAGTCTGAGAAGGATGGGCTGGTGCCTGCCAGGTTTCATCTGCCATCAGTGTGTTCTCAGCTCCTGCTTGTAAATATATGCCTGCCTGAATTGAATTGAATAGAGTGTATGCAAAGCACTCTCTCCTCGGATTGGATAACAACATTATTGTCAAAGACATGACCTCTGGTTTGGCGCCTCACATTTTTTTTAGCCCCCTACCTTCTAGTTAAACCATATTCTGTACCAGGAATGCGCTTTGGCGTTTGAAGCATTATGTTTTAACTATTGAAAAATGTGAGATCTACAAGCTCGTAGTGCATTGTGAAAACGCTGCACAATATTTGAATATATTCTTTTGGAGCAAACATTTTTAACTCAAGTCTTAGGTTCTGTATCACATCCCTGCATGTTTTCAGGTGGGGGGGTCCGCAGACAAAGTAGGCAATTCTTGGGGTCCTTCGTATGAAATATGTTGAGCATTACTGCCATAGAAACAGATTTTGTCGGAAAAACTACAATCTAGTTTCGGAAACTAGAACCTAGTGTCCAAAACTAGAACCTACTGTAGTCTGAAACTAGAATCTAGTGTCAGAAACTACAATCTAGAATGGCTTAAGGGTGTACACAGGGTACTGACATAATATTTGAGAGGCTGTGTTTTTCCCCCCACTGTGCTGACAACGTTATGTTTGTTATTTTATTCCATCTCTGTGACAGATCTTCCGAGGAAACGTGGACAACAACGCTCCCTCCGCCAACTCCTTCACGCCGCCCATCGAGGGGCAGTACGTGCGCATCTACCCGCAGGTGTGCAGGAGACACTGCACGCTGCGCATGGAGCTGCTGGGCTGCGAGCTGACGGGTGAGAGAAGGAGTTTGTGCTGTCCATCCAGGTGGTTTTCAGACTGGGTGTACGATGTAAAGAAAGACATGCAGGGCAGCAGTGGTGGACTAGGAAAAACAAATCGACCAAATAGGACATTTTTAGCGTGATTTGGCCTAGACCGGCCCACCACAACCAGCGTGTGATGGACCTATTCTACCTGGTATAGTTGGTTAACCAGATGTAACTCTTTGAGAGTGTAAACATGAAACCAAATGGACCCTTGCGGGTCCATTTGGTTTCATGTTGACACTCTCAATAGTTAAAATATTCATCTAAATTGGCCCAAGTCTAGTTAGAAAATGTAGAAGATGAATGCTCACTTTGGTCTGTATGTTTGACTGTTTTGTTTCCCCAAATCCAGCCTGGAATTGTCGCCAAAAGCAAAATAAATCTTTAGTTTTAGGGTGTGTGGGGGCTAAAATGTTATCAAATGGTGGTTCTCCGTGGCTCAAAATTCTGAATGAACAATGGGCCCCGGGATCAAAAACTTTGAAAACCAGTGCTTTAAATCATGCGGTGATAGCACCGCCCCCCTGCGGGTCGTGGCCCACCGGGAGACCTCCCTGTACACCCAAAGGTCAATCCGACCCTGCAGGGCAGTGTCAGTGCCCTAATGTTCTGATTGAAAGAGAAGGTTCGGACAGCGTGATTGGTCAGAAACCGGCTATAATATTCTTTTTCCTCATTCAGCACATGCTTTTTATATTGTTTAGGCACTTCTGCCTATATTCAATTATGGAGAGCAGTGTTGGGCAATATTAATTAGAACAGTAATATGTTACTTATTACTAATATTCACATTTAATATCCCCCCCCCCCCAAAAAAAGGGAAGTACAACAGCACAATGTTCTTAGTTCAGCTACTTTTAGAACTGAATCCAATTGTTCTCAAACATAATATTAAGAGGAGTCATGCAACAAATAGATGTAGTGTAGTGTAAAATAAAGCAGAGCAATCTATGTCAATCTTTTACAAAAAATGAAAAAAAAAAAAAAAAAAAAAACAGAGTGATCTATGATTCCCCTCTGGGGATTTCAAGGGATTCCGAGAGGGAGAGAGAGAGAGTTATACTGTGTGTGTGTGTGTGTGTGTGTGTGTGTGTGTGTGTGTGTGTGTGTGTGTGTGTGTGTGTGTGTGTGTGTGTGTGTGTGGTGTGTGTGTGTGTGTGTGTGTGTGTGTGTGTGTGTGTGTGTGTCTCTCTCTCTCTCTCTCCAGGCTGCTCAGAGCCCATGGGGCTGAAGTCGGGTCACGTCCAGGACTACCAGGTGACTGCCTCCAGCATCTTCAGGACCCTCAACATGGACATGTTCACCTGGGAGCCTGGGAAGGCCCGTCTGGACAAGCAGGGCAAGGTCAACGCCTGGACGGCCGGACACAGCGACCAGTCACAGTGGCTACAGGTAGGATGCCCCTCCCATGGTGGCCACTTACTGCATATATCCAATGACATTTGTAGCAGCCCTGCCAGGCAGCCAACCAACCACCAGGGGTGGCAGTGGCTCAGGGGTAGTGCAGAACTTGAGCCTTGAGCCTCTCCAACATGGAAGTGGTTTGACGTAGTGGTTATAGTGTGAACTGCAGGCAGCCCGTTGATTCATGACTAGTTTAACATTGGGCGCTCGTTCATGTGCATGTTCATGGAGGAAAGACTGGGACCAAATGGGCAACAAATTTTGGTACCCAGATGTGGAAGTAGACGCTACTTCCGGCGGTCTTCCGGGTGCTTAAATGTAGCAGCTCTGTTTACATGGGTCTACAGCATCGGTGCCCAAAAGGGTGATTGCGATCTTTCAGTAGATCACAAAGGTTGTGCAGGTAGACCACATGACATGCGCCTAAAATTATAGACACACACACACACACACACGCATGTGTGTGCTTACACACACACACGCACACGCACGCACACACAAACATATGTACAATTTATATATTTATCTGCCACATGAATTAAGGTGATGTGATTGAATGAAAAAGGAACAGTGGGTGGTTCAGAATTATGTACACTTGTACAGCAAAACGTAGAGTGACGTTGATTTAAGTATTGCAATTATGCATCTATTTTTGAAGCCATTACAGTGGAGTGGCACATTTACCATTAAATGGCTTGGCTGGATACCACTGATTGGAACACTGGTTGGTCAAATATGTTATTTCAGTATATTGAGCTGTATGCCTGCTGAGATAATAACATGGAATGCAAAGGCTCAGAACACTTAAAAAAAAAAAAAAACGTCTGTCTTTAAGTGATTCCGGTTGGAGTTGAGTTGAGAGAGAAGAATAATCATTGTAAAGAAACGGTAATACTTTTCCCTGCTGGGCATAATTCGAAATGGTGGGAGATAGAAAGACCAATCTTCATACGCTACCTGTTAAAAGTACAGTATGTTGCATGAAATACCATGAAACTCTATTTTGGTGGGATTATTTGTGATTCTGGCATTAAGGGGCTAATAACACAAATGCGATAAAAGTGATGTATGCCTTGACATATATCACTGTGCACCTTCTTGAAACTTTATCAGATGAAACCACCTTCAGCCAAAAATCAGACTCTGGCTCCAGGACTACAGTAGTAGATCTTGCTGAGCTGATCATTTTGAAAAACACTCAAAAGTCAAAAGAAGTGTGGGCACCCCTGGTCTACAGAGTACAGACCATAGTATTCCTTAGGGTGGTTGTAGTCCATCGGCCAATCTTATGTCACAACAGTTCACAAATCTTGCTGCTGTGTTTTGCACATTGTTGTCCCGATAGATGGGGACATTTTTTGTCATTGGTCATAGTTGCAAACTCACATTGTGTGTGTGTAAGTTGTGATGTATCTGATGTCTTGGTATAAGGGGCAGGTGGTTAGAAAGTGTAGCTCTGTTCCTACCACATTTTCTGTGCATTTGGTGCATAGTCTTCATAGTCTTCCCTTTGGAAATTAAACTATATGTAAAAGTATATTGAAACTCTTTCATGAGTCATTGAGAGTCTCGTCTACAAGCACAGGGATATGATCTTTGCACCATTTTTTGTTTATATTTCTAACACATTCTACATCCTGTAAACTTAATTTGTGAGAAATACGCAGAAGTTGAAGTTGATAATGTGGCTAAAGAATTGTGTGTCCTCACTTGAGGTTTAAGTTTGTTGTTATCAACACATTATCACATTGATTGACATTTGTAACTGTTTTTCTGTCGTCTGTCTGTTTGGCTCTATTTCTGACTGGCTGTGTACCTTTTATTTCTGCATAATATCTCTGCATTTTTGCCTGTGTATCGCTGATGTTATCAGTATGTGGGCATATGATATACGGACATGACCATGAGCATATGGGAGGGAGGCATCAGCGTTTCTGGAAAGTGTTTGTGCTGTGATAGAACATCTGCGGATAATGTTTGGAGAGTGCAAATGAACTGTGGAAAGTGGGACTGACCAAGTAATCAAATTGAAGGGTTTCGGGAATTGTTTTTTTCAAATCAAGCTCAGGGAAAATCAGTGACCATTTGGGCTAAATGACTGCCTGGTGGTTCTGCTAACTTTTTCCACTGCGTCATAATTACGCTTTTACCTAGCAAACGTTAACTCTGTAATTTAACGAGTTCCTGAGTCCATCAGGCTCTGTGATTAGGTCGATAAGGTGCGATAACTCTGAATGGCTGTGTGATTTCGGGCTTGGATTTGCGGCGCATAGATAGAAAGAACAATGGTTTGCGTTGTAATGTCATGTCACACCCACCCCATTTTTGATTACAGGACTTTTATTAGGCAAGTAAAGCATCAATAATAACAATTGTTGTTGAAGTTGCAACAGACATGCAGCATGCATAAAGCTAAAGGTCTGACTCAGAGAGTTTTCTGTTTTCAATGATGAAATGCTGTTGGTTTAGTGATGCCACAGCTGTAGTTAGTTAGTAGCAGTAGTAGTGTTTCAAATCATTTTAAATATAAGTACTTTAATTTTAAATATGTTTGAAATTTGGATTGTTTTGCCTGCCATCATGTTTGGTGGGGCAGTCAGGGTATTTAGGGGGGCATTGCCCCCCCATGACCATGCCTAGATCTGCCCCTGGGTCAAATGCATGCAACAAGCTTTAAAGGTAGGTTAAGTGATTTGAAATTCATTGTGTAGTACCAGCCTGGTGCACTAGGGCCCCCCAAGAGTAGCTACACTCTGTGAACCTGCTGCTCGATCCTGATTGGAGGAGAATTCACCCTCCACCTGGGGAACTTTTATTAGCTCCTCTGCTAACGTGGGGGAGGGGGAAACTCCATATATGGTCTGCATACCTTATAATAGAGCATTTTAACAGAAAAAATCTGACAAAAGTGAAATCACTTCCCCTACCTTTAAACGGAGCAGATTGGACGTTCTGATTCCAAAGTTATGACCAAGAGCATTTTGACAGCTATCCATAGCTGTCAGTCAAATGCTCGCACAAAGGAGACGAGTCTCGATCACGCTGCACGACGGTGTGTTTAGTTAAGAGCTCCTCTAGCTTTGTGTCTTCATTAGATGATAAGCTGCTTTCATCCCGTGGTCCTCCTAACAAGTGCAACACAGGAGCTAGCTGCTGATAGTGTTGCTTTGTGGCTTGTGCGTTTTTGTGTAAATGCGTGCGGGCATGTGTGTGTGCGTGCATGACAGGCTGGGAGTGGAGTGAACAAGTCACTTATAACTATTTCATTTTGGAAAGAGGACTTTAAAGAAGATGAGTTTACTTTGTGTTGATCACAATGAACCTTGCTTATTTTGGAGTTTAGTTATTACTCTTGAGAGGCCATGAAAGGGAACTTTTGAGTTGTTTTTCATTTGTTTGGGAGGGAAGTAATACACAAAGTGGATTTTATTTTTAGTTCATTTGTTTTGGGAGGGAAGTAATACACAAAGTGGATTTCATTTATTTGGTCAACTAGATTTATTTTTGTTTATAACTAAACTGGAAAAAAAACAAAAACAAAAAAAACAAACAAAAAAAAAACAAATGATGTTGCCAATATGTATTGCATCTAGATGTGAAAGTCACGCAGATATAGTGACAGTCAATTACAAAAAAACATCCTGTAGTGTGAAATATGCTCTCTCACCGACAACTTTAAAACTCCTACATTCGGTTAGTCATAGGACACGTGTGCTCGAAACCTCACAGTCGCATTATGGTGCAATAAAGGCATTGCAGCATCGGAGCCCTCAATATGTGAGTGTCCTTACTTTTTTATTCATTTATCCAAACACAGTAAACATTTGTGAGGTTGTAGATTAGGCAATTTCATCAAATAATGTTCCACTTGTGACATAACCAGAATAGGGACGCCAAGGTTGTTTGGTTAAGTTAGTGTTTCTCAGTGTTTTATTTTAGCTGGAGACCGATGCCATAATTCGCCTGTGAATCGAGTTTCTGAAACATTCTAATCTTTTGACTGTTTGAAAGCAACTGGCAGACACTAGCTGCTCTGACAGCTTAGCCTGAGACCTTGGGGAACTTTGCTTGTCGGCGAGAAACTAAACAAATAATCCTGGTCAATTAGGCTGTAGAGACCAGGGGCGGATGTAACATTTCCCAATTGGGGGGGCAGGAGACAATGGTATGGGTGGATGGGTGAGAGTGGTTTGTTTGGAACCATGTAGGGTTCTAAACAAGCGTCACATGCGCTTTTCAGCCGTCTGTCGCGACTCTCTTACCACAGATATTCTAGAATTGCCCATATCCTGTGCACTGATCAAAAATGTCCCCCCAGAAATGGAAACTTGGCTCTTTGAAATGAGTTGCACAATAGTTGCAAATACTGGCTACATGGCTATTATTATTGGTAACAAACTGTTAAATGTAGTAGGAAGTAGGGGGAAAATAGCACAAAATGAAAAAAAGAAAAAAAAAAACATGACTTGCATACTGCAGTCCTTGAGTTAGTGCTTAGTTATTGTCCCAGCACTGCACAGTATTAGTGGTGGTTGATTAGGCCGTAGAAGAAGACATGTGGACATCATTCACAGACTGGAGAGTCCTGGGAGAGTGATGCTATTCATCACCATGGTGCCTCACCGCCTTTGTTTATGTGTTCAGCTGTGGCTGCAGCATCTCATTAAGACCCAAACTGTGAGTCACTTGTGAGGGTGAAAAGCACTGAGACTGACCGACACAAAACATGTTTGTCTCTGGCAAAACACAAACAAACAAACAAACAACAAAAATAATTCAATGACACACTTCGGCTCAGCTTGAACATGGACCATTTATTGCAAAGCTTTTGCATGTTAGTATGTATTAGTAGTAGTATGGCGGCTCATGTGATATCAGACGATCTATGAACCGAGTCACAGGTCTGATATCACATTTGATATCTCTGATTATCTGTGCACAGAGACACAGCTCTGATATCAAGGGGCAAGGCTAACATAAGTAGAGTGGCAGAGTAGTGACTGCTTATGAAGAACCCCTGATTGAATGTGGGTGTGAGTGACTTAGCTGACAGCCAATGAGAGTGAGGGGAGTTGACATGGAGAGACTGCTGATTTAAAGGAACAGAATGAATTACTGACTGAGAGTAAGAGGAATTATATAATAAACCTTCTGCCCTCCGTGTCTCCATGAACTATCGCTTTCGCTGGATGCCATGTCCGATTGTCCATCACGCTGCTGATAGCAGCACTTTGCTCACTTCCCAGTAAGCACAGTTAAATGTTTATGTATTTATTAATGTATTTGTTTACATCACATCACGTTTTTGTGGGCTACTTTTGCCTCCCCTGTCTCTCCAAAAAGAAGCGGTGAAGCATCGACAATTTTAAACGCCACCCTTAATTTGTCGGAGCTGTTGTCTTGAGGGCTGTTGTTGGCCGACAATGGCTCAGCGCACATCCAAAACGTTTTTTTTTTTTTCCCGGCTTTTAGCCAGCCAGAAACGGCTCGGCCGACAATGGCTCAGCGCACATCCACCGCGCTGTGATCGGCGGGCGATGTAACGTCTGAACAGTAAGCTAACTGTGGCTCTTTCTGGCGGCTTCCCTTCACTGCGCTATATATATGCACTGTACGCCTCGACATGTTAATGTGCATAATTAACTAATCAGCTCCTGCCAGCTGGAAACACTTGGCAGCGCCCACAACTCTCTTGAAAACATCTTGAGACGTTGGCCGGTTCAATCTCCCGCTGTGTAACTCTCACATCCCATCTGACGGGGGACGGGGAGGGGTCCGCTGGGGGTCTGGACCGGGCCCAGGAGGCGCTCCAGGCGGCCGCCGCCTTCTTCTTCCTCTTCCCCCGGCTGTGTGTCAGGGGCGGATGTAACATTTCCCAATTGGGGGGGTAGGAGAAAATGGTATTGGGGCGGCTTCATCGCCCGTGGCGCGAAGATGCCCCCATACCATTTTCAGTCACAGGACTTTTTAAGTAAAGCATCACTAATGACATCAGTTGTTGTTGAAGTTGCAACAGACACGCAGCATGCATAAAGCTAAAGGTCTGACTCAGAGAGTTTTCTGTTTTCAATGATGAAATGCTGTTGGTTTAGTGGTGACACAACTGTAGTTAGTTAGTAAGCAGCAGTAGTAGTGTTTCAAATCATTTTAAATATAAGCACTTTAATTTGAAATATCTTGGGTTGTTTTGTTGCATGCCATTGTGTTTGGTGGGGCAGTCTGGGCATTTAGAGGGGCATTGCCCTGCCTCCTCATGCCGATGCATAGATCCGCCCCTGCTGTGTGTTGCCATCAGGGGGTCTTGTAATGGTGACGTGGTAAAAGGAAGTTTTACATCATCGTACATCACATCCCTTGCTCAGCCAATCGAATCATTTTGATGTTCATTGGTCAGCCAATTATATATTATCATCACGAGGTGAAAAAAGGTTACAGAGAAAAAGGTTACAGACAAAACGCATCACAATAACAATAGTGTGGTTGCCTGAAGGGCTCTAGTCATTTGAAGTCATTTCGGCTTTTTAATACATCGAATGGATGCAACCTGGGACGCGTCTTCAGTGATGTATCCCAAGCTCATTGGGGTTTTCGGGTCTCTCGAACATCATACCCCTCACTCAGGCGACCCAGCCGGGGTTCATGACGCCCCGACTCACGTCCCAGTAGCTACCCCTGATCAGTCCCACAAGGGAAAGGCCAAGGCCGTCCAATCCACCGCCCCTGAAATACTCCGCCAAAACTGGGAGGTTCTGATGCGTGAAGGGACTAGGCTCTGTGGTTTGAAACAACGTATTGTGGCGACCGCAGGTTGCAGTTACTATGAAAACCTGCAGGAAGCTGTCACGTTACTCACCTCCTGTTCGTTAAAACTTTTAGCTAACGCTTGCCTGGAATCCTTTACACCTCCTACGGATTCTATACGTAACGACACCTGTAAACAGCTGTGTGTCTGTGTGTGTGTGTGTGTGTGTGTGTGTGTGTGTGTGTGTGTGTGTGTGTGTGTGTGTGTGTGTGTGTGTGTGTGTGTGTGTGTGTGTGTGTGTGTGTGTGTGTGTGTGTGTGTGTGTGTGTGCGTGTGTGCGGCATTGCACTTGTGTATTTGTGTCGCCACTGGTGTGCATTGACCTATACGCTACTATACAGATTCCATGTGGTTCTGTTCTACTCTCTATTAAAACTCAGAATGCAGATTGGATTTTGGACCCCTGGTGGACCCGCAGTCCAGACATTGAGAAACGCTGCTGTACTACACTGTACAGAGCAGCCGAAGCAGAAGCTGTGTTGATTAATTGGAATACTTAGTTTGCCATTAGGTCTGATTAATTCCATTAATCTATCAAGTCTTCTTTCAAGTGACTTTGTAATGTGGCTAAGAATCAATTACCATGGAAACCCGAGGCAGAATGAGACATTGAATTGAGCAGATAGCTACACATATAGCTTCAACTGCATTTCAATTAACAATTCAGTACTTAATTAGTATTATTAATATTATTTGTTTGTTTGTTGTACTTCACCCATGCCAATTGAAAGTGAGGCAGATTCCATGTTGTTTCATGCTCATTTTGACAGTAAATATCTTCTGAATCAGTATCATCATATCAAACTTTTTCACGGTGACATCTGCTGCCAAATCATACAGGTATACTGTATAGGATTTTGCAACTTTTCCCCTGACAGTCCAGTAGGCAAATCTCCAGGAGGGGCAAAATCCATTTCCGACCGCCGTTTTGCATCACTGTCATGACTGTAGTGCAGGGGTTTTCAACCTTTTTGATGCCAAGGCCCACCATTTATTCAGCATTTTAGCCACGGACCACCATTTGAGGACATTTTTAGCCTCACAGACCCCAAAACCAAAGATTTATTTTGCTTTTGTCCACAATCCCATGCTGGATTTGGGAAACAAAACAGTCCGACATACAGATCAAAATAACCATTAATCTTTTACATTCTCTAGTTGTGTAGACTTGGGCTGATTAAGATGACGAATATTTTTAACTATTGAGAGTGTAAAAATGAAACCAAATGGACCCGCCAGGGTGCATTTGGTTTCATTTTTACGTTCTCAAGAGTTACATCCAGTTAAACAACCAGTTTAACAACTTAAACAACCACCTGGAACACTCTCAAGGACCACTGGTGGTCCCCGGACCACCTGTTGAAAACCCCTGCTGTAGTGCATAGCAGCCGTGACCATCTTGCAAAACGGTTGCGAAAGTTTGCATATAAGTGATCCAAAAATGATCCAGTATTTAATGTGTAATGTCCATGATATTTGCATTGGAATGAAGGAGCCCATGTGTCCTACCATTGGGTAGGGCACCCTTGGGTAGGAGAGGGCGTAGCTTACTGAAAGGTCTATTGGTCAGAGTTCTTGCATACAAAGAGCTCAGAAAACGGAAAACAAAAAAAATGTCCAACATTTCTCCAACATTTCCATAAGTGTTATTTATGTAACCAATCAAGCCGTGTTTTCTTGCCCTTTTCCAATCTACAAGCTCGCAACACATCAGATGGGCTATTTTTGTG
Organism: Benthosema pterotum; assembly: GCA_039105355.1. Taxonomy (NCBI): domain Eukaryota; kingdom Metazoa; phylum Chordata; class Actinopteri; order Myctophiformes; family Myctophidae; genus Benthosema; species Benthosema pterotum. The sequence goes on from CM076972.1 coordinate 19,926,517, forward strand.
GAAAATAATAATAATACAAAAGAGGGGTGCTTTCATATTATACTGTACATGTTCCTTCCTCCAGTGTGTGAGCATCACAGAGCCTACATCTTCCCTTTCACGTCTCTCTCTCTGTCCTTCTATTTTTAACGGAACACCTCCTTTGACCCACCAGATTCAATTTAGTTCTGAGTATTTTTTTTAATTGCTAAATATTGATATTCCATAAGCCATTATTGCTAATTGTCAGGCAGAGAATCAACAGACAGGAGTTCAAGCAGCATTCAGAGTGAGACGTAAGACTTCAAGGTCAAATTAACACAGGAGGAAATTGTCTTAGACGAAGGAGCCGTTTTCTCAAGTCTCTGCTTCTGTGTAATAATGACTCAAAGCTGAAAGGGTCAAACTGCACAACCGATATGTCAATGTGTACTATGAGCCATTTTCCTGTGAAATAATAATAGAAAAGTGTCATATTTTGAAACGAAAACCTTCTATCTCCATACCAGTGTATTTTGATCGTGAATTTCATGTTTAGTAGTCTTTTGAATGAAACTGTGAGTCATTTTAGATAGCTGGTTAATTCAAAAGCGTAGATACACATGCTCACAGTATGATGCGTTGAGAGCATGTACATCCCCTATTTCTTAAAGGTGTACTAGGTAAATAAACGCCTCATTCCCTGTTTCCCCTACCCCACCATAAGCTTAGAACGGGGATGAGATGTTCAAATTCGCCTATTTCCATCGATCCACTATTTCCATTTGACACTGGGAAGCAGCAGATCCAGGCTGTGTAAAATACGCCTCATCGCACCGCTGCACGCCCAAATGAGCACTTCCTGCTTGTTCCTGTATCTGCTCTGCATTTTATGTGTTTGCTTTGTAAGGGGACATGTGTAAGAGACCATGTGTAAGGGACCACTGTGTTTGCTTTGTAAGGGACCATGAACTCTGTTACACATGGGAGCTGTCTGCTAACGATACCTCGGCAGGTATATATTATCTGTGTCTGTATCACAGGGTTCAAAAGAAGGGTTTTTACCGAATGCTGCGGCCCCAGCCACGGCATAGAGAATAAGGCAGAAAACGACACCGTTGTCATTTTTTCGTTAAAGGTAGGGGAAGTGATTTCACTTTTGTCAGATATCCCCCCCCCCCCAAAAAAAAAAAAAAAAAATCTGTTAAAATGCTCTATTATAAGGTGTGCAGACCATATATGGAGTTCCCCCCCTCCCCCACGTTAGCAGAGGAGCTAATAAAAGTTCCCCAGTTGGAGGGTGAATTCTCCTCCAGGTTCGAGCAGCAGGTTCACATAGTGTAGCTACTCCTGGGGGCCCCTAGTGCACCAGGCTGGTACTACACCATGAATTTCAAATCACTTACCCTACCTTTAAAGTCAGCCTGGCAAAAACGAGTATGTATTCCTCCAACTGACAGCAGAGCTACACTGGGTGCATAGAAGTGTAAACACAGAGTGCCTTGCGTTGACGTGTTGTTGACGTAATAACTGCATGGGTGGGGCTGGCATTCCAACTCAATGTTTTTTTTTTTTTTTTTTTTTTTAAGAAAGCAAGTGCCTCATGGGCAGCATCCTGGTACAGCAAATTGTACATCAACATTTAAGTTGCCCCCCCCCCCCCCCCTTTATCTGACATTTTGCTTGGCGGTGCAACAGAGAGCTGAGTGGGAGAAAGTGAGGAGGGAGAGGAGAGAAATAGAGATGTGTAGCTGCCCTACACAAGGGGGTGATCTAATGAAAGGCTCTCAGAGGGGGTTTGATCATGTTAGCACGGATCAAAACGGAACAGCGTTCCATGTGTGTCATAAATTGCACATCACGCAGCAGCAAGTTGCTGAGCAAATCACCGCACTGTCCTTGGAACAAGCGTCACCCATCTCAGCTCTATTAGTAAACAGAAGTTCAGTCAAACTGGGGTTTCCCCTCAAGCCCCCTCAGAACCACAGACTCACTGGGCGAAAAAAATGGCCCGGGCATTTTTAGCGTGATTTAGACCAGCCCGCCACAACCAACGCGTGATAGACCTATTCTACCTGGTATAGTTGGTTAACCAGATGTAACTTTTTGAGAGCGTAAACATGAAATCATGTTAACACTCTCAAGAGTTAAAATATTCATCTAAATTGGCCCAAGTCTAGTTAGAAAATGTCTGTTTTAATGGTCATTTTGATCTGTATGTTTGACTGTTTTGTTTCCCAAATCCAGCCTGGAATGGGTAGACAAAAAAGCTAAATAAAATCTTTAGTTTTGGGGTCTGTTGGGGCTAAAATGTCACCACCTCCGTGGCTCAACATTCTGAATGAATAGTGGGCCCTGGGATCAAAAAGGTTGCAAACCAGTGCTTTTAATCATAGCGTGATACCACCGGCCCCCTACGGGTCGTGGCCCACCGGGAGACCTCCCTGTACGCCCAATGGTCAATCCGACCCTATGTTCAGATCCAAGGAAGGCTAGAACCCAGGCTGTATCTGGAGTAGCCATCCCTCGCATGGACCTCGTACTTCACCAGCGTCATGCCATCTTAATCCAGTTCTATGCGGATCGCTACATTCAAAACGGGTACATAAACATTCCGTTTTCAGACATAAAGTACTCACACATGTTTTGACGGGTGTTAAATTCTTGCTGTGCTTGAAATTAGCATTGCTGCATGCTGCATTAAGTTATTTTCATTAGGTCAGTCCAATGAAAGCTCTTCTACATCGACTAGATGGATTGAGAATGTGGACAAGCATGAGCAGCAGCCGAGGGAACTGCAAGCATTGGGGGCTTGTAGAGCACCTATTTTGATAAATATTTTGATTATTTTTCTTTTTTTTTAATGTTCAAATCCTGTACACGAAAACATGGCATATTTTGGACAAAGTTCGAATGGTGATTAATCACGATTAAATTAATTTTGAAACTGTGATTAATCTGTTTAAAATGTCATTCAACAGCCCTAGTTAAAACAAACCAGGTAGCTGTGGTTATGAAATAAAATAAAATCCATGAACTTTATGCGAGAGCAGATATTTCCCTTTTTACATTGTTATAAAGCCAAACATAATTCAAAACACTATGTTCTGCCTCTCTAGCTCTTTAATAAAGCCAGACAAACATGTCACACTCCTGTTACAATAGTACTACCAGAATATTAAATTCAACACATTTCTCTAACCCAAAACAATGACTTTCAAGCATCTCCATGGGAGCAACTGTGCAGAGCCAGTTGGGTCTGTTGCTCCTGTTAAAAAAGGCGGTCTACATTGATTGGATCCTAGCTATTCATCATGGCGCCTTCTCCCCGCAGACATGGAAACCATAAGCGATCCAAAACTCCAATCAGTTAGAATGTGTTCCTTTACTCGCTCTCGCTGCCCGCCGTTTTATCATTATTTGTCGCATTACTCCGCGTACACAATGCAATCAATAGCAGCAACACCTGCGGCCAAGAAGTTGTTGCCGTCTGGCAGAAACCTTGTATCGCTTTGTTTTCAACTTCTTCATGGTTTTCTTTCTGAAAATAATGGCCTGTCATACACCTATACCGTCTGTCACACACTAAGTAACACAAATGGCAAATCTACATGCTGCAAACTGCAATGTGTTCTACTTTTGGGAAGTACCAAAAATTGCATTTTTGGGATTGCTTTTTGATTATTTGATACTTGTGACATATAAAGAGCCATTGCGATTAAAAATGAAGTGAATTATGTTTTTGGAATAGATTGATTGTACTTAAGATAAGATGAGATAATATAATATAAGATAAAGACATTGCAATTCAATTAAAAAAAATTAATAGCTTTTGTTCTCCAAAGATTTTTAGTGCAAAGATGTACTGTCACTGTAACTTTATATATAATTGCATGTAGGGCTGTATACCGAAGCTCGGGATTCGAACCATTCGCTCGTTAAGGTCGCCACGCGAACGAATATTAATGATCCCGAACCATTCGCATTTATTTATTTATTTAACTTTTCCCCCCATCTAGTAGATGTGCGACATCGAGGGGTCAGAAACTCGCTGTGAAACGCGCTGTTGCTGCAGTTGGAAATGCATTGTTTTCACTGAAGGTGTCCCATTCTCAATAGAAGTCTATGTAGGCGATCCGCCATTAGACTGGCTCTAGGAAGTGAACGGAGTTTGCGCAACTCCGTCTGTACTCTATAGAGCTGCACGCTGACTGGTTGGTCTTACGGTTCACTGACCACCAGAGCAGGCTGGTGGGCAGCAGGCTTAAGCCTATACATACAATAGGCCTAATAGACACGTAGTCGTTCACAGCAAACAAATAATTAAACCAGCCTTTTTGTAAGGTTAGTCTTATGGTTCACTGACCACCAGAGCTGGTTGGTGGGCAGCAGGCTTAAGCCTATACATACAATAATAAACACGTAGTCGTTCACAGCAAACAAATAATTAAACGAGCCGACGGACAGCATGTTTTGGCAATCAGAACAGCGTGTTACCCGTGGCTGTGTCGGATCGTCTCATCAGAAAGGAGAGAAAGGACAGCGGTGTCATGACTGGTGTATTCACAGATGTCAATCACATCTCAGGGCAGTAGAAAACGTATCTACCGATGCCGGCAACATCCACGATTTTAAGAGTTACTAGAGGCGCACGCACGTGGGGGGTAGCATGCGGCTTTTTTTTAGCGAACGTTCGAAGCTCGCCCTATAATTCCCGGCGAACGTTCGAAGGCCAGAATTAGTCCAACTATACAGCACTAATTGCATGATTCTGTTTGTTATAAACTAAGCATTTACTCAGCTAAGCACAATTGTCAAAGTTCTACATCAATCAAACATAGTTACACCCCACCGCCATTGCCTTCAATCTTCGGCAAACTTACGGTAATTGTCCCACTTTTGATACGGCCCTAATGCTATCGGCCGTTAGCATCGCAAGCCTCGTCTCTAGCTGCTGTTGTCAGTTACACAGGGTCGCGCATTGTACCCATAGACATCCATTCTATCACATTTCCGTCAAAACAGTGTATATTCCACAGCTCAGCAGTTACTTAGTGACTCTATGGAGGCTGCCATCTCACTCAGAGGTAGACAGTGGATGGATCGGCTGTATCCTGTGCACTGATCTAAAATTTCCCCTCCGGAAACAGAAACTTGGCACGTTGAAATACGAGTTGCACATTGGAAAATACTGGCAGCAGGTAACTAGTATTATTAAAAAATATTACCGGCAAAAGTATGCTACAATTGTGATGTACTTTAAATTTGCTTTCATTGAAGTACTTTTTCCCCCACCACTGATTAAGCCACAGGTTCCGTTTGTTCACTGTTTATGGACATACAAGGTTTCCAGCCAACAGTGACGACATGCTCTGTTGAACTAATTAAAGGAGCAGTGTGCTACACAGACGTGGTCCCCAGGTGCTTTCCCCTGCAATCAGACTGAAACGCATTTAGAAACTAAATCAAATGTACGAATGTTTTCACAACAGTGCAGAATCCTCAGCCGAACCAGTGGAGGAAGAAGTTCTTGCTTTGGTTTTGGTTTTTGCCCCTTTTCCCCCTTCCATTTAACTCCTTAGGTGGCATTTTCCCCACCTGCCCCTCTCCCTTTTAGTTGGGTGTGCCAAGTATATACCGGTACATGAATTAATTGATTGATTAAAGGTAGGGTAAGTGATTTGAAATTCATCGTGTAGTGCCGGCCTGGTGCACTAGGGGCGCCCAAGAGTAGCTACACTATGTGAACCTGCTGCTCGATCCTGATTGGAGGAGTATTCACCCTCCACCTGGGGAACTTTTATTAGCTCCTTTGCTAACATGGGGGAGGGGGAAACTCTATATATTTACATACACACCTTATAGAGCATTTAACAGAAAAAAATGTTTTGGGTGATATCTGACAAAAGTGAAATTACTTCCCCTACCTTTAAGCAGTGGTTAACTATGGCCTATGTTTGGAACCTGCAGAGCTCCAGCCAGTGCAAGACGCGAGATCAAAGCGTGTCACCACTCTCCCTATTTATAGTAGGCATACTCGACCCCTGACGTCACCTGTTATGTTGCAACGTTGTTTCTGATTGGATGGAGTTCCAATGAAACTGAACTGATGTTGTTTTTTTTTTTCTTTACTTGTTTTTTCTCTCAAACAAACCACAGACCAATCAGAATCCTCGGCTACATTTCAACCTTCATATGCCCCGCCTACCTCTGGGGACAGGCTCCTGGCCAGACTGATTTGTGAAGTGACAGAACGGAGCAAATAGAACCAGACTACCGCATTGTGCCACGGTGTGACCTTTCAGATATTGGCTATTTTGCCAACTCATCATATGTTACAGTAGAAAGTGTTGGGAAACCATGTGACCTACGATAATTTACCGGCAAATCATTATAACAGGGAAGGCCAAGCTTTGTGTTAATCACATATAGTCCACCCTGGCACCCAGGTTTACACCAACATGTTGTTGTTTTTATTTGATGTAGCCTACAAAATCACTCCTAATTCAATACACACCAATACTGTAGGTGGATTGGCCTTTCCAGGTACATCTGATCTTAAGAAAAAGACCTAGCCTGTTTTAAAACACGTCAGATGTAAATTTCATTAAGACATCACATTATGATCAGAGCGCCGTTTTAGTCAAGTATTGCCTTTGCTTGGCTCCTTCCTATTGAATTTCCCTGCAGCTAGCTAGCTAGCACGCTGATTCAATTAGCCTCCCAATGAAGTTAGTGAGTGGGCCACTGTGCACCTTTCTGCCTCCCGGGTTCAATGGCCACATTTAGATGTTTTCAATTTGGAATGTGGGAACATGTTTATTTATTTGGTTTATCAGAGACGATGCACAATAATCAACACAAACAGGATTAGCCAGAAATCCCAGCAGGCTGTTAGAAGTGGAGATCAGTGCTGGCCATTGGGCAGTAAACTAATTAAATATTACATATTACTGTAATATTATTACATTTTCCAGCAAAAGTAAAGTAAAGATATTACTCTTTTTTTTGCCAAATCTTGCCTTTGCCAGGCCACCCTGGGGGGGGGGGGGGGGGGCAGCTGGTTAACCAGATGTAACTCTTTGAGAGCGTAACTCTTTAACCCTCAAGAGTTAAAATATTCATCATGTGAATTAGCCCAACTTAGTCTACACAACTAGAGAATGTAGAAGATTAATGGTCATTTTGATCTGTATGTTCCAGGCGAGCATCTAGTGCATTCTAGTGTATTTTGGAAGTGCCACTAGTGCATTTTGGATCTTGCCCAGGCCACTAGGTGGCGCAGGCCACCGGGAAAACTCCCTGTACTCCAGATGGCCAATCCGCCCCTGCGCTGGGTTAGATTGGTCGTGCGTTATCTGACTCAACTGTGCGTGGCTACAGGTATACTGTATCTGCCTTCAATTGCCTGGCAGTGCAGTGTCTCCTGCTCTCATCTCACTGCATGCTAATCAGATGTGTCTGTATCTCCATGTCACACTCTGAAGGACGGCGGGATGCAGCGGCACATGTTGGCAGGTGAAAATGGTATGGGGGCGGCCTCATGGCCCGTGGCACGAAGCAACAGGGGCGGATCTAGGCATGGGCATAGGGGGGCAATGCCCACCTAAATGCCAAGACTGCCCCACCAAACATGACGGCATGCAAAGCAACCCAAGATACTTCAAATTAAAGTGCTTATATTTAAAATGATTTGAAACACTACTACTGCTACTAACTACAGCTGTGGCGCCACTAAACCAACAGCATTTCATCATTGAAAACAGAAAACTCTGAGTCAGACCTTTAGCTTTATGTATGCTGCGTGTCTGTTGCAACTTCAACAACAACTGATGTTATTATTGATGCTTTACTTGCCTAATAAAAGTCCTTTAACTGAAAATGTATGGGTGCGACTTCATGCCGCCCCCATACCATTGAAGCCGCCCCCATACCATTTTCTCCTGCCCCCCCAATTGGGAAAAGTTATATCCGCCCGTGTGAGCAACACAGGCTATGAAGTCGCACCCATACCATTTTCGGTTACAGGACTTTTATTAGGCAAGCAAGCATCAATTATAACATCAGTTGCAACAGACACGCAGCATGCATAAAGCTAAAGGTCTGACTCTCAGAGTTTTCTGTTTGAATGATGAAATAGTGTTGGTTTAGCAGTGCGACAATTGTAGTTAGTAGACTTAGTGTTTCAAATAATTTTAAGTATATTCACTTTAATTTGAAATATCGGGTTGTTTTGCATGCCATTATGTTTGGTGCCCCCCCCCCCCCAATGCCCATGCCTAGATCCGGCCCTGATGCTATGGCAAGTGCTAAAGTGTTTATTCATATCATAAGGAGTGGTCTTCTGCCTGATGTGCCAAGTATATACAGTATACCGTATATTGTGTGTGTGTGTGTGTGTGTGTGTGTGTGTGTGTGTGTGTGTGTGTGTGTGTGTGTGTGTGTGTGTGTGTGTGTGTGTGTGTGTGTGTGTGTGTTTGGGGGGGGGGGGACTACAGGAGATGGGCCTATGTTTGTTTTATAATCTCATACGGTAACCATTTGTTTTCTTCTTCCCATATGTGTTTTGCCAGTGCACTGTGCAGTGCAGATGTGTGTGTGTGTGTGTGTGTGTGTGTGTGTGTGTGTGTGTGTGTGTGTGTGTGTGTGTGTGTGTGTGTGTGTGTGTGTGTGTGTGTGTGTGTGTGTGTGTGTGTGTGTGTGTGTGTGTGTGTGTGTGTGCGTGTGTGCGTGCGTGTGTGTGTTTGCGTGCTGTGTCTCTGTCTGTGGGTGTTCACGCTCTCCACAGTGAGAAAGTGTTATGAATATTTCATGCACACACTGGTACTGTAGGATGGCGGGGGGGGCGGGCGTTGTGCGTGTGTGTGTGTGCTGTGTGTGTGTGCGCACACGCAGGGGTTACTGGGAGGAGGAGAGAGAGAGCGAGAGAGAGAGATCTATGATGAATATACGGTACGAAGCAGCAGCCCGGAACGAACAACCTGTTATTTTTAACTTACCTCACCTATTTTTCAGGCTGCATGAAGCCTGGTACACTCGTCCCTTTTCACAAACAGCACGGCCGTGTGCATCTCATCGCGTGGAGCGCCATGGCACGCTTTCTGAAAAGCATGTAGCGTCGTTGCAATTACCATGTAGGAGACCCTGAGCAGATGCTGTTATTCGGAGAGGCTTGGGAAGTGCAAGATCATAATAAGCAAAGTAAGCGTGCAGCTCCGCTGAACAAACAACAATGTTAATAGTCATATAAATTCAGTGCAAAGAGAATAGTGTGGTGCCTGACTAAAGAACATGCAAGCTGTGTCGTTGAAACTCTAGTACAAGGGTTTTCAACCTTTTTGATACCAGGGCCCACCATTTATTCCGCATTTGAGCCACGGACCACCATTTGAGGACCTGCAAGGGTCCATTTGGTTTCATTTTTACACTCTCAAGAGTTACATCTGGTTAACCAACTTAGCTAGGGACCACCTGGAACCTTCTCAGGGACCACTGGTGGTCCCCGGACCACCTGTTGAAAACCCCTGCTCTAGTATAGCAGGTAAAAACAAGAATTGACACATCATTTAATTGGCAGCTGCTGTATTATTTCTGCAGAATTGTTCTCCAAACTCTGAGCCTTGGGATGTTTTTTGCACCGGCTATCTGATTGGCTATCTGGTCTCTTGGCATGCCATGACTTCTGTTCTGATTGGCTATTTCATTCCTCGGCAACCCTTAGTTTCCATCTCCAAAGTCCCCATGTCTGTTTATTAGGCAGCCTTCAGCTGCCAACAAAAAATAAAATAAAATAATATTTTTAGAAACAACCTGCTATAGTGTGGTGTGTTGTCAAGCACTAGGGCCTTACCCGTTGTGAATATATGAACACCAAATGATGTACTCACTGTGTGGGTAATGTGAATCCTTCATCACATTATGTGATGATAGATTTGATGAAGTATTGCTTTAATGCACACGCACAGACACTGCAATGGCAGTGTGTGTGTGTGTGTGTGTGTGTGTGTGTGTGTGTGTGTGTGTGTGTGTGTGTGTGTGTGTGTGTGTGTGTGTGTGTGTGTGTGTGTGTGTGTGTGTGTGTGTGTGTGTGTGTGTGTGTGTTTTGGTATTTGCATTGCCCCTGTGGCCAAAAAGGGAATTGCCAATGTTAAGCGAATGGGGAAATTTAATTCACCAATAAATTCATTATTAATCAACAATTTGTTAATTTGAAAAAAGGGCTTCATCAGTCTCTTCCTAATGCTATGGTCAATGACTGTGTGAAAAATCATAGTGATCGGTGCAGCCAGTGATGAGTTATGCTCGCTTCAGACATTCAGACATTCAGACATTCAGACATTCAGACAGACAACTCCTTAATTATAGTATTGATGTTTTATGGAAGAGACAAATAAATCTAGCACGTCTGGTTTATTTTCTGGACTAGGGCCTTACCCGTTGTGAATATATGAACACCAAATGATGTACTCACTGTGTGGGTAATGTGAATCCTTCATCACATTATGTGATGAAGGATTTGATGAAGGATTGCTTGAATGCACACGCACAGACACTGCAATGGCCAGTCATAAAGTGTGTGTGTGTGTGTGTGTGTGTGTGTGTGTGTGTGTGTGTGTGTGTGTGTGTGTGTGTGTGTGTGTGTGTGTGTGTGTGTGTGTGTGTGTGTGTGTGTGTGTGTGTGTGTTTTGGTGTTTGCATTACCCCCTGTGGCCGAAAAGGGAATTGTCAATGTTAAGCGAATGGGGAAATTTAATTCACCAATAAATTCATTATTAATCAACAATTTGTTAATTTGAAAAAAGGGCTTCCTCAGTCTCTTCCTAATGTTATGGTCAATGACTGTGTGAAAAATCATAGTGATCGGTGCAGCCAGTGATGAGTTATGCTCGCTTCAGACATTCAGACATTCAGACATTCAGACATTCAGACATTCAGACATTCAGACATTCAGACATTCAGACAGACAACTCCTTAATTATAGTATTGATATTTTAGAGGAATGGAGAATATTTTAGAAGTGTGTTTTAGGGACAAGAATCTGGTGTGGTCCACGGTGTTATTGGGGGACGGAGAGGCACCTAGGATGTTTGGAGTTTTCTACAGTGTGTTATAGGAGTCTATAGGATGCATACACTATATACTGTATATATACCCTGATTATTAGACTCGACTTCAGCTTCCTGAAACTTGAGTCTGACATTGTCCGCTGTTTGAGAGATTTCAAGGGGGAGGGGTTAGGTTGTCGTCGTGTGTGTGTGCGTGTGTGTGTGTGTGTGTGTGTGTGTGTGTGTGTGTGTGTGTGTGTGTGTGTGTGTGTGTGTGTGTGTGTGTGTGTGTGTGTGTGTGTGTGTGTGTGTGTGTGTGTGTGTGTGTGTGTGTGTGTGCGCGCATGTGCGGCGCGAGCATGCTCGTGATTGTGCACCTGGGTGACTGTGTCTTTTTTTGTTTTTGTTTTTGCTTTTTTGTCTCATGTTCTTCTCTCCTGACCTAAGTCCCCCCAATGTGTAGCCACATATATAGTTAAAAATTCGCCAGTCTGAATTTGTCTAGGATAAACCCTTTTGGTCAAAATTATCCGTTGTATGACTGTTAGACGCATGATGCCATATAATGTAACTGTATGACCAAAATAAAACTGAACTGAACTGTTGCTAATGGGCTAGCCTATTTGATAACCCTTGCACGTGAACAAAAGCAGTAAAATACGTTGGATGATTATGTTTATACAACCCGACACTTATTTAAAAAGATATTTATCATAGTTCGGTTTAAGTGACAGATTGGCACGGCCGCGATTGTTTGTTTGACACTGTAACTGTTGCACTGTTGAGTGACGGGACTGCTGGCCAATCAGCTGCGTCTGTTCGGATTTGTTGTTGGACCAACTCCCAACTCAGAATCTCATTGGCTAAATAGATCTTGATACCGTACCAAATTATAGGTTGACAATAGAAGGCTAGACCAAGAGACTCGGTGCACTCAGAGAGTGAGCTGTGTCTATGGGTTTGGGCCAGGCTAGAAGAGTCTAGGATGTGTGGAGCGTTGTCCAGGATATTTTAGGGTACACAGAGAAAAACCAATGGTCAAAAACAACCTAACTTCGGTCAAATTTCAACCAAACGTAGAGGTTGAATAAGGACCAACTGGGTCTTTGGTCAATTTGACCGAATAATGCGTGTTATTATATTTGACCGAATGCATTTGGTTACATTAATAACCCAATTATGAGGGTCAACATAACCTAAGTACCAGTTGATTTGACCGAACATATTAGCTTGCATCAATAACCTAATTTTGATGGTCAAGATTACCCAACTGCCAGTTGAATTGATCCAGAATATTCAGTTAACCCATTTGTTTTATTAAAGGGAAATTCCACCCATTTAACATTTTACTATGTCATTAATATACCTTAGAAATAAAGGTGTCCGCGTTAACGCGTTAATCTCGCGTTAACTCTGCCGTGCGTTAACGGCGTCAAAAAAAATTAACGCGAGATTAACGCACTGACGATGGCTTTCCTTGGTGCGCCTGTACAAACCATTTGTACAAATCCGTTTGTATACCGGTTTGCACGACGGTGTGTATAACACATGTGTGGGCGCTCACACATTTGTTGTACAGACCAATCGGTTTGTATACCGGTTTGCACAACGGTGTGTATAACACATGTGTGGGCGCCCACACATTTGTTGTACAGACCAATCGGTTTGTATAACGGTTTGCACAACGGTGTGTATAACACATGTGCGGGCGCCCACACAGTCTGAATCTGGGCCAGATCTTTTAAGCAACGCTGCCTATAATATTTAATGAAAAAGTCAATAACTTTGCCTGCTATGCACTGTATGTTTGTCATACCTTTTAATTTTGGCTAAAAACATGTTCAGCGACCCCCCCCCCCCCCCCCCCCCCCCGCGCACAATAAAATAAGCATTTCTGGCAAAGTATTTGTCTCTGCTTACATTTGGTAAGAGTGTTAAAGTCAGAGTGTTTAAGTCAGATTTAAAACAAATGAAAATATGCGATTAATTTGCGATTAATCGAAGATTAACTATGGGCCATCATGCGATTAATCGCGATTAAATATTTTAATCGACTGACAGCTCTACTTAGAAATAGTCTGGAAATAACAGGGTGAAACATACATACTCCAGAGCCTCCGTGTGTGGTTGGCAGTTGGGACATACCACTCACTCGTTTAAAAAAAGAGGGGGAAAAGAGGGGGGGAATTGGACCAGTCCACTCCATCAATAAATCAAATCAACCAAAGTCTGTGACCTAACAAATTGGTTATTCTCATTAAAACAACCCAAAACCAATAACCAAATAAAACAACCCATGAATTCGGTCAAATAAAATCCCTGCAACCCAGGAAAAGGTTATGGCTTCAAGAAACAACCCAGGAAAGTGACCTAACACCATTGACTGAAGTGTTTAGTTGCAATTTTGACCGAATAGTTTTTTGTGGGTAGGTGCAGCATTCCTGTGTTGAGTCTGGGAGGTGTTGAAGGGGTGGATCAGGCCTTAGGATATGGGGGTGCCATGTCTTTGGTTGCTCTGTATGTCGGCATCAGTGTTTTGTACTCAACAGGGAGCCCATGAGCAACCATGAGGCAACTCATGGGCAATGTCTTAAAACAGCAGTACATACTGAACCACCGCTATGTGCAACACCAATAAGAACAGAGCACCAAAGAAGACTGGACATCACTGCAACAGCTGGAGGCCACTGGCCCTGGTGCTGCTGGTTCATGTTTTTTGGGGCTTGTTTTTAAAGTGTACTTGTAGAAATTATTTGGGCTTGCTTCAGTGGTTCCCACATTTCCCACAACACAATGGACCCTTGCTGGTCTGGTTTCATTTTTACGCTCTCAAGGAGTTGCATCTGGTTAACCAACTTTCCATCATTTAGCCTGCGGACCACCTGGAATCCTCTCAGGGATCACCTGTTGAAAACCCCTGCTCTATGCGAATGTGGCATAGAAAACATTTCTCCCATGTCCCCCATAGGTAGTGGGGATGACGTCAGGTCGTTGTGACTCTATTCCTGGGCCTATGAAGGACGGGTAGTTATTTTCTGACTGTAGTTAACAGGGCTCACGCCAGGCAGAGACTGGTATTTTAGGTTTCATCTTTAAATAACGGGCCGTTGGCTCATTTGCACAAATCAACGCAAACGTTAAATGGGGTTAGGTGTGAAATTCCCTGCCGTCCTCCCCGGCCACACTGACAGGGCTGTGAATGGTGAGGCCATTCATCACACTCACGCACACGACACACACACACACACACACACACACACACACACACACACACACACACACACACACACGCACACTCACGCACACTCACGCACACATACACACGGAGTGGCCCGTAGTGTAATCTCTGGCTCCGCTTACCGGCGTAAAACGGATGCCTCTAAACTGTGGGGTTCTCAAGGTCTGACTTGGGGACAATCGCAGGTTCCAAACTCCAAACAAACGTAGCCGGTAGACCCATGCATAGGCGGATCTAGAAATCCTGGGCCCCTGGGCCGGCGCATATATCTACAGTACACCACACCTTTTTCTTCCTGATGTGGTGTCTGCACACACACTTATTTATAAAAAATAGTTGAGAACTTTTGGGGTTACTTTAAACTGTGCAGTGGCGTCACCACCCCGGTTCCAGAAGTGTTTTCCCCATTAATTTTTCTCATAGACTTTTCAAAAATATTACACAGACCCATTACACAACTGTGTTGTGAAGTTCAGAACTATTGCTTTGAAACAATTTGTACAGTACTCCCATTGTCTACGACTGATTTGAGTTGATTCACTGTTTGCCGTTTGTTTTTTGTTTTTTTGCGGATGATGTCCTGAATTGATAGCACCAATCAGATAATTTTGTGGCCATTTTGGAAACAAAGTGGGCCTCTATTCCTTACTTTGTTCGCAACTGTTGATTGTAATAATAGCCTCTGTTCCGTCTGTGGCCCAATGGCTCTCAAATATTTAATTTCCAATTAAATCTGAGGGTGTATAAATGGAACCAAGTGTACCCCATTTGTACACTACAGTGGCCTCTTACAGGGGCTTTAATTTCGAGAGCGTCCCTCTTTATTCAAGTGTTTTAAAAAAGTACTGTATATTTTATTTCTTTCTATATTTTATTTTATTCTTAATTTATTCTTCCATTATAGAGGCACAACTTCACAATGTGCCACTTGTGGTGTAGATCAGCTATTTTCCATTCATGCTTGATTTCGTATGGTCACTTGTTTCTCTTGCAAACCTGGCAACAAAACAAGAGATAACAGGAATTTACGTACACAGACTTATGGATTGTAGGAAACTTTTGAATAAGACTCACAAAGGAAGTAAACAAAGAGACACATGAATGTACCTCAGATATGGCTGCCATCTGTGTAGAGCCTGTCCCCGTCCCCTAAAGGCCCTGATACACCTAGCAATGTGTGGTCAATATCAACAAGTACATCAATTATCAACCTTGACTTTTCACTTTTCTAGAGAAAATGATCAACTCCTGGTTGCTCAGAAAAGTCAGATCTTTAGCGCCCTCTACTGGTCAACAATCATAGCCCTCCTTGCCGTCACCTGATCCTTTCTCCCAGACTCCCACAAATAAACTTTTCTGAAAACAACATGGCTGCTTATTCTGCTAAGTGAACATTTGCTTGAAAATGACTGAATACAAACTCAAAACAAATTGTAAAAACAACCATAATTATAATACTTAGTGTTACAAGATTATTTTTTGCCATTATCATGCTGAAACACAACTTGTCAATGATTTTTCTTTTAGAAGCTTTTTTTCTGAGAGCGTACAAATGCGGGTCCATTTGGTTCACATATGTACGCTCTCAGAAAAAAAAAAGTAAACTGGATGGGTATAATTTAATGGGTGTTGCCTGCGGCCATGTGTCTCAACATGTTGCCCATTGATGTTGACATTGATCAAAATATTGCTAGTGTATCAGGGCCTTAAGTGCCCAAGATGACGTCGACGTACTGGCTGGGTCGGAGGCACTTTTGTACTCCAGGTGGATTGGAGCTGTTTGTGTGTGTTTCTTTCATGTCTGTGTTTGATGGACGCCTGGCTTTGAGCGTGGAGGAGAGATGATGGGGTGAAATGTATCATCATGGTTGTAATAGATTTGTATTTATATCTATGCACCTAATATGTCTATCTGCCTTCCTCTGAGGCCTGCAGATGAAAGGAGTCTAATTATATCATTGCTGTTGGCCGGGAAAAAAACACAAAAAACAAAAACATGCATGTCCAAAGCTGTCAAAAAAAGAAAAGCTGGTGTTCCTTTTTTAAAACATGTGAAGGAAGAGCCCTGTTCCGTTCCAATATGGCCGCTGTACGGTACATGGAGCCTATAGATGTCTAACTGCAGCTGAAGCCTATAGGGAAGACATCGAATCCGTTCAGCTGTAAGTTCACAGCCTGGGTTTAATTCTGGAAGATGTTTTTTTTTCTCTCTCTCTCACACAGGAAGGCAGGAAGGCAGGAAGGCAGGCACCCAGCTGTCACACGCCCACGCGCTACCGTACGTTAATATACCATGAGCACCTGTGAGGATATAGCAGCGCGTGCAATATAGGATGAACAAAGTGCTGCGCTCAAATGTCGCCGTGCAGGTGTGCTGTGCAGGCATGGTTTTGTTACTTGCAAGCTCGGCCATTTTGTACGAGGATACATTCGTTAAGTCTGACTTATTAACGGCATACAAGGCGCATTAAGACTCACACGTGGCTTCTGCATGCGGTTAGTGTTATATGCGGTTAGTGGAGTTAGGATTATAGAACAACGGAAACTGAATGGAGCTCCCCTGTGGCATACTAGTTGTCATGTCCAGGGGGTGTACTTTCAGACCCAGGGGTGTGTAGGCTACTTGTACATCATGTGACATAGTGTCATGTCCAGGGGGTCTACTTGGAAGTGAGTAAATAGCCAGAATACAGTGCTGTACAGTACATGTCCTTTTTCCCAAGGAGATGTCTATCTAACTGTCCATGGACAGAGCTACGGACACATTCCAACCTAACAGGTCTTCCCCAGTGAGTGTACTTGTACATCATGTGATGGTACATACTAGCATCATGTCCAGGGTGATAATTAAGTAATATTACATGAGTTGGGTGTGTGTGATTACTGGCATGCCAGCAATGCGGTCTGGAACAAGACAGTCAGCTGAGCTCTGCAAGCACAGCTCTGTTGATGATTAGGTATGCGGCCCTGCACATTTGAAGCACACGTATACTGTATATGGCTATTTCAGCCGTATACAGCATCAGCATCAGTTTGCTTCCTAAAAACTACCCTGTTGTACAGTATATAACTGGGCAATGTACTTGTTCTAGGCCTCACACTACAGAAACAGAAGATGGGCTCCTGGCCGATGGGCCACTTACCTCTAATAGGCACTTGCTTCCAATATTTGTAGTTTTCAGGAAATGGAGGAAGGATAGGCTTAAAAGCATCCCTTGCTACTAAGAAAAATATAGGCATACTTAAAATATCATACTTGCCCTATTAACTAGAATAACCAAATGAAAACATCTTTATTATTTTTTCCATAAATAGCAAATGTTTCACTAGCCTCGACACCCAGGCTTTCATTTTCATTCGTGTTGCGCGAAAACGGAAAGCCTGGACTAACGCACGTTGGAAAGTGGCCTTGAGGGGGGAGTGAACTTTCCGGGGTGGGCGTCGCTCTAAATGATGTGACGTAGAACAGCAGTGGACGGGAGGGGGAGGGGCCGGAGATGACGACACGTTAGTGAGATCAAATCAGAGCGCAGCACTTCTGCCGTGTGGATCCCACGACACCCCGCCCCCCCCAAGGCCAAAATCATTGAGGGCTAGACCAGGCTAATGTTTCATTGAATAGGTACCTCTCCTTGTAGCAGGTTGATGATCCAGCTTTATGGAATGTATAGAATGCATATGCTCATGAATACAATACAATACTTTAAAATTAAAAATTTAATATAGCATCAAGGCAATGTTTTAAAGGGGGACTAACATGAAATATCTTTACTTTTTAATTATAGAAGGCATAGTATTTTATAGGTATAGAGTTTTAACACATATTTGTTATTTTCTTATACAGCCGTGTAGAATCAGATATTTTATGCACATTCGAACGACTTTATTCTATGACATCCATCTCACAAAAGTGACGTTCAAAAGTGCATGCTGCTCTTTCCACGAGAGTGCATCGCGACTGCTCACCGACCGATTACTTCAAAGCAAAAAGAACACAAAGCACTGCAGTCACGTAAAAATAAACGTCCCTCACGATCGCGGCGAAGTGCAGAGCTCTCTCTCTCCCGGCAGGGTTTCCACGGTTGGCCTGCTCATTATCCTTCGCTTCTCTCTCTCTCTCTCTCTCTCTCTCTCTCTCTCTCTCTCTCTCTCTCTCTCTCTCTCTCTCTCTCTCTCTCCTTGTGGTAAATAATGTAAGCGCGTCAGCGGAGGTGTGGTCCAGTAATCGTCAAGCGGTAGTTGTGTTGTGCTTAGCTGATGGGCCGTGGAGCTGTCTGAATGCTTCCCCTCAGGGGCGGATGTAACATTTCCCATTGGGGGGGGGGGGGGGGGGGGCAGGAGAAAATGGTATGGGTGCGGCTTCATCGCCCGTGGCGCAAAGCGAAGTCGCACCCATACCATTTTCGGTTACATCACTTTTATTAGGCAATTAAGCACTAACTAGGCATTAATAATAATTGTTGTTGAAGTCGCAACAGACACGCAGCATGCATAAAGCCAAAGGTCTGACTCAGACAGTTTTCAATGATGAAATGTTTAGTGGTGACACAACTGTAGTTAGTTAGTTAGTAGCATTAGTAGTGTTTCAAATCATTTTTAAATATAGGCACTTTAATTTGAAATATCTTGGGTTGTTTTGCATGCCATTGTGTTTGGTGGGGCAGACTGGGCATTTAGGGGGGCATTGACCCCCCATGCCCATGCCTAGATCCGCCCCTGCTTTCCCTGGACTGTGGCTACTTCACCGTGCACACGCGCGCACACACACACACACACACACACACACACACGCAAGCGCACGAGCGACAGCACACACCTCCTGCTGGCCGTGAAGTGGGTCACAGCACACGGGTGTGTTGTAGATTAAATGAGTCTTAAGCACACGATTGAATCAGCAGCAGCCCGGCTAGGTGCTAGCTGGGCTGCTGCTGCGCGGTAAAGCTGGCGGAAAGTAAAAGTAGCCCCAAACGGTACTTGAGTAAATGTTCTTAGTCACATTTCAACACCGCTGCTTTGTGTTTTTGCACAGCAACGCAGTGTCGTCGATCACACACACACACAAAGCTGCCTCTGAATCTTTTCCATTCCCTTTTATCCCCTGACAGACATCACACTGCTGTGTCGTTCGTTGCGCGGCAAAAAATAGCCGCAACCTAACCAGATCACAACACTGCTGATGCACGACGCAGGCTTTTAGGTCGTCTATTTTCGGCGGACGCAATCGTGAGGAAGTAAACTTCAGCGGCGATGTGCGGCTGCTTCGGCTGGCGTCAAACCGACAACCTGAGAGAAGTGATTCAAAAGCTGACCATGCAGTCCAGCTATACTCGTCCTGGGGCGGGGGAGACACCAGCACGGACAAGTGATTGCAAATATCTAGGAGAGTGGATTTCAAACTTCTTGATACCAGGGCCCACTATTTATTCAGCATTTGAGCCACGGTCCACCATTTGAGGACTTTTTTTTTTATCCCCCACAGACCCCAAAACGTAAGATTTCTTTTGCTTTTGTCCACAATTCCAGGTTGGATGTCGGAGAAAACATACAGATCAAAATGACCATTAATCATTCTCTAGTTGTGTTCAGAGGTTGAATATTGAGAGTGTAAACATGAAAGAGCGTAAAAGCCCTTGCGGGTCCATTTGGCTTCATGTTTACGCTCTGAAAGAGTTACATCTGGTTAACCTACTTTCCGTCATTTAGCCTGGGGACCACCTGGAACCCTTTCAAGGACCACTGGTGGTCCCCGGACCAACAGTTGAAAACCACTGATCTAGGGGACAAAATACAAAGGACCTTTCAGACCATGGTTCTTTAAGAAGATTCCATTTCAGTGGTTCTAGTACAGTGGTTTTCAACCATTTTGATACCAGGGCCCACTAATTATTCAGGATTTGAGCCACGGACCACCATTTGATGACATTTTTTGGTAACACTTTCTATGATCCCTACTTTATAATGCATTATGAGAGCATTTATAGTGCATTATAAATGCATTCATAATGCCTCATAACTACACTCATAAACAGACATAATGCTTTGTGATGCACTATATCAGTAGTCATGAAACATTATAATGTCACTGTCATAATGAATTATAACAGCTTAAATTCCAAGGATTCTATGGATGTTCTTGAATACTTATGAAGACCACATCTATAATGCATGATGAGGGTTTATAATGCACTCTTGACTGACTGCTTATAATAGATTATGAAAACCTACACATGCAGTTCATGTGAACTGTAGTAATGACTTATGGCATGCTATAATGGCCATCATTGCATGGGTTAAGTAAAGTGACACACATGTATGCATTTATAATCATGCATAATTGATCATAAAGCGTCATTGTTGGGGCTAAGTAAAGTGTGATTCATTTGCTTGCATTTAAAAGAATCTATGCTGCATCTTGAGTGATTATTATGCAAGACAAATACAGTAAAATGTGTATGGTGGGAATTTATGGACAAGAGACCAAATACATTTGTCACATTTATTTTGACAATTTCAATTTGAAAATAGCTGGAAACACCAAGGCCAATTAAAAAATGGGTGGCAATCCCAAGTAGAAAAAAAAAAAAAAAAAAAAAAAAAAAAAAACACACACTACCCATAAAAGGACAACTTTGTTTTTTGTTTTTCAGCCAAGGTTAATTATGTACGTTAGAGAAAAGATGCATGTTAATTTTTCCTTTCGCCGTTTTTAATTTTACTGATTTTAGACTACCGTATATATATTTTACTGATTTAGACTATATTATGGAGATTTTTTATTACCTACTATAGTCCTAATAAATTAACTGGCTACAAGAGTTCAAAGGACATGGGCCTTGGTTGAAAAACAAAAAACAAAGTTGTCCTTTTGTGTGTTTTGTTGTTTGTTTGTTTGTTTGTTTGTTTGTTTGTTTGTTTTTCTACTTGGGATTGCCACCCATTTTTTAATTGGCCTTGGTGTTTCCAGCTATTTTGGTGTTTCCAGCTATTTTCAAATTAAAATGTTCAAGGTAGAAACACACATACACACACGCACACACAAAACCTGACCCTGTGCATGGGGCACCTGCAGACCTGGCCAATTTCCTTCTCTATGTTTGTTCCATACACTAGTTAAGGAACAAACATGCTTTAAGGTTAATTCTACAAAGAGCAGAACTGGGACGAATAACGTATTCTTCCACCTGCTATCCCCTCATGACAACTTTGTTGTTTGTTTGTTTTTTGTTGTTGTTTTTCTACTTGGGATTGCCACCCATTTTTGAATTGGCCTTGGTGTTTCCAGCTATTTTCAAATTGAAATAGTCAAAATAAATGTGACAAATGTATTTGATCTCTTGTCCATAAATTCCCACCATACACATTTTACTGTATTTGTCTTGCATAATAATCACTCAAGATGCAGCATAGATTCTTTTAAATGCAAGCAAATGAATCACACTTTACTTAGCCCCAAAAATGACGCTTTATGATCAATTATGCATGATTATAAATGCATACATGTGTGTCACTTTACTTAACCCATGCAATGATAACTCATGATAATGAATGGGCCATTATAGCATGCCATAAGTCATTACTACAGTTCACATGAACTGCATGTGTAGGTTTTCATAATCTATTATAAGCAGTCAGTCAAGAGTGCATTATAAACCCTCATCATGCATTATAGATGTGGTCTTCATAAGTATTCAAGAACATCCATAGAATCCTTGGAATTTAAGCTGTTATAATTCATTATGACAGTGACATTATAATGTTTCATGACTACTGATATAGTGCATCACAAAGCATTATGTCTGTTTATGAGTGTAGTTATGAGGCATTATGAATGCATTTATAATGCACTATAAATGCTCTCATAATGCATTATAAAGTAGGGATCATAGAAAGTGTTACCCATTTTTTCACCCCACAGATCCGAAAAATAAAGAATTAATTTTGTTTTTGTCCACAATTCTAGGCTGGATTTGGCCAAACAACTGGTGAATATTCACTCAGATGAATGAATAATTAACCATAAGTTACCATCGTTTAGCTGGGGACCACATCGAACCCTCTCAAGGACCACTGGTGGTCCCTGGGCCACTAGTTGAAAACCACTCTTCTAGTGTAAAGAACCCCCAAAACACACCATCAAACGGTTGTCTCGCAGGGCTCTGCATGGACTTGTTTTTCATTTTTCTGTGTGTGTGTGTGTGCGTGTGCGTCTGTGTGTCTGTGTGTGTGTGTGTGTGTGTGTGTGTGTGTGTGTGTGTGTGTGTGTGTGTGTGTGTGTGTGTGTGTGTGTGTGTGTGTGTGTGTGTGCGTGTGTGTGTATTAAGGGTGCACCGGGGGAACAGGGTTGAAAACAGGAGGAAAGAAGGAAAGATGCAAGAGGGACAGAGGAGAAGAGAGAGAGGGAGAGAGTGAGACCTGGGCTCTAACAAGCTTATCTCACCCCCTTTAATTCGGTTTGGCGGTTGCCAGGGGGGCGCTGCATTCTCTTTGACCGCTACCTGGGACAGCAATTACTGCCCCACCCTCTTCCCCCCACACAGTATCTCTCTCTCTCTCTCTCCTCTCCCTCTCCCTCTCCCTCTCTCTCTCTCTCTCTCTCTCTCTCTCTCTCTCTCTCTCTCTTCTCTCTCTCTCTCTCTCTCTTCTCTCTCTCTCTCTCTCTCTCTCTCTCTCTCTCTCTCTCTCTCTCTCTCACACACACTCACTCACTCACTCACTCACTCACTCACTCACTCACTCACACACACACACACACACACACACACACACACTCACTCACTCACTCACTCACTCACTCACTCACTCACTCACTCACTCACTCACTCACTCACTCACTCACTCTCACACACACACACACACACACACACACACACACACACACACACACACACACACACACACACACACACACACACACACACACACACACACACACACACACACACGCAGACACTTCAAAAACAGCCTTTGTTTCAGCCCTGGCATACCACACACCGCTCAAGCTCACTCCAATCACCTTACTTTTACCATAACATTTAGAGGTGGAATGAACCTGGAAACAGTGTGGGTTTTATTATGGATCCGCCCAGTGATCGGCCGGGGTTACGAATCCCGGGTCCTCCATGTCTACATGTCGAAGTGTCCTTGGGCAAGACACTGAACCCCAAATTGCTCAGAATCTCCCGGTTGTTTCTCGCATGGCTTCTTCTGCCACAATTGGTATATACAGTGTGTGTAGGGGTGAATGTAGTGCTGCACTATGTAAAGCGCCTTGGATAAAGGTGCTATATAAATGCACTATTTGCCGTTCATATGAATTCCGAACACTTCCCCCACACCTCTGAGTCTGCCCTTCTTCCAGCCTGCCTTTCCTTTGTCTGTCTGTCTAACACATTACCTCCTCAGCCCTGTGCGTTTGGAGGCTAATCAAAGCCTATAACAATGCCCCCCCGGTAATGCCACTCTTACTTTTCCTTCATTGGCGGAAGGGGGGGTGGGGTGGGCGTGGGGGGGCTTTAGTGCCGCTTTATTGCGATTATAAAATGGGCTCTTGTGTAAAGCCATTTCAACACTGCCGTAGGAAATTACAGGAAGGGCCAGATCCAGTAGCGACCAGGTTCTGACCAGGTTCTGACACAACCTGGTCACAACCAGAGTGCAACCTGGTCACCATTGGTTATGGCAGGGGCGGATTGGCCATCTGGAGTACAGGGAGTTTTCCCGTGGCCTGCGCCACCTAGTGGCCTGGACAAGATCCAAAATGCACTAGAATGTGCTAGATGCTCGCCTGGAACATAAATGACCATTAATCTTCTACATTCTCTAGTTGTAGACTAAGTTGGGCTAATTCACATGATGAATATTTTAACTCTTGAGAGTGTAAAAATGAAACCAAATGGACCCGCAAGGGTCCATTTACGCTCCCATTTACGCTCTCAAGAAGATTCCATTTCAATGGTTCTAGTACAGTGGTTTTCAACCATTTTGATACCAGGGCCCACTAATTATTCAGGATTTGAGCCACGGACCACCATTTGATGACATTTTTTCACCCCTCAGATCCGAAAAATAAAGAAGTTTGTTTACATCTGGAGTTACATCTGGTTAGATACCAAACGCTAAAACTAGTTGCAACTAGTCATGACCAGGTTGCAACTTGTAACTTACTAGTCGTGACCATGAGCAATAGTTGTGACCAGAATCTAGTAGCGACCAGTATCAACCAGCCAGCGACTAATAAGGATGGCCAGGTTGCAAACAGGTCGCAACTAGTTTCTCACTAGTGATGAACCAGGTTCCAACCTGGCCTTTGGTCGCTATTGGATCTCACTGTCTCTCAGAAATGATGGTGGAAGATGCTCCTCACAATGTTTATTTTTCAAATTGTCCACAAGTACTGTAACACACACACACACACACACGCACACACACACACAACACACACACTGCCAAGCACCCCCATCGGCAGGCGACGAGAACACTTGCAAGACGAGCCTCACAGAGCCAGAGTTGCGCTTCTGCTTTGAAGTAATCCATCAGTGAATAGAATACGTATAGACTGGGAGACACATGATGCACGGCTGTGCATTGTGCACGGCACAGAACATCAAAGTAGCCTGGGCCACCGACCGCCTCTCTTAAATTAAAAGTCTACCGCACGCTCGCCCGCTGCATGGCGCTTCCTCATTGGGGTTCTACGCGTATTAGCTTTTTTCTTTCTTTCTTTTTTCTACACCTCCCAAGCGGCGGGTTAGCCAGAGTTTATCCCGCTCCTCTGATGTTTTTAGAACGCCGAGAGACAGCTGCCGGTTAATCAAGTGCATTTCCCCATTGCTTGCACTTTTTTGAGGTACAATTTCGAGGTACTTTTTGCGTGGATATGGCAATTTTTGGCATGCTTTGTATAGGCCTTATAATATTATTCGACTCCACTATGCATCCCAGGAGCAAATATTATTTCAAAAGGAACATTTGTGACTGACTAACTAATTTGTGACTAACTGAGGTTGAGTCATTGGGGAAAAACTGATTTTATTTTATTTTATTTTTATTCAAAATTAGTTATTAGCACAGTCAGACTCTTCCCATACTAGTCCATGTCTGAAATAAATATCAGAGCTGAATTTGGCAGGTACATATGAAATAAATGCTTAACCCTAGAAGGCCCAGTGTTGCCCTTTTAGCAACATTAACCCTTTAATTATTTAAAAAATGTTATTATTTTTTTGTTATTTTTTCACATAAATATCATGGATGAGGTTGACTGTTTAGAATTTCATTGAAATTGGTCATGATATTTGCATAACAATACCCCCCACAGAGGCTGCAATTAGCCTCTTCAATTAATCTCTGGACTTAGTGCAAGTGATGTTTTTTAACCTTTCACCTTTAGCCTTTAACCCTAATAAAAGTATGTAAAATGACTGCAACAAATATATTTTTTATTATATTATTTTTTTTATTATTATATTAATATTTTTTTTTATTATAATGTCTAGAACATGTACATTCATAAAATATGTCCGGGCCTTGGAGGGTTAAACATGTAGCTATAGGTGTAATGTTAAGGCCTATTCA
Organism: Benthosema pterotum; assembly: GCA_039105355.1. Classification (NCBI taxonomy): domain Eukaryota; kingdom Metazoa; phylum Chordata; class Actinopteri; order Myctophiformes; family Myctophidae; genus Benthosema; species Benthosema pterotum. Next base: position 19,952,332 of record CM076972.1, read on the forward strand.
GAGATGGATTTTCGGTGCCCACCGCGACCACCGCGACCACCGTTTCCTACAATATGACGTCATACCACCGCAACCACCGCACCTCCCAGCCCTCCTCTCGGATTTTACTAACCACCGCACCGCACCGCACCGCGGTGGTTGCTTGTTTTTAACGGCTGGTTAAAAAAAAGAAAACACACAACACACCACAGCGCGGTGCGGTGCTGACAGTGGACTTTGAAATAGCGGTGGTCGCGGTGCTCTGAGCGGTGCTCGCGGTGGCCACCGAAATTCCAGACTCTGAAAGAGCCTTTAGAGGCAACAGAAGTGAACCTTTCAAGGCTGTTTTCTTAACTTGCTGTTTTCTGCAAGACATTACTCTATAAGCCATATCTCAGAGACCGGTTGGTCAAAATGAACAACCAATAGGTTCAATTGTAGGTATGATATCCTGCTTTCACATGACATAATAAACAAACAAACAAACAAAAAATCTTCAATGACTCAACTTCAGTCGTGCCGGTTCACATTTTCTAATTTAAAGACCTATTCTATAGCATGGCATGCTGTGGTCTTGTAAGGCGACTATAGAACACCTGATTAATCCTATTTTGTTACTGTAAGCAGATCTTTGATATGCTATCATTATACACACACACACTCAAGGCATTTTATTGCAGTTAATGGTGTCAGAGGACCAGTACAACAGTACGGCATGGAACCTGATGAACACAGAATGCCCAATGGACAACTTTCTGCATGTGTTTGACACAAAGTACAATTTGTAAACAAAAAAACAACAACAACACATTATTCAAATGAGGACCAGGTTGACTTTTCATATTTAAATGAACATGAATCAACCCTATCTCACCCTCTGCAAACTGAAGTCATTACAATAGAACATAGATTGGTGATTTCCGTCATTAAAATTGCAAGTCTGAAAAGGATCAATTGAATAGTGTTGTAGTCCAGACCACGTACGAGAGAACATGGCAAATTGTGGGCGAGACCAAGACAAAACCACGAGACACATGAATGTGTGTGAACAGCGAAAATCGAGACAAGACAAATTGAGGGTGGGAAACAAAAACAAGACACAGACAGCGAAAATCTGTCTTGAGACCAGGCCCGGATGTAGCATTTCCCAATTGGTGGGGCAGCTGAAAATGGCATGAGGGCGACACAGGCGATGATTCCGCTCTCATGCCATTTTCATTTAAATTCTTTAGATTTATATCTTTTATAGGAGATTATATTAGGCAAGTAAGCATCAATAATAACATCAGTTGTTGTTGAAGTTGCAACAGGCACGCAGCATGCATAAATCTAAAGATCTGACTCAGAGAGTTTTCTGTTTTAAATGATGAAATGCTGTTGGTTTAGTGGTGCCACAATTTTAGCGCGTTAGTAGCAGTGTTTCAAATCATTTTAAATATAAGCACTTTGATTTGAAATATGGGTTGTTTAGCATGCTGTCAAGTCAGGGCTTTTAGGGGGGCATTGCCCCTCCATGCCCATGCCTAGATCCGGCCCCGACACACATATTTATTTCTAGTGCTGCCAGCAGCAGTGAAATCCTCAGCGTTAATTGTAACGCAGTCAGGCGAAGGCCCCCCGTCTGAACCTGAGCGTGCTTCACAGCAGGGGGTCCTCCCTTTGAGCATGAGACCCCCTGTCGATTCACAGGCTCCTGAACTCCTTCATCGGTTCAAAGTTAACGGAAAACCCACAGACACTTTTAACCGCTTTCCCTTTCACTTAAAAAATAATAATTTGAAAATAGCAACCGCTGCAACTTTTTCTAATTTGGTGTGACACCGTAGTGTGACCAAGTATAGCAGAGTAACTTACAGAAAAGAACACCGGCAGTGTCTTACTGGTGCGCGGAAGCGAGCTCTGTTCGCTTCCTGTATGCAGTCCATATGTGGGATTGCCTCCATATTTGGCCATCCCAAATACGGATTGTGACGCACAGACACACGCACAACCCGACACACCTGTATGACAGGCATTTCTGCCTGGCTTACACTGTTATCTGGCGTTCGCAATAACTCCAAGAGGGACAAAAGCATTTTGGTGACCACGGCCACTGGTCACGACCGCTATATAAAATGGTTGCTACCGTTATCCCAGCGGTCGCAAATAATTTATTTTCCAACTGCAGCAAAACCATTTTGCGACACGACCACTGGCCACGACCACTATAAAACCATTACGACTGTTGGACCAATGGTCGGGGGTTAAGGTTAGATTCATGCATAGGTTTTACTGAGGTCATGTTTGGGGTTTTATAGCGGTCGCGAGCAAAATGATCTCTCAGTAACAAATGTTTGTGAGGTTTCTGTCCATGCATGCATACACACACACATACGCATGCGCGCACGTATGTGTGTGCACGCATATGTGTGCACGACGTGCCTGCATGGTGTGTGTACAGTTCAAGCAGTGCGCGCAGAGTGAAAACAGCTTTTTAAATAGACTTGTAGTTTGTTTGTACTTTGTCAGAACAGACCGGACCAATTAATGTGATGTATGCTCCGCGCGCTGTGGAAGTCAGCACAGGCAATTTGCATATTTCTGCATACTTCTCCTTTCATTCCCTCCATATTCTCTCTCTCTCTCTCTCTCTCTCTCTCTCTGCGACAGAAGTCATGCTTATCACACATTGCACAGCGTATGTACTGTACTGTAGTGGATCAGTCAGACATTACACCCTGTACTTTTAGCGGTTTAGCAGATTTGCATATAAATTATGTGCATATTCAGTACCTTTATGTTTCCTACGGTATCATTCTCTTCAGTGGATATATTCACATTAACAGATTTCGTGCCGTTGAAATAGATCTACGTCTCCCGTTATCATTATGAAATACAGTAACGACTGATGCCGCTGCCGTTGAGCTACGCCTTTCAACGTTATTTACCGGCGCCGGTTTGATACGATCCCCATGCTAACAGCAGCGTGCAGCGACCGCATATTCCATTTGATAGACCATAATAAGGGACGGACCAAACCGGAACCGGAAGTGTGTGTCCGCCAACTAACTTGTCCGTGGGGAAACATGGACCGAAATATGAAATATGACTTTTTGATGAAAATCGCTGGCACTGGCTACCTCAAAAAATATGAAAAAGGGCTGGCACTGGGAGTGTTAAAAAAGGCAGATTGACGCGCTTTCAAATCTGCTCTTTTTCTGTCTTTTTGTGTGACATAGTAGTAGCACTACTAAAAATGAAAAGTAGTTAAAGGTATTATAAGGTAACAATAATAACTTTATTGTGTACAAACTCTGTGTTTGCAAACAGATTGTAATCGGATTTTAATCTGCCTCACCTCTACTCTATTGGCTCATTATGAAACTGTTGGAGACTGCTATGCTGTGATTGGCTAAAACGTCACCCATGCCCACGCCCCCACCCCCCCTCGCACACATATTAGCACCGCCTTGTCATGTGCCCAACGTAAAGGATTTGTTCATAACAACATTTCTGGACCGACTGCAGGGCAAAGCAAATGTCTGTCTGCGGGGAAACAGCTGCAGTGTACAGAGAATATTGAACCAATGAAAAGTGTCATTGAGAGACCAAAGTCCAAGTCACATTATTTGTCACTACGTTACCGCAGCCAAATTGGTTCTCCGCTTTTGACCCATCACTTAGAGCGGTGAGCTGCGGCTTGCCGCGCTCGGGAATCATTAGCTGATTTTGACCCCCAATCCATCCCTTTGATGCTGAGTGCCAAGCAGGGAGGCATTGGGTCCCATTTTTAGAGTCTTTGGTATGACCCGACCAAGAATCGAACCCCAGCCTCCCAGTTCCAGGGTGGACACTCTAACCACAAGACCGGTGTTCCGGTAAACCGCTTCATTGGATCCACTGAGAGTTTTTTCCCCGCTACATTTCCTGAACAATAATCGCTTTGGATATACAAGGTTCCCACCCTGACAGGGACAACATGAAAAGATGAGGTGGGAATGAATGTGATTCCACGTTAAAAATGGAGTGCTGTGATTTGATTTAACAGTTTTTCCAGGTGTTTATGAGGTGTCAGTAACTTCATTAGACCCCTCGGTGTGGCTGTTATGTTGTCTGTGTGACGTCTTCCCATGTTTCTTGCTGGAGGTAGGGTGACCAGGTGTCCCTCTTTGCGTGGGACAGTCCCTCATTTCCAAGAACTTGTCAGGTGTCCCACAAATTGAGCCGCTGTCGGTCTGTCCCATTGTGACTGACAGCTCAGTGTTCAAATTCCTTAATACAGTTGTTTTCAACCGGAGGGCCGGGGACCATCAGTGGTCCTTGAGAGAGTTCCAGGTGGTTCCCAGACTAAATGATGAATAGTTTAACCAGATGTAACTCTTTGAGACCATAAAAATGAAACCAAATGGACCCTTGCGGGTTTAAAATGTCCCCCAGGAAACGGAAACTTGGCTCTTTGAAATATTAGTTTAACATTGGAAAATACTGGTGGCAGCTAACTACTAAAATACTACAACTTGACAGTCAATGGAGAAAATACTGTGATATCCTAACATCTCAATATCATCATCATAATGCGCTATAACTACAGTCATAATCCTCTTACAGCAGGTATTACGTCACCTTTTGTATAAATAAATGTTTAAGTAAAGCTGGACCAAATGGCTATTGATACCTTTTATAATTGAATCCAAGAATCTTTCTGCCAGTGTCTGCTTTACATTCCAAAGGACTTGACGCTGTTCGGCATCGTTGATTCGCATGCCTTATTCATTTGACACAATAATTAGCATAATTAACACGGTGGAGATAACACAGACAAAACCCACCGACTCCATTGTCTCTCTGTATTTAATTGTATTGGCGTCGTCTCTTCCTCTGGGACTGTCGGGGTGAGTCAGCTCTCCGGCTTCAGCATCACCATAGCCTGTCATCGTCTCCTCCTTGATGTCGGACAGAAAACCTCTTATCTCCAGTATTGTCTCCAGCATTTTTTTTAGATCTTATAGTCTTTTTAGGTGTTTTAATCCCATTTAGGGCTCCATTTTCGTTACATGCTAAACCCCTTATCCCAACTCCCTTATTTCTTTTTTTTAGTATTTTGAAAAACTTTTTTGGAAATATTTCAACATATCTATCTATCAACATGTAAGCTTGTAGACTGGACATTCGAACTACTGAAAAATGTTTTTTTTAAATACAACTGTAGTTTAAAAAGGCAAAGAAGTTAAAGGATAAGGGGTTTAGCGGTGACGAAAATGGAGCCCCTAGGCTTTTTGTTGGTCTAGTTGACGAAATATCAAAAATGATTTAACTTAGTCTAGTCAAGGGATGTCAAACTCAAATACACAGTAGGTCAAAATAGAAAAGGGCCAGAGCTGCCAAACTGTGGGCACCGGTTTACGGGGACGTCCCAGGCAAACAGCAAAAAATTTCCTTCAAAAATCAAAGTCCTTTAAAACTGAAATGCATTATTAAAGCTCAGTTTCAGGTTCTGTTATTCTGTTATTTTTGTTAGTCTAGTCTTAGTCGACTAAATATGAAAAACCTTAGTCGGCTTAGTTTTTAGCCTTAGTCTTAGTCGACAAAAACAACGCTATCTCCCCATATGCGCGCGTGTGTGTGTGTGTGTGTGTGTGTGTGTGTGTGTGTGTGTGTGTGTGTGTGTGTGTGTGTGTGTGTGTGTGTGTGTGTGCGCGGGTGTGCGCGGGTGTGTGCGCGGGTGTGTGCGCGGGTGTGTGCGCGGGTGTGTGCGCGGGTGTGCGCGCGGGTGTGCGCGTGTGTGTGTGTGTGTGCGTGCGTGCGTGACTTGAACATATGTTCCACACAAGCACAAAGCTCAATCTGCAGTTCAGTGTCTGTGGGCTTTTATGAATTTTTATTAACTGGCACATAATATGTACAAGAGCTTAACGTGACTCAATAATAACTACACTGGATCAATTTAAACAGCATATTAATATCTCCATGTGTTGAAATATCTTTATATGTTGTGGTTTTCACATCCGAGGTTTCCAGCCAAACTGTATTCTTACTCCTCTCTCATCAGTGCCAGCCCGATGTATGCATCTCTAAATAATGAAACATAATGTAATTGAAGTCTCTGAAGTCAATAAACGTAACAGCTTGTGCCTGCGTGCGTTCTGCCTGGCCAGGTCCTCTGTGGGCTGTTCACTACAAATGAGAACGTATTAAAAATTAAACACTTGTACACAAATTTGTATCTGTACTGAAGTAAAAGTAGCAGTGCCACAACATAACAAATATGTCCATTGCAAGTAAAAGTTGTGCGTTCAAATTCTGACTTGCGTAAAAGTAAAATCAAACTGCAGTCAAAATGGTACAAATCACAATTGGCGTCCTCACTTTTTTTTATCCTCAACGTGTACATTGCTCAGCCAATCACACCTTCGCTACAGTATGTGTGTCTCAGCCAATCAGAGCATCACTAAAGTAGCTTTTTGACTTAGCTCTCAAGTCAAAAAAGCGTGGGCACCCTTGATTCATAGATTTGTTGTTTATAATTGTACAAAGCACAGAAAAAGTTAATATATTATATACAAATATTAAAATTAGAAAACAGCTGTATCAAAGTAGCATATCTACAAGCTCAAAAGGCTTCAATTTGCAATGCATTTTGAGCTTCATTTTATGCATATGTCTGGCATTTGACAGTACGATCAAGTGAGGTGTTCGATTGAACAAAAACAAACAAAAGAAAATAAGCACTTGATGCTGGACAGCAGGAGAAGAAAAAATACTCAAGTAAGGTATTTGTACACAAACTCAGTACTTATTGTATGTTGCACTTTGTTACTTTCCCACCACTGCAGAATGTGAAGCGGGTATTAAAAATTAACCCAAATGGTTCCCTCTGTCTGTCCGGCTGTCAAGAATCCGCTGCGGCCGGCATGTTTGTGTTGTGCTGAGTGAGGCCAGCCAGTGGGTGTACACAGTCCTGCCCCATACGGCTCCTTGTTCGATACCCTGTGAATAATTGAACGTGACTTCTTGCACCCTGACTTGACAGCGTCTTTATAAATCCTCAGAGGACGCTAAACAGAGAGAGAGAGAGATATGCTGACTATTTCAGTAGCTTCATGATGCTCAGTGACATCATAATGTTGCTGATGTCTGAGGTGGGCGGGTCTTTCAGTAGCTTCATGATGCTCAGTGACATCATAATGTCGCTGATGTCTGAGGTGGGCGGGTCTTTCAGTAGCTTCATGATGCTCAGTGACATCATAATGTTGCTGATGTCTGAGGTGGGCGGGTCTTTCAGTAGCTTCATGATGCTCAGTGACATCATAATGTTGCTGATGTCTGAGGTGGGCGAGTCTTTCAGTAGCTTCATGATGCTCAGTGACATCATAGAATGTGGTTTTGTTTCCCTGCACACACCCACAGTTTTTTCCTCCAGTAAGGTTTTAGGTGAATTTCACCCATGTTTATTGATGCCATGTAGTGTGAAAAAAAAACATTCACCCACAATGGACTTTTTTTTATTATTATTGTTGACGAAGGGAGAAGTTCTCAACTTAATTCCTCATTTTTAGGAATATTTGAAAATAAAAATACACTTTTTTCATTGATTTTGGCCCCCTATGATAGGTCCCCCCATGTTTTTTTTTTCCTGAAAAGTCATGATTAAATATTAAATTAAGTATTGCTATACTTCGATATAGCGTGACGGGAAATATTTTTATTAAATATTTAATGGACCCTTGCGGGTCCATTTGGTTTCATGTTTACACTCTCAAGAGTTAAAATATTCATCATCAGAATTAGCCCAAGTCTACACAACTAGAGAATGTAGCAGATTAATAATGATTTTGATCTGTATGTTTGTTTTCTCTAAAATCCAGCCTGGAATCGTGGACAAAAGCAAAATAAATCTTTAGTTTTGGGTCTGTGGGGCTAAAATGTCATCAAATGGTGGTCTGTGGCTCAAATCCTGTCTCTGTCTATCTGTTCGTCTGTCCATCTTCTCCATGAATCAGGTGGACATGCTGGTGCCCACCAAGATCACAGGCCTGATCACCCAGGGGGCGAAGGACTTCGGCCACGTGCAGTTCGTGGGCTCGTACAAAGTGGCGTACAGTAACGACGGCGAGCGGTGGGTCGTCTATCAAGACGAAAAACAGGGGAAGGACAAGGTGAGTGCCTCTCCATAACGCTTGTAATGAATGACTGTCACCGGCCTGTGATGGATGGGTGACGCGTGGGGAGCGTTTTGTCAACCTGCGCGGCGCGCGAAAGGAATTATCGTTCACTTTGTGACACATGACGCCGTGGTGTCTAAAAACGATAGGCTGTTCTGTTTCACGGTGACAAACAAGGAGGTGTTCGTGCCGTAGGGGGATTTGGGACTCTAGTCCGCGGGATTTCTCCAAACATTTGATCGCCTTTGTTGATTTCAGGTTGAACGACATTCAAAGAAGCATTATTGTCATCACATTGTTTCTGATTTCAGTGGGAGGTGTAGTGTACAAAAGTGTACAATCTGTACTCTCTGCCTACAGGAGGCTCAAGAGAATTTTGCATTATATAAAGTCACTCTGACTCAGACATATTGGTGTATATGTATAGCCATACCGGAATCCATAGATGGTCTCCCAAAATCTTAGCATGGAACCAGACGACTCGTTTCTAAGTTGTTCAAATTGTTCAAAGTTCAAACTCAGCTTCAACTTTGCAACTCCATCTGGCAAGGAGCCTATCTCCATGAGCTCGAAATACTTTAGCTTCACCTGTACCCTGTACCTGTAACTTTTAGCAGGAGAACTTGCTAAAACTAGAAGAAAAAAAAAATTGAAACTTAAACTAGAAAAATACTTAATACCTAATAATTCCTAATACCTTAATATCTACTGTAAATCAACTCGGGTAATTTGGGACGGGGGACCCTGTGAAGACCTCTAATAGGGAGATGCTCTGAAAATATGCTTGTCTTCCTCTCTAGACACTCGGTGGTGAGACAGAGAAACCCTCTTCTCGTCTCCTATTTCTGTGCTTGTTGAAAGATACCGTATCCACCTCACAATTATATATGAATATAGTATTTATCTAAAAATAGTGTATATTTGTGTACACACACACACACACACACACACACACACCCCCGCACACGCACACACACACACACGCACACGCACACACATGCACGCACGCACGCACAGCTGCAGCTATTTTCTCACCATGGAGTGGGAGTTTAGGATTAGAGGTTAAACTCTGAATGTGGATAAGTAAACCGTTATGTCTGACAGCTGCTTGTTATGCATATATCATACTTAAATAACTGCATATTATCAATTGGAGATAAATTGCGAGTTTAGACAGCCTTTGGCCTGGGGAATAAAAAGAAAAAAGAAAGAAAGAAAGAAAAAAAATTCCATCTCGCCGCTCAAATTCCTCGCTCGAGGAGTTCATAATTTTAACACCCGAGATGATCTTTTGGATATGGGCCACTGCCTCGCCAAGAACCACGCCAATCCCTCCAATAGCAGTTGGAAAGCGAGCGAGTGAGCGCGTTTACCCAAGCACACGCCACGCTGGAGTGCAGATCTATTATTTAGGACACGGGCCACTGCTTACAGAGTGGGTTCTCAACCTGCGGGTCACGCGGTGCCCAGGGGGTCCTCGAATTATTCTTGGCGGGGGGAACTGAATCAAATGTCCTGACTGCCCCACCAAACATGACAGAATGCAAAAAGGTTGTAATTCTACGGAGGTCATACATAGATATTATAGGTAATTCAGATGTTTCAGATGTTTAAATATAATTTAACTCTTGAGAGCGTAAAGTGAAACCAAATGGACCCATAAGGGTCCATTTGGTTTCACTTTACGCTCTCAAAGGTTACGGATCTATAAGAGTACATTTGGACTCTATCATAGGAGGAAAAATGGTGAAAGACAAGGGTTTTATCTCTGGCACCTGTCACAACTCACCAACAAAAAAGCACTACGGGTGAGAGGTGAGTGCCAGTGCGTGAGGTGGAGTCTGAAAAATGTGTAGCATAAATCATTCTACATTAAAAAATGATGCCTTGCATATTAAACCATGGCCTCTCGCGGTGTATTCCTTTAATACAGTACATGCTTTCAAGTTCGCCGTTTGTGGTGCTGCTGCTGTGTAATTCCTGAGCAAAACCAAAGGACTCTCAGGGTCAGACCCATCCATGGCACACTGCAATTTGTGCTCGTATGGCGCATACAATTAACATCCGATTTACTAAGGCAGCTGCTAATTATGCCTTCAGCGAAACGCGGCCCGCAATCTGGTGGCGCTTTGCATGTGAAGTAGAGCGTTCTGGTAGGACAATTATTACTTAATGAATCTGTTTTGTTCATACATTATTGAGAAGTTTCAAGCACAGTGAAAGTAGCAAGTTTTGATTGATGGAGCACAGTGTTAATACATCGTTTGCGCTCGTTCGCAGTAGGAGGTAGTACAGTCCAAGGTTATTCTAAAAGGATAACATTACATTTCTCACAACCTGTCAAGCTGTGAGGTAAGAATAAAATGATTGATTCATTGATTGATTGATTTATTACTGTATTTCTGAGTCACCTTTGGTTATTTTAGTTCTGAGTTACGTTGGTCTGTTATACAACAACAAGATCTGCACTCAGTAGAATGCGTACTTGGGTGATTGCGCACAAGTAGGCCACTTAGGCGTAGGCGTACTTGCGCAAGCAGGGAGGGGCGACCAGATACTTATTGAGATCTCTTAAAGAGATACCCATTCAGGCCTAACCTAAGTTTTCTGGAAAAACTTCAAATATTTATATAGCAACACCAAAACAATTGGATGTTCTGTATATACTGTAGTGTACAGAATCCAAAAATGCATTCCCGGCCTGAATGGGTTAACGTAGGGGTGCCCACACTTTTCGAGAGCTACTTTCAAAAGGACCGGCTCAACAAGATCTATACATCAAAAAATTCCATTATCCCATTACTGAAAATCCATTTTAAGGCCCCTAGAATGTGGGAGCTTTGACATAGTGGTGATGGTGTTACTTACTGTTAGTGTAACACTATCACACTTGCACTTAAAATGAAAAATAGAGGGGGAGAATTGGAAGTTTTTCTTCTATATGCTGCTACTGATGTGAGAAAACAAAGTATTTGGGGTTTGAGTTGACAGTTACATATTTTAGGGGACTGAAATATAGTCCCCTCTAGTCTCGCTCTGCCCGCGCAAGTAATAATGATAAAATTATATGACAAAACGCCTTGAGTGCTAGTCAAAACGCCCTCAATGCTTGTATTTGTTGTCACCTGTGCATTGAGCCACATACAGACATTCATGTTCCGAATCTGCAGGAATTAGATCAGTGGTTATGTCAAGAGGTTTTCCACCAGTGTTCCGGGGACCACCAGTGGTTCTTTAAACTGCGACCTACTTTGACCTACTATAGCCTACTGTAACCTAACACAACTAGAGAATGTAGAAGATTAACAGTCATTTTGATCTGTATTTTTGACTGTTTTGTTTCCCAAATCTAGCCAGGTATTGTGGACAAAAGCAAAACACACGTTTAGTTTTGGGGCCTGTGGGGTGAACCTCACATGGTGGTCCGTGGCTCAAATGCTGAATAGATAGTGGGCAATAGGATCAAAAAGGTTTGAAAACCACTGGTCTAGATAGTAGCCATATCTTGGGTCAGTCACCAGTATCAATCGGAAAGGAAAGTTGACAAGAACTGGTAGATGGAGGACGAAGTGCTAGAGCTGGTGAAGAGTTTGCAAAAGCAGCTGCCATCGCTACGGTGATCAATCTTCCATATCAGGGAGATCATCAGACAGCCATTTTAGACTTGACTAGCAGTTATTCAGTATATTATCCGTCTGGAACACTCTGAACTCCCACACACACAGTATCAGCTTGGAACTGACAGCCATGACGACCACCGGCAATCGGGAGAAGAAAGACATGAGACACAAAGAAAGAAACCAAAGAATACAATTACTATATTAAACATCCCTTGCTGATTCATAAACCATATAGAACAGGGGTTTTCAACCTTTTTCATACTGGGGCCCACTATTTATTCAGAATTTCAGCCACTGACCACCATTTGATGACATTTTAGCCACATAGACCCCAAAGCTAACGATTTATTTTGCTTTTGTCCACAATACCATGGATTTCAGAGGAAACAAAACAGGCAAACATACAGATCAAAATGACGATTAATCATGTTTACGCTCTCAGAGTTACACCTGGTTAACCAACTTTCCATCCTTTAGCCTGGGGACCACCTGGAATCCTCTCAGGGACCACTGGTGGTCCCCGGACCTCACCTGATGACCAGTGATGGGCAGTAACTTGTTACAAGTAGCTAAGCTACATAGCTTATCTACATTTTCCCGTAGCTTGTAGTGTAGCTTACTACATTTGTTCTGGGAATAATTTGTCGTGAAGCTACACTACTTGTTTTGAGTAACAAGGAGTGTAGCTTACTACATTTTCCCACAGACTTTTTTTTTGGAATTATGCCCATTTTCAATGGTTAGAAAACCTCTAATATACATCCCAAAACTTAGACATGCCACCATATAGGTTCAACCCCATCCCTATATGGGGTTGAACCTACTTTTGTCATGTAGCTTGTAGTGTAGCTTGCTACAATTTCTCTGGGGATAGCTTGTAGTGAAGCTACACTACTTGTTTTGAGAGTAACGAGTAGTGTAGCTTACTACATGTTCCCAGTAACTTGCCCATCACTGCTGATGACGCACTCAGGTGAGTTCAGGTGATCAATGTCACTGATGGCATAATTCAGTGGTTTTCAACCTTTTTTATCCCAGGGCCCACCATTTATTCAGAATTTGAGCCACGGACCACCATGTGATTACATTTTAGATCCATAGACCCCAAACCCAAAGATTTCTTCTTTTTTTATCTACAATTCCAGGCTGGATTTCGGAAACATAACAGGCAAACATATAGATCTCTAGTTTTGTAGATTTGGGCTTGGGCTAGTTCAGATGATGAATTATTTTAACTCTTGAAAGCGTAAAAATGAAACCAAATGGACCCGCAAGGGTCCATTTGGTTTCATTTTTACGCTCTCAAGAGTTACATCTGGTTAACCAACTTAACTGGGGACCACCTGGAACCCTCTCAGGGACCACTGGTGGTCCCCGGACCACCTGTTGAAAACCCCTGGCATAATTACTTATGTGAGCGGAGCGGGCACATGTTAAGTGATTGGTGCGCGGTTCGTGGTCGTATCTATTTCCTAACTAAACACCAGTCATCTTCCAAGGTGGATTGCATCACCCTCTTTTGTCTACAATGATCATTTCACTGCCTCCAGTATTCCCACAACATTGGACAAAACTTTGCCTGTTTATTTTTCACAGCCCGACACGCCTGAAATTTAATTTAGTTTGTCTCTATTATTCATTCTGAAAGCCGCCCTAGTGCAGATGTGTTTTTTTTAGATGGGGGCTTGGCCAAAATGTCAGGCTGTATATACTTTGAAACCAAGTTTTACATACTGTTTTTGATCATAGGCTGGACTACAAATAAGTGCTATAGGGGGTGAGGTGGAGTCTGGAGAGGTGGGTGCTAGGGAGAGGGGAAAACTCCCAAAAGTTTGAGTGCTATAGGGGGTGAGATAAAGTTTTAGATGAAGTCTGAAGAGTGTGTGTGTGTGTGTGTGTGTGTGTGTGTGTGTGTGTGTGTGTGTGTGTGTGTGTGTGTGTGTGTGTGTGTGTGTGTGTGTGTGTGTGTGTGTGTGTGTGTGTGTGTGTGTGTGTGTGTGTGTGTGTGTGAGATACACATGTGTTTCTGTGTGGAGCGCACAAGTGTCTGCCTTTGCGTCAGATGGTGTGTATGTCTGGTAGCCGAGTGCGTCTGGCCCAGGGGCAGCCGCCAGCTCCTCAGTATTCTCCTCAACTCTCGCCCCAGGCTCCAGTGTGCCACAGACTGCGGCCAGATAGATGTAGATCGAGGTGGAGAGAGAGAGAAAGGAAGCTCTGTCGGAATACAGATGTCCTCCACACAAACACAACACAACAGCGTATGGTGGGACTAAATTTACTCGAGTACCGTGCCTGTGTACGCTTTTGAGATAGAACATATCATAGGCAAATATTATAGTTGATTTACTCGTCCAGTCCCCCTAAAAAGTATTTGACAGCTTTACACTGCAGATTTAGTTCGTAGTTGCATGAATTCCTAATCATAGGAATTTGGATACTTGGATATATCCAATTGAGTACTTTGGTTCTTTGGTGTGAACCCACAGAAAGACCCTCACTTTCAAAATGGATCGTAAAATATTGAAAGCAGCTGATCTACCTAGAAATCCCAGTTTGTTGAAGCTGAGAGCCCAGTCGGGCTCAAAAAGGTGTCCAACAAGGATCGATCCTGGGGCTCTGTTTTATTTACTCTTTGTATTAATAGTATTGCTTGAAGTTTATATTTGCCAAGCTCATTTCTACGCAAATGACACCACTATTTACTGCATTGCTGATTCTGTCCATGCTTTAGTCAATAATCTGCAGCATTCATTTAATATATTTCAAATTGCTTTGAGAGAATTGCTTGTACTAAATGCTGGAAAAACTAAATTCATGATATTTTCCAGGGCAAACGAAATCGATTAACAACTTCCACATTACTACCTCAAATTGATTACATATTGAAAAGATTGCTGGATACAAGTATCTTGGAATATGTCTTCATAACAATTTTTTAAGTTCCACATCGATAATCTTGTCTGTAAATTAATCTGCATCTGCCCTTAAGGCATTGGATGCAGTCTAAGATTCTGTTTAATAACGATTGGAACGACAAAGTGCAGACCAATGTATTTGCTCTGTAACCAAGTCAATGCTGTCGCAAAATAATACAACCCGTGGGATTTGCGCAAGGAAAGGCTTACAACTTTCCTAAAACGATGGTAAAAGATGCCACCCAGGCTTACACAGACCGTGCCTGCAGCTTCTTGCCGTGTTTCATGGATTCTTGTCAAGAAGAAGAAAAAAAAATACCCAGAGACACTGAGATGATAAAAGGGTCAAGTGCATGCAGGCTGCAGGAGGTATAGCCTTTGTTTCTTTCCTCTTTTACCTCCACTATGATTTGCTGCTTTTGGCTTTGCAGAAGTGAATATTTGTACATCTTGATGAAATGAACATGGTTGGACCCTATTGTAGGGCCAGTCAAAGAAGTGCCATCACTGTCACTGTGTGTAGGCTAGTCCTGTCCCCTGTTGCAACCCATTTGAGAATTAAAGACAGAGCACAATAAGTGTGCCTGAGATGCTGTGATTTTCTGCCGTTGTACAGATATGAAGAACTTTTTCATAAGCTGTACTATTTGATTTGGTTCAAGTATGATGCATGTTAGAAAGACCAGATGCAGATTTCACTTTTCATATAAATGAAACATTTTGAAAGGTGTAATGCTATGTAGGCTAATAGTTACACAAATTAGAAAATATGGTTGTGTGTGTATACAATACATATTAATAGCACGGTGGAGACGCTGTGGCAGTCCGGCACTCGGCCCCTTGGGTTTTTGGCAATGCGGCCCCCTGAACAATGTAGTTGAATAGCCCTGAAGTAGTACATGAAAGTGTGCGGGAAAAAAAACAAAGTTTAGCCTCCAGAGATAAGAGGTTAATTCTGGCCTGACAGTGATGATGTGTAGCTTATCGACTATAAGCTCCTATAACCATGAACACTGGTACCTTGACATGTGGTGTCAATGCCTCTCCCGTTTGACAGGCCAGGCAGCCGAGCACAGAAGTAATTGATCGCTCATAATGCGGCTGCTCTTAGGGTTCCAACTGGGTTAATTAGCCTTTAGAGGCTGGAATTCCCAGCAGGTCAGAGGCTAATAGCATGTTAGATGGCGGTAAATACGAGCGTGCTTTAAGATTAGCCCTTAATGGCTGCACTTAACGCTCTTCTCGACCCCCCCCCCCCCCCCCCCCCCCCCCCCCCCCCTTTTGTTTAAGTCATTGAGAGCACAACAAAGCAACAGTGGTGGAAGTTAAAAAAAAAAAAAAAAAGTTTCAATACTTTTATTTTTAGGATTTGTATTCAAATAAATAAAAAAAATGACAATCAAATCTACAATGTAATTAACAAAGCTGTGAAAATAATTGCATTGAAGTAAAAACTAGGGGAAAAAAAGTGTCCTTCCGGCACTGGCATCCGGAAATGAACAAGACTTCTCCAGCAGCAGCACTGATCTGTGTGCTCTCGTTCATAACGGTGGTATTTTCGCCACGAGGCCGTCAAAAAGTAACAATAAAGATCTAAATGTAGGCTGCTTTTCACAAAAGAACGCATTATTTTGATAAAACAGTGTGGAAAGTTTTGGTTTTCCCTATGGAGAGGAGGAGGACATTATGGGATATGAAGCAAACAATGCCGATCTACCTAACTGCGATGTTGCCAATTTGTATACATAACTAGTAAATGAGCATGGGCGCGGCTTTGCCAACAAGGGGTAAAAACCACTAAAGGCTTGTCTCTGGCGCAGGACCATATCTAACATTGGGGGTTGGGGGTGGGGCAGGCAAAAATGGTATGGGGGCGGCTTCCCCCTAGTCCCATATGAGTTTCGGTTACCGGACTTGTATTAGGCAAGTAAGCATCAAAAATAACCTCAGTTGCAACAGACACGCAGCATGCACACAGCTAAAGGTCTGACTCAGAGTTTTCTGTGTTGAATGATGAAATGCTGTTGGTTTAGTGGTGCGGCAGTTAGTTAGTTAGTTAGCAATAGTAGTGTTTCAAGTCATTTTAAGTATAAGCACTTTATTTGAAATATCTTTGAAATTTGGGTTGTTTTGCATGACATCATGTTTGGTGCGGCACTCAGGGCATTTTGGGGTGCATTACTCATGCAATGCCCCCATGCTCATGCCCTGCTCTGGCGGTAAGAATGTTCAGAGTAAATGTATGCGGCATGGTAAAATGCCAGCGAGTTCGACTGCAAACCCCCAGCTGGCCCTTATATTGTATACTGTGCAGCCGATGTAAGTAATGGAGTTTGGTCAGTGCTCGGACCCCCGATGGAGCCCTTGGGGGATCTCCCCGAGTCACGCACGGTGCCTTTGGCACGCACGCACGTACGCACGTCTGATCCTGGGGAAAAAAATCAATGCTGAGAAGGAGCGAACTCTGGGGTGATTGTGGAGGCACACTGTGGAACAATAAGAAAGGGGAACTCTCGCTGCCTCTTAGGTCTTAGCTGTTGGATAACAGCGAGGAGAGGAAGGGCCAATCACCCAGGGACCAGTAGCAGAGCGCGCAGCATCTATTGTGTGCCGCGCGCTGCACAATAGAACAGTACAAATCCACTACCCCGGAGAATAGCTGGATAGCGATAGCGTCCTGCTCCAGAGAGTATGTTTCAGTGCGATAACATCCTCCTTTAAAGCAGTGGTTCGCAGTTTGACTACTGCAGCTTGGGGGCAAACTTTGTTATAAATCACAAAGATTGGACTTTTGGTGACTAGTTTTTGAATTCTGGCATGATGTTAGGTATCGGTATAAGCAGTGGTGGGCAGTAACGAATTACACATTACTATAATATTATCATCCTTTCCGGGAAAAGTAGTGTAACAATATTACTCTGCAAAAATTGCATAATATGTAATATGTTACTCCGCCAAAACATGCATCATTACTTATTACAAATGAGTTCTCAAATGAGTTCTTGCATGTGGAAATAGAACAGATTACGATACGATACGATACCACTTTATTGTCAGTTTGCACTGAAATTTGTCCTGCCTCCATGGCAACACCGTTCACAAACAAGACAACACACAAGTGCAGCATACAATTCATTACAAATAACGACAGAAAAAACAAAACAAAAACAAAACAAAGAGCAGGACATGACGAACAAGACCTTGGATTTAACGATTCTGGTTTAGAAGTAGGACAGACTGATGTACAAAAGAGTTCTTTAGTTTGTTTTTCCTAAATTTAGGAACTCTGAACCGCCTCATGGATGGCAACAGCTGGTATTCTTCATTCAGGACATGTGAGGGGTCAGAAGAAATACTATTTGCCAGTCTGAGCATGCTCTTATTGTGGGCTTCTTTGAATGAGTGTAGCACGGCCTCGACCGGCCTGCCAGTAATTTTAGCACAGATCTTAATTTGGCTATACAATTTGTTTTTGAATGTTATTGACAAGCTATCAGATAACAACAACAGTATAGTGTGTAGATCGTAATCTGCTGCAGTATTCTGAACACATCTCTATTCTTTTGTTGGGGGGGGGGGCTGGGAAAGTAATAAAGTAATATGTAACATATTACTTTTTAGTTCAAGTAATAAGTTATATAATATTACTTTTTAAGGTGTCATAAGTAAGATAAGTAAATATATTACTCTAAGTAATTCACTGGGTATACAACAAACAACCAGAAAGGCATCGACAGGCAGCTAAAATTAGATAAATTGGGGAAACTATGCAAAATTCAAAAACTAGTCACCAAAAGCCAATTCTTTACTAGCATGCCCCCGACTACTAAACTTAGTAAAGCAAACTTGAATGGAACTGTATTTAATGAGTTATTTTCTAATCTAAACCAATTATCTTTAAAAATCCTATAATGAAAAGTTTTCCTTTGTGACATAAGCTTTGCCTTAGGGGTGAAAGTTGTATAGTTAATATAGCATATTATAATATTCTAAAACATAACGGTGTTATTCAGTCGTGCCTTGGGTGAAAGTGTCAAACCACTGATCTAGAACCTGTTTCATCACAGATATAAAATCTAATGTGCAAGCCCAAGCCCGCCCAGGGAGTCTAATATATATGGGTCCTGCCTTTCTGCTTGTTTCCTATTGTGTGCAGTTACACCTAAATTCAACTTTACTTAACAGTGCTGTGTATCCCCCAGCACAATAGCACATTAATGGCCGATATCGAATGACTTAGGAACCTGAGATTTTGAGGCAGTCTCTTCTGAAATAACCACTTTTCTCCTTCTTACCAGCGTCTACAGGCTGCATTACACAGTACCCGGTGGGTGAAAGTTGATACAGTATATTACTACTAGCAAGATGAAGCTCTGAATTTGCTCACAGCATAGACAATCCTGTGATGCCAGCCATGAAATGCGGAGATTAAAAAGAAATCCTGTGCGTGTTCATGTGCAAAAGTATTGGATTTATTTAGAGCGGTTTGTAATTTGTAGCACTAAATCAACAAATGCATTGAATAATGCATTGAGTGATATAATCAATGGCAGAAGGGTTCATTTGTCAGTAAAATATCAAAAGGCGAGATGAGCCTCGATTGATCCCAGCGTAAAGTAATGACTATCGGCTGAATTTAAGTATTTCGTAGAGCAATAGCCAGGATCCATTTCCCTTTGAAAAGCTTCAATGCTAAATTTGTTGGTACCTAATCACACAATGTATTGACATTGAAGAAACTTAAAGTGCACCAGTGTGCAAATCTGCAAACCCAATCCTCAGCCTTTAACAGCAGTTTTTGACTGCACAAAGTGCCATGAATACATTAAAAATCACACCATGTGTGAATGAAGTGGTGCAACTGCGTGGGTGTGCAAGTTTGGCGGACGCTTCTGCTGAGGTCCACCACATCCAAAGCAGCAGAGAAATGACCATGTGAGTGTGTAGGAGTCCTTGGGGACAAGGGGTCCCCAGAAATCAAGCTATAAAGTCTCCATTATCAGCAAATGAATGAAGAGTGAAATTGAGCAAAAGGAAAGTATGGGGGGGGGTGTCATAATGCTAATAAGCAAGTGTACAATTGTTGAGGCTATTGTTTTGGTAGTTGAACATGACAGCACTATTGGCAATAACCTAACCCTAGGTTCCACGCCTGCTCCCTCTACCGGCCAGTCAGAGAACTGCACCAAAAAAAATTGCTGCCCCAGCCCTGATTCGAACACGCGACCTTTGGACTACCAGCCAAGCTGCATTACCTGGTACGCCACCGTGAACCGTGCTTAGTGGGCACGGTTTTACTGACTTTATAATTTTTACTGACTCAGGTTTAGGCGACGACTTGCAAAAACAGAGACGCGACTGCACACAGAGCGTGTTTCTAACGTGTTCTCCCCACTCATCACAATGTTTTTACACTGGGGGGACGTAGCCGCTTCTCCCCACTCATCACAATCTTTTTACACTGGGGGGACGTAGCACGTAGCAAAGCTGTATCGTTCGCAACCATCCCATAGCCTGTAGGGACAGGGGGGACAGGGATATGTCGGCTGTGGCCAATAGAGCAGTGTACGTCCCATAGCCTGTAAACCGTGCCGATTCTCCATGCAGCCAGACAGCCAGACACGCAGCTTGTAAATCGTCTTAGGAAAGTGGTTGCACCACTTTAATAATATCCATTTTTTGTTTGAAGTTGGAATAAAACCTTTAGTGATGTGCTTGACGGCCACATATGGTGGCATGACTGACGGAGCATCAGGTTTCACAATCGCAATAAGATGGATGGATACTTGTATTGGAATATTTATTTGCAAATAGTCTGTTATCATCGATTACTGATTACTTGCCAGTTGGTTGCACCTTTGAAGCTCGATTATAGGCTATAGTTTTCTTACAAGAGCCTACATGACATCCCCGAAATTATCTTTGTTAATACCTTACATCTCGGGGTCTCACTGAAATCATTCTGAAACTGATGGTCCCGGGGTGTTGTCGCTAGCCTAGGATTCAAAGCTCATCTCCCCTGGGACCCGCAATTCTTATACATTTTCATGTCAAGCCACTTTTTTAGTGGTTTAGGCTGTGTGGGCGTGGGGAGACAGAGAAGACAGATAAGAGTGTTTATCTGCTGCGTGACGAGTAGCCTGTTGTCAATCTCTACTTCTATGTCTCAATAGAAGTAGAGATTGACAACAGTCTATTCACAGATCTTGTGTCTAGGTCGAATGTAACCTTTGACGCTGTCCTGCTTCTGGTTCCAACGTGCCTGCATGTTTTTCTCTCTTCTATCTATCTATCTTCTACATTCTCTAGTTGTGTAGACCTGGGCTCATTCAGATGGTTTGGTTTCATTTTTATGCTCTCAAAGAGTTACAACTTTCCACCATTTAACTGGGGACCACCTTGACCTCTCTCATCACCGGTGGTCCCGGAACACTTGTTTCATTGGGTGGGCAGGATGCACGTTTGGGTGGGCTCTGCCCACCCCTGCCCACCCTCTAGATCCGGCCCTGGCATGAAGGCAAGCAGGCAGGCAGACAAAGCATATACAGTACCTGTAATAGATATCATATTATAGATTCTGTGCATTTTGATTAGACTGAAAACAAGACATCAGTCATGCTGTGTTCTTATTAATGGCAACGCGAGACTAATGTGATTCATTAAGCCTGGACCAGGGACTATAGCAATTACCTTTTTATGCAAGCAAAAATAATTACAAATTGACAACATGATGACATGCTGTGCTGTCTGTAGACAAGGCAGATGTTATATTGATTGACACATCCTGTGCGCACTTTAATTAGTTTAGCTAGTTGCACACCTTGTTGTTCTTATTCAGTCATAATATTATTAACGTGTGCTTATACTTGCACTGTTTTTGCCCGAGAGTTCTTCCAACTAAACTTCTGGCAAATAAAAGTTGCTGTCATGTTTATTTTCAGTGCCAATTAAATAGAACCATGTTGTAAGCAGTGCAGTGTATGTGCCTGTGATCACATCACATTAGTCTAATGAGCGAATAATGGCACAGCGAACAGGCTTTGATGAAGCCATGAACCATGCTATACGCAGGGATGGAAGTATCGGAACTGCAATGTAGAAATACTAAAATACCAAATACCAATACTTGGTTAATGTTAGGGAAGTACTCTTTGTCCTGTTTCACAATTTTTCAAATGTTTTTTAAAGAAAATAAATATGGACAAGAAATACAGCTGCAACAGATGCGTTCCATGACATGAACACAACGTAGAAAAGATATACAGCAATACACACGCATAGTTTTTCTACCCCATGCTTGGTGATTTGACTTAACTTGATCAATAGCAGGAATAGAACATTAAACACATATTTCTATTTTTCTATGGTTGTTTATGAACACAATTCTGGTTCAGTTACATAATTTTCTATCCACAAAACAACTCAAAGGACAATTCTTCAATTTGCTTGACCCGTTCTCGGTATTTTGGTAGAATCTGATCAACAGTAGGAATGTAATTCAATAACTTGTTTTTCTCCCTGTTTTTGATGTTTGATTCTGACTAAATATTGAATACTGGGTTGTTTACCTAATATTCTAGCACCCACAAAAGATCAGAACAATATGCTACAGTTTTTAACCTTTCATCTTCGGATAATCTGATTGTTTTGATGGTTTCGTTTCAGAACAAAACATCAAACATCGGGTCTTTTTCTCAATTTTCTAAAATTATGAAACCAACCAATTATGAACCTAAATTGAATATTTGTTCAGAAACAAACAAGGAAATGTTATTTTAAAGTCAATTTTCACTGTCTAATGGTTATACAAAGATACTCAGACCCATATGCCATCCTCTAGTAGTGGGAGGTCAGTTTTAAGAGTCTTTAGAGACTTTAAAAGATACTTTAAACATAGGAAACGAGACAAGGCCATCCACCTTCATTCTGTCCTGTGAAATTGCATATAGGCACTCCAGCTACTAGTTGGTTATCATAATTGGACATATCTTATTCATAGGCTGCCAGGCTGACTACGCATGAATGCCAATAGAAACAGCTCTCCTTAACACCTCACTCTCCTCATTTATTACACTTCACCAGTGGTGAAAAGCAGTGCATTTACTAGTGTCACAAGTACTGTACATTTACTCAATTAGCCTACCATTAAAGCTATTTCGCTTCACTACATGTTAGAGTTTTCGCTTTCAATAATTTGAAAATTGTAGACTTGTTACTTTGCAGGCATCATGGCATCATTTGCACCTTGAACGTCATTTGTGCAATGTCTGTTGAGGATTGGATCACGGTAGAGCAAAACATCCTATTACTACCAAAGGCATAAGAAGAATGGCACCCTTTTCACATCGGCCTATAGCGCCACCAGGAGGCCACAACTTGACCTGGTGGAGACCTGTGCCCAGAAGGACACTTTAGTTTAATACTGCAATTTCTTAGGCTGGTTTTGTATCAACAAAAAACAACAAAACAAAATGCAGCGTAAGGCAAGCCACTGTCACTGCCTGATTATAATAAATATTTTCTTTAAAGAAGCGTTGGGTTGCGTAAACATCGTCATCCGACATATTTTACTTCTTTTGTTTACATGCTACTAGCGCTCCTGGCAGTGTTTGTTTGGTTAGCAAACAGGCTAGCTCATTAGCCACATGATTGACAACAACCACCCCTCCCCCTTGAAATCTCACAGACAACGGACAATTGCAGGCTCAAGCTTCAGGAAACTGAACTCGAGGCTAGTATTTTCTACTCAAGCCTTGAATTCATGAATTTGTTTTTTTGTTTTTGTTTTGTATTGTGACTCCAATTTAGTGAAGACCCAGTCATCAAATTATTTATTGTCTTGCATTGTTTGGAAGATATGCATAATTCAAGCCTCTTTTCGTGTGATCTTTTGGCAGAGCATCTGCATCACCCTGATTTGTGTGCATTTTACAATTCACACACACAACGAGGCCTATTACCTCCCAATTATCATCCCGATTAAGCAGTGGCAATTAGTGCCATTTGAATTTAAATGATCATAGCCTTCAATGGAGCATCCATTCTGCTGCCCATTAACCGCCACAAACACAGGTTTCTAATAATTAGGGCTGGGACTGTTACATGATTAATTTGAATTAATTGACTCATTGACTGCCAGCCATCCTCAGCCCCCACCCCACCCCCTGTTCGATCCCCTGGCCAGCCTTTTTTTAGTAACTCACCTTTTTAAACACATTGCATAGCATTTCCATTTTTTTTATCGCTTCCCACCGGTCGATCGTTGGCACGCTCAAGAACTACACAGGCATTTCCGTGAATAAAATCACATTGGATTTTCCTGTGGGGCTGTGACTAAAAGTGGATTGTGTGTCTGTAAAGGCCTATGCATTCTGCAGCTTTGGTTGATACCTATTGCGACTCACTGTAGGTTTGGGGCTTTGGGAGAAAAGCCTTTCGTCCAATCAGGATGCGAGGAGCCTTCCTCCAATCAGGATCGAGAAGGGATGGGCCTGGGTGTATTTGGCCTGCCGCACCCCCCCCCCCCCCCCCCCCCCCCCCATCCCCCCACTGTAGTGTGTGTGATACCGGTTGGGTTTCTCTATATTATTTTTTTCCTTTCCCAGGTCTTCCAAGGAAACTTTGACAACGACACGCACAGAAAGAACGTGATAGACCCGCCCATCTACGCCCGCCTGGTCCGCATCCTGCCCTGGTCGTGGTACGGACGCATCACGCTGCGCGCAGAGATTCTGGGATGCACAGAAGAAGACTGAACCTGGTCTACAGCCCCCTCCCCACACCCTCACCCCCAAACACACCCTTCCCTAACCCTCCCCATACATACTCCTCTCTCTTACACCCCCCCCCCCCCCATACACACACACACACTGACACCGACAAACTTACTCCCAGCTCCTCAGTCCCTCAGTCATAACCTGTTTTCATCTTAAAAAACATTTGTTCTCAACAGGAGGGAACCACCGGGTTATTGGGGGGATTTTTAGGGGTCGCAATGGACCCCATAACAGATCTGTAAACGCGACATCGCATTTCCTCTCCCGTATCATGCGTGATTGCAGACTCTGCCCTTCTGTGACTCATGCAGTAGCTGCAGGCCAAGCTGTCCTTCGTGGTGGTATCATTTCTTGGCGTCATTTACTAATCTGTGCGTCATTTAGGAATCTGTGCCTATCGGTACACACCTTGGGCACCAACTACGCTTTACTGTAGAAACCATCAGCGGTAGTTGCGGAAGTTGCTCAACAGTTGCTGTATTTGCAGTCCCCATGCAGCGAATCAACCCTGTTCAGTCCTCACTAGCGTCTTGACTTGTTCACTCTGTTCAACGAACAAAGCACTTATAGAAGTTTGTAAAAGTGCACACGTTTCCATCTTTTAAACCTTTACAACAGCTTTACGAGCACAAGGAGAGGATGAAATGGGTATACATTTTTAGGAGCACCGCGCCACATTTGGCTGAAAAATGGCAATTTCCGGCAACTTCCATAGGAAGTTCACAAGCCGGAAGCCTTTTGATAGTTTCTCTGGGGTACTATGGACCCCAGGCTTTCATTTCGCACATGTAAGCCTGGAGACCGAGACTAATCGGTACTTGACTCGGGATTTACGAATCCGTGCCTATCGGTACATAGCCTGGCCTAACCTGAAATGATCTTGGCATATGGGGGGCGGGGTGCCGTCTGTTTTTGGACAGCAGATGAGCTGAACTGATGTGATCTCATCAACGTGTCATCATCCCCGGCCCTTCCCCCTAACGCCCCTCCACTGCTGTGCTACATCACTTCATTTGGAGCGACGCCCACCCCAAAAGTTTGACTCCCACTTCTAGGCCAATGTGGGTAACAAATTAGTCCAGGCTTTCCGTTTCCGCGCAACGCGGACGAAAATGAAAGCCCGGGTGTCGAGGCAAATCGGTACATAACCCGGATGGCACTTAGGGTCAGCTCTAGTAGACATTCCAACGTTCCCTACGGTGACTCGGTCGCATAGCAGCTCACTTGGCGCGGTGCTGCTCAGAGAGGACACATCTCCATTGAGAGACAGAGAAATCAATTTCAGTTATAAATGTGACTCGGCAGGTGAACTGTCGTTGAAGTTTTATAACTGTCGCGGCAGTTTTATAACTGTCGTGATTGATTTCGCTCCTCCTCCCTCGACTATTATTATTATAATGGAGGGTTTGGGGAGTTATTTAAAGTGGTCCGCTCATGTGTGTCAGAAGGGGGGCAGGGGAGGCAATTGCATGTAATTTCGGGGAGGAAGAGCACGCTCGCGTCTGTAAGAGTGTGTACAAAATATGTACTAAATGGACCCGTTTGGATACATGACCACCACTGAGGGTCTGAATCGGGGTCCATTGTCCAAAAAAATACAAACAAAAGCAAAACAAAACAAAGAAGAGCTCCATTTGCATATAGCCGGCTCTTCAGAGTTAGAGACCTGTAAAGGTCCATTTGGACCCCTGGTGGGCCCCAAAACCACAATCTAAAACCCAGTATATTGATGTATACAAACTGTGCAACCTGTAAAAGAAAAAAAGATATTTAAAAAATGGATGAACTTTAAACCAATTATCTCCAAGGATTGGGTTGCATTTTTTTCTTTCTTTCTTTCTTTTTTTACAATTATTGCCTTACCTGCAAACTTTATCCCCAGCTCTTCATTTCTTATTTTTAGTGCTTTTCTTTTCTCTCTCTCTTTTTTTTAAAATCCTCGTCAATATCTCCTCTCCTGTTTGGACTGAACCTTATGTAACATATGATGGGTGGGGGTGGGGATGGGCTTGGTGGGGGGGTGGGAGGGGGCGTCACTGTGGTTTGAACTTGTGGCCATGGATTAAGCTAATGTACAGTGTCACTTTTTAAACAAAGACGAATAAATCTGTCCGCCATTTGATATCATCATAATAACTACGTAAGGAGAATTGCAGACTAGCCATAATTTTCTAGCCTGTTTTATTTCATCCCAGAACTAGTGGTGGTAGTGCAGTTGAAAAAAAACAACTCTATCCTGAGTCCACTGCTTCCGTAGGGATATTGCGATAAATAATTGTTTTCATTAGTACTGTACAGTGTTGGTCTATATTACTTAGGAAAGTAACTTCTTTACTTTACTCGTTCCCCCTTAGACAAAGTAATATCATTACTTTACTTATTACTGGATTTGAAGAGTAATATATTACATATTACATTATTACTTTCCCAAGTTCTCAACACCGCTTTTGAAAAAATAGAGAAG
Source organism: Benthosema pterotum (assembly GCA_039105355.1). NCBI lineage: Eukaryota > Metazoa > Chordata > Actinopteri > Myctophiformes > Myctophidae > Benthosema > Benthosema pterotum. Next base: position 19,979,227 of record CM076972.1, read on the forward strand.
TACAACATAGTCCGTTTATTACAAAATACAGCAGCAAGCGATTTGTAGTGTACATAACTGCGCAGGATGCAGCGTGTGGACTGGATCTACAATCTACTGCACATCTCCGTTGTTACAGTGCCTGTCAATAGCTTGTACATGTGTTCTATTTTTGCATGCAACAACAAGCTCATTTAAAAAAGTAACTTGGCGTTACTTGCAAAGTAATGCGTTACTTATTACCCATTTTTGCAGAGTAATCTCGTTACTTTACTTTTTGGAGCAAAAGTAATAATATTACAGTAATATGTAATCTAAAATTAGTTACTGCCCAACACTTGTTTTCATTAGTATTATATATGATGTTGACTCCCACTTTCTAGACCAGAGCAGCCAATGGGTTTCCCCGGGCTTTCATTTTTTTATGCACAGAAGAAAATGAAAGCCTGGGTACCGAGGCTAAGCCTTTTGGGACACAAACTAAATCGTTTTTTACGCCTTCGCAATAAGCGATTTACGACAAAGAAAACCCCCACCGTGGAGAGCTGCAGTGAACTTGGGATAGAGTTATGAAATGTTTCACCTGTACCACTGGTTATTGGACATAATAAACATCAGATTATGGTAAGAATTAAAATGGCTAACCCATTAATTCTCCTTTAAACCCAGACATCCGTATTCCGAGGAAAACTTTCAGCAGTTTTCACTAATGTCGAGTGAAAACAGCCCCAATGCAGTTAAAGGTGCAGTGAAGTTTTTTTTTTAAGCTATAGTAAGTGGTTTCACTTAATTCAAATATTGTTATTTTTTTTGTTATTTTATGGCTAATCCTCCCTACTATAGAGTGTGGTGGTGACCATATAAGGAGTTCCTCCCTGTCCCCAGTGAGCGTGTGCATGTGCACATCATGCTACCGGGGAGACCAGAGGGGTTTTCCAAATCACCCACATTACTTACTATACCTTTAAAATAAAATCAATAAAAATCCCTCACTGTACCGTTTAACCCAATGGAAGTCATGCATTAAACATGATCACACAATTACCACAACAATCATTTATCAATCATCACAATTATGTTCAAAGGTTCCATGTTGTACACTCTCGAGAGTTAAATTTACACCAGTATTTTTATTTTATTTTATTTTTTTACAGTGTACGTATAGGTTGCCATATAGCAGGCCCGGATGTAACCATTCACAATGGTTAGGAGGGGGGCAGGTGAAAATGGTATGGGGGCTGGCTTCATATAAGCACTAAATATAAGCACTTTAATTTTAATTATCTTCGATTTTGTTTAGTTTTTTGTTTTTTTGCATGCATGTTTGGTGGGGCAGTCAGGGCAACTAGGGGGGCATTGCCCCTCGTCCATGCCCATGCCTAGATCCGGCCCTGCCATATACAGTAGTTCAGTTCTACTCTCTAGGATTAATTTTATTTTCCAGATAGAACAACCCTGGTTATAGATATGTGTTATAAAGCGCACCCTGATTTGATACAATTATATTACAAACATATTAGTATTAGTATCATCATCATCATCTCTGAGACCCTGAAGTACACAGTTAATTTAAATCGTGAGAGTGTGCAAAAGGAAGCAAATCCATGTGTTAAACGTCCACAAAGCCAGGCTTTGTATCAATTTTTTATAGCATCAACCACATGAAACTCGACTGATAAGCAGTGATCTTGTATTATATGTAAAACTCTAAAGAATTGCATGGTGCATAAATTATGATGATACATGTATATTATGACAAATCATTTAAAATCTCCTTTTCTTGCCCCTGGAAGAGCAAAAATGGCTTTGATTCATAGGGACCTATTTTTATGTACTTTTTCTTTTCTTCTTTCTTTTGACTAGTTCTGATACACACTGCAAAAAGCTTACTGACTGACTGACTGATATGCTAGACAATAAAACAAGGGCTGCAGTTAAAAAAAAAGAAAATATTTAAAGTAATTTAAAAAGAATTCACTGCAGTATTGACACTGATGTGTGTGAGTCTGTATCTGGGTACAATGTCCTTGATGTCTGTCCTCATCTGTTACGCTATGTTCTCTTTTTAGTATTTTATTATTGTTTTTTATGTGTATTAGAATTGCCAATTTTCTTTCTTTTTGTCAAATTTTGGAATTACATCTTGGGGTTGTGACTACATGTGTCACAATTTGTTATTCAACTGGTTGGTGTTCATATTGGCACATTAAAGGTATACTAGGTTAAGTATTCCCTGAATTTTAGCCCTCAATGCCTGTTCTAAATATGTTTTCTATCGAAAAGTGATGGTGGTATACTATTCCCCAGAAAATGACATCATGCACATCTGACTGGTCCTTGATTACAAGGACCAATCAGAGCCTGACTTAAAAGTGCAAGGGGTGCTGGGAAATGTAGGACTCATTCTTAAAAAAGTTGTTCTACCGGAAGTGACCACTAGTCAAATTACATAGTAGACTAAATTAAATTTAATAGTAGTAAAAAAAATGAAGAAAAATGAACAATGAGCTCAGGATAGTCTTTGACAACCCACGCAATTAGTACTTATTTTGGGCTCAAATGAAATGGCCTATTTTGTGTCCCCAATCGTAGTGAAACCGAGGCGGCTGTGTCTCAGCCAATGGAAAACGACACCTGGTGTCAGTAGTATAGCACACTGCACAGCATAGAATCAGAGAGGGGGGAGAGAGGCAGTACCGAAGCATGTTTATGTTAGCGCATGCCTCAACTCAAATGCTTTCAGATACATATTTTGTTAGTTCATTGTTTAAGTTTTAAACAAACATGCACTAATCTTGATTTTGTTTGACAACAGAGTGGCGTCCTCTCCACAATTAGCATTCGTAATTATTCATAAAGACTTGTGAGTATATATGTTTCCATTATGACCACAGATATGCTCTGGTCTAAAGGTTTGAGAAACCCGTTCTTTATCATGCCTGCTTTAACACATCAAGTGCCTGTGAGGGACCTGTGAGTCCATGTTAACAACATGCACTCAAAGGTCTCTTACAGGCACTCAATGTGTGTTTTATTTTTTATTTTTTTGTTAAGAAGTCAACATTTCAATCATGACAGTCGATCTCCTGAGGGGAAAAAATGTCTTCACAAGTTCAGGAAAAGAAATCACTGTATTCATGTGAAATGAACAACATATTAAGCAGTACAGGAAGTTCCACCTTTTGATTTGGGCAGTGCCTTCATGTAGCTCTGTGGTTTTCAAAGTTTGGTCCAGGGACCCTTCTCGGTTCCTTTAACGGATGGGCAGTAGGTGTGCTCCGATTTGTAGAGTGGCTCCAAAAGGAAACGTCCAGAAGAGTTTGAGAGTTTTTACGAGTTTTAAGAGTTTGAGAACCACTGATTTAGTTACTTTATTTATTGCTGTTTTTTCTTTCTTCTTTGTGGTCGTGCTGGTGGTAAAATCTTGCTGGACTGGCGATGGTTATCACACTTTTTTTTTTTTTTTTCATTTGAAGGACCCTATACTGAGAGTGTGCAAATGGAAGCCAATCTGTGCCCTGATTGGCCACCACATTTTTTTGGAATAGGAAATGGGCGTACAATTGAGCTTATAGTGTTAACTAATAGTACCCACAGCTGTGTTTTGGCTGGCACTCGCCACTGCACCAGAAATCACACAGACTGTGGGGGCAGGCGGTCCCTGATCCAGACAGAAGGTGGAGGACCACTGATTAGATCATCAGCCTCCTGTTCGTTTCTCCAGTTCATGTGCTTGGCTCGGCTCCCTCCTATTCCGCCTCTCTCTCTCTCTCTCTCTCTCTGGACTATTTCCAATTATCGTTTGAAATCATTGTTGATTTGTTATTAATTTATAAAGCTGTTTACTGTGCAAGTTGTTCCACTCGAGCACTGTTGTGTACTTTGTCCAATGGCCCATGGAGGATATTCGGCTTGAGACAGCCTTGTGGACTTTGAAGAAAGCATAAAACGCACACAAACAAACATGACCGTGAACAGCAGTAAAGAAAACGTTGTAAAGAAAACAACGTACATGTCCTCAGGCACATTACCAGTTCCTTATACATCACTGTTTCTCAGTGTGTGAATTTAAGACCACCTTCCTAATGGACATGTCTAAACTCTCTAAAGTCCATTCATTTAGTTCCATTTGTACAGCAGTCAGAGTTAATTTAGTTAACACTCCTGGGATGTTATTGTGTAGATTGGGGTCTTGGGGGGGAAGTCAAATACAAACTCTGTAGCCTATAATGGAAAAAACAGGGGTCCTTAATTGGCATCACAAAGGTTTGAGGATCACTGAAAACAAATCTGTGCTTTAAAAAAGAATGCAAATTAAATCACAGCTCCAAAATGTTGCGATTAAGGGTCCATTTCGTACCATTTGCACACTCGATTTGTACGGGAAGCCCTTTTTTGGTGTTTTAAGTTTTATTGAAAAATAGCAGATGTGCACATCTCACACACTACGTATAAGGCGTGTACACCTGCTGTTTTATGGGGGAAATAATGAACACAGCGCAAATCTTTGAATATTATATGTTTTTCAGAGCAAACGTTTTGTAGAATCTATAGCAGTGGTGTTTAACCTTTTTCATACCAGGGCCCATTATTTATTCAGTTTTTGAGCCACGGACCACCATTTGATGACATTTTGGCCCCACAGACCCCAAAACAAAAGATTTCTTTTGCTTTTGTCCACAATACCAGACTAGATTTGGGAAACACAACAGTCAAACATGACATAATCTTCTACATAATCTTCTAGCTGTGTAGACTTCATGGGATAATTCAGAAGATTAATGTTGAGAGCGTAAACATGAAACCAAATGGACCCGCAAGAGTACATTGAGAACCAGAGCTATATATCGTTGCTGTTGCCCTATGTCATACTACTACAGTCAGTACAGTGCCCCACAAAAGTAGCAAAACGTAGCCCATCAACGGTACGATGGGCAACTATTTGCCTGCAGGTCTTTGAAATCAAAGTGAAATTGAAAGGCAGCAGTTTTGGACAAACAAGGATTTCCACCCCAGACAGAGGTTGTGATTATCTCTATTACCGTCGAGATCAAACAGCCTTTTGTGTTTGTGTCCAACGTTCTAAACCTTTATATTACGGGTTAAAAGAGGAGCAAAGAAGAAGCAAAACTCATCCTGTATTGTGTTTTTTTTTATTTTTTTTCCAACTCCTCAAATTTAATTTCATTTTTTTATTTTTTATTTTTGTTTCTACTCAGTCTGTGTGTCTCGCTCTAGAAAATGTATTGATTGTACGCTGGTAAAGTGGAAGGCTACAAGAGAAGAGGGAAGAATTATACAACTGTACAGCCAAAAGGAAAAACAAGAAAAAAAAGAGAAAAAAAAAAACAAGTTGTTGCTTCATTGAAAAGCTCAGTTCAGTTTGATCAATAAAAAGATGTCTGTGAATTGTTGTTTTTGTGTTGTTTCGGTTCTTTTTTTCTATTTCTATATGCTGTGCTGTTGCGAATCGATCTCTGAACAGAATAGACGTTAGTACTGTATATGGACTGAGTTAAGAATGGCCAGCGCCACAGAGTAGGCTCACTTCGCCAGTGTCAGATAGTTTACCATGGTCGTGGCGTCTCACCGAATGATTTATTCATTTCAAAGTGACGCTTAACACTCGACATTGATACACAATGTTCTCTAAACATGCAACACAGACGGCGGTCTGTGGTTTACTTATACATATATATATATATATATATATATATATATATATATATATATATATATATATATATATATATATATATATATATATATACATACAATATACAAGCTCACAGTGCATTCGAGATGCTGCACCTCCTTATAAAAGTAGGTGAATTATAAACGAATATTGCAGTATAATCTTGTTATTTTTTCAACATGCACATTCAAGAGGAATGCAGTTATTTTAAGTCCTGATAGAAAAGGAAACTTCTCCCAGAATCTGGCCGCGTGCCAGCCGATACCACCCGGCATGCCATCGTTGGCACGCGTGCCGAAGGTTGCCGACGCCTGCTGTAACATACTGTACTGTACTACACAGCAATACACGGTTCTGTACTGAGCGTAAAAATGAAACCAAATGGACCCGCAAGGGTCCATTTGGTTTCATTTTTACGCTCTCAAGAGTTACATCTGGTTAACCAACTTAGCTGGGGACCACCTGGAACCCTCTCAAGGACCACTGGTGGTCTCCGGACCACATGTTGAAAACCCCTGTCCTAGTGTATTGTGCTGTTTCATATTGAAACTGTACTGCGCCAAAGCAGCTAGCACAACTAGCTAGCAGACAGTATCATTCCACATAATTTCTGTGGACAATCCGTGCAGATATTGGCATAAATGGCACTTCTGCATACTCCCGTACCTGAACTGGCAGACATTTTGTGCAGCTCCGCCTCTCTTGATTGTAATATAAGACAGCAGTAACTACAGTGTGTGCAAATTATAGTAGAATTTGAGAGAGAAAAAAGAAGAATGTTTTTTGGTTTAATAATAATTTTTAATGGTTTATGATAACAACAGAATCAGTTTGGACTTAGAGGTCATTTTTAGGTGAGAGATTTCTGCCATTGTAAACATAGGGCTCCATTTTCGTTACATGCTAAACCCCTTATCCCAAATCCCTTATTTCGTTTTTACTATTTTGAAAACCTTTTTGGAATATTTCAACATGTCAATCTGTTAACACGTTGTGAGCTTGTACACTGGCCATTTGAACTACTGAAAATGTTTTTTTTAAATAGTTTAAAAAGGCAAAGAAGTTAAGGGATAAGGCAGGGGTTTTCAACAGGTGGTCCGGGGACCACCAGTGGTCCCTGAGAGGGTTCCAGGTGGTCCCCAGCTAAATTGCTTAACCAGATGTAACTCTTGAGAATGTAAAAATGAAACCAAATGGACCCTTGCGGGTCCATTTGGTTTCATTTTTACACTCTCAAGAGTTAAAATATTCATCATCTGAATTAGCCCAAGTCTACACAACTTGAAGATGGACAAAAGCAAAAGAAATCTTTAGTTTTGGGGGTCTGTGGGGCTAAAATGTCCTGGTGGTCCTTGGCTCAAATGCTGAATAAATGGTGGGCCCTGGTATCAAAAAGGTTGAAAACCCCTGGGATAAGGGGTTTAGCAGTAAGGAAAATGGAGCCCATAGTATTGTAAACCTGTGTGTGCATGTGCGAATGTGGAATGTGTGAGCATATGCGTTAGGAGGGGGAGTCCATTAATGATTCAATTATTGAAGAGACAGTGCAGTGGGGGATAATTACCTCGTAACTCAGTATGAAAGAAGTTTCACGGCAATTAAATGCTAATCACAAAACAATCAGTTTAGTCTGCTGTTCTATCCATAAAAGGACTACTCTATTTTTTTTTCTTCGTTTATTTTTCAACCAGGGTTCATGTTTTAGATTGTAATCAGACAAAAAAGTAGGCTAAATAAGCTCAATATGGCAGTTTGTCACATTCACTAGATCCTGTGATAGTTTGTGTCCAGTTATAGTTTGGAGTCTATTAGTTCTGTAATAAACAATAAACATACATCACAATAAAAGAAATACTGCATACTGTATTTAGGACCATGCTCAAACAGCTAAAATCACTCAAACTATTTGGTTTCATTTTCAAGAGTCTACAGTGTAACAATTCTTCTACAATTCTGTACAATACTGTTTTTCTCACAGTAGATTATAGTTTCTGACATGAGATTCTAATGTCTGACACTACTAATAGTTTATGGCGCTACATTCTTTGTTTTTGGCACTAGATTCTAGTTTCTGACGCCGGATTCTAGTTTCTGGCAATGTTTTTTTTTATTTTATTTTTTTTTTTTATCATCTATGTTCCTGTGTCAGTGATGCTCAACATATTTCTTGCCAAGGACCACCAGAATTATCATATTTGACTGTGGGCGCCCATCTGAAAACATGTCCTTCTGGGTTGAGTTAAAAAGTTTCCCTCCGAAAAAGAATAATATTCAAAGATGTATGTCACAGTTTAACGATTGTTCAAAAATATCAGACCTACATGCATATGTATAAGCATATGAGCTTGTAGATCTGATTTTATTTTTTTTGCAATTGTGCTTAGAACACCAGAACGCACACAGTATATTGATATTTTTTGGACGCCGCCATTGGCCTGCCCTTCCTGGGGGCTTGGTCGGCTCCCATAGCCCGTATAGCACCCAGGTGGAGGTTTTCACCTCCGGGACTGCTGCCACCGTGAACACAGTGTCCCCGCCGTGAACTTTTTTCATCCATTTTAGCTTTGCTAAGTTCATGAATAATTCAGCAGCCCCATTAATGTGTCACCGCAGCATGTCAAAGCAGCACTGGAAGGAGACCAGAGTGCATTTATTAACAAGAAAGCTTAAAACCCGCAGAGAATCACCATGCTGACCCCGCAGAAGACAAACAGCACATCCAGGGACTAATCAAACTATATGTGCTGTCGGCCAGCAGTTTTATTTTTTTAAAGAATCGGGGGGGGAAAGGCTGCGTTCAATACAAGATGTATGTCTTGTGTTGTCATTAACCTAAACAAACTTTAGACTCCATCAGGGGTGTTTTTGCCATTAGGCAGACTATGCAGTTGCTTAGGGCGACCATAAGGGGAGGGTGGGGGGGTGACCACCAGACATGCTTTAAAAGGATACCAGACTAATAAGCCTAATATGGATGAATACATTATACTTGTCCTCTATAACTAGAATTGAACATTTAAAACACATACTTAGTTTAAAAAAAGTTCATAATTTTATCCCTTTGGGGCGGTGCTATTTTACAAACTGCTTAGAAATGCCACTGGACTCCATAGACGTAGCATGATTGCATGGCTCATTGGCCATGCAGCCAATGAGCACAGCCCCAGACCTGATTTGCTGCCATGCAGCCAATGAGAAGACCCACACAATACCTGGCTACATCATAGCGTTTGAGAATACCAGCCAATAACTAGATCAGCACTCTGTATAGAATGCAAACCTGAGCGTTGCGCACAAAGTAGGCCATGGCCTACTTGTGTGTGAGCAAAGCGAGCGAGTGAGCAAGCAGAGAGCAAGACAGTACGCCGACACCTCCAGGAGATAATACTTTAATTGTGTCACCATTACATCATCCCTATAAACCAGCCAATTGTACTTGGAGTACTAGTGCCTGCTCCACTCACGCAAGCCCTGCTAAAAACGCTTGGACAACGCTCCACTCACCCCAAGCTTAGCTTCGATCTCCAGGCTCTCATCTGTGCTGCGAGATGAGAGCCTGGAAAAACGGTTCCCCAAAACGACTGACGGAAGTTGGGACTTCCGGTTAGTTAACTTCCACCGGAAGTTGCCATTAGTCACGATGCGGTGCTCCCGAAAATGAATACCCCACGGAAACATTTTATTTCTCCCTTTGTGCTCGCAAAGCTGTTGTAAATGTTTAAAAGATGAAATCGTGTGCACTTTGCACACTTTTATAACTGCTTTGTTCGTTAGAATCTTTTTTTTTTTTTTTTCTGAAAATAAGATTGAACAAGTGAAGTCGCTAGTGAGGACCAGAGTTCGTGAGCGGAGCGGAGCGGCCGAGAATTCCGCTCATCGCTCTCGACGTATTTGGTCCCGCTCGCAATCCGCTCCCGTGGACCCCCTCCCAGACCGCTCTCGCTCCACTCCGCGCTCTTATTAATTTGGGCCGCTCCGCGCTCCGCTCAGCCCGGCCCGCTCAGGAGCAAAATTTGACGGCTGGAAAAAAAAGGCTGCTGCTTTTTCTTTGTCGGGTATTAGGCTGCTTTCGGGCATTAGGCTACTATCAATGTCTGTGCTGTGCGCGTCTGTGCTGCGTCCTCCTATACTCCTCCTCCTTCCCCCACAGTCTGTCTCAAACAAACGGCTATGATTGCTTATTTGCTTATTTTTTGGAACCACGGCACATCACAAACACCTAAAGTTCACCACCGACGTTGTGAACATGTCACTGCTTTCTTGTCAAATCGCGAGCTCCAAATCTTTAGTCTTTGAAGCGGGGCTTGCGCTCAAACTCGAAGATGTTCTTTTCTCTCTCTCTCTCTTCGCCGGCTTTTGTCAGACCCGGATATAAAGTTTCACAATTCGGGGGGGGGGGGGGGGGGGGGGGGGGCAGGCGAAAACCTTATATGAAAACAGAGTTACATTTAAGGCATTTAGGGGGGCATTCCCCCCCTGCGCGCAGCCTTTTATCCGGCTCTGTAAATGCGCCGAAAAAAAAAAAAGGAAAGCAAGAACGAAGGCGACCTCGGACATTCTTTCCCTCCGCGTTATGGATTATATCTTTGATAAAATACTGCAAAGGGTAGGCCTACACAGTGACAGTAGCCTAAGTTGACATTGATTCTCTCAGAACACATGCACACGGCTGCGTTGTGAGCCGTATGGCAACATTTTGCGTTGGGTCCCGTGGGCGCCGCGGGCTAAAAATAAAATAAAAAAATCGACAACATTTTGACACTGGGCCGCGATTCGTCGACATTCCAAATATGTGTCGATTACATCCATTTGCCCCCCTCACAGCATAAACATTTAAGACAGGAGTTAAATGTGCAGTTACACTACTGTCTATATTAACCCAGACAGGTGCGGCGAATAATCTTATGCCGCGCTATTTCGTTTCCAAAATGCCATATGGGATAATAGGTTATTGATGATGTTACACTGTGGGGGAATTGGACATAATTGGGGGGGTCGCTGCGCTCAAATACGTTGCCGTTATGATGTGCAGTGCTTCAAAATAAATAGCGAGGTGACGCATCTAAGGCAAGTTAGACAGCAAGACAGTCAGCTTACTTTTTCTTTTTTCCAATTTCCATCATGATCATCATCTCCTCCTTCCTCCCGCACCTCGGAGAGGATTTTAAATGTCTTGATCGTGTAGCTGGCACTGTAGGCCTATAGTCGCCATCTGAACCACAACCACACGTTTATGCTGTGCTACTGAACACGTGTGCCGTTGTCTGGACTGAACGGCTTGGAGCGGGCTGGAGCGGAGGATAATTCCCGCTCCAGAGCGCGCTCCGACCCATTTGAAAACGCGCTCAGCGCTCACTTAAAAATCCACCCGCTCCACTCCCGCTCCGCTCGCGCTCCGCTCCGCTCACGATCTCTAGTGAGGACTGAACAGGGTTGTTTCTCTGGGGACTGTAAATACAGTCACTTCCGCAACTAACATTCTCAGTCTCAAAAGCGCACCCTTTTCCCAGCGTGCCCCAAGCTCTTCTCCCTCCTGGCTCCAAAATTATGGAATGAACTTCCCACTGCAATCAGAACCACAGACTCACTCCATATCTTCCACCGCAGTCTGAAAACACACCTCTTCAGACTCCATCTCGGCCCATATAGCACTTGTATTACACACCAACCCACACTACTTGCTGCAATGATGCCTAATGTATTACAATATTTTAGCTCTTCGTTGTATATTGTAAAATGTATTGTAAATCCCAATTAAATTGTAAACTTTTTTTTACCATTGTAAGTCGCTCTGGATCAAGAGCGTCTGCTAAATGCCTAAATTGTAATTGTAAATTCCAAGTAGCAAAGTACTTCATCCACTATAGGCTATATATAGCATGACTTGATGTAAACACTTTCCTTCGATCCGTCCCACGGGGTATGGATTGTTTTCAGCTGTGTGTGTGTGTGTGTGTGTGTGTGTGTGTGTGTGTGTGCGCGCGCGTGCGCGTGCGCGTGCGCGTGTGCGCGTGCGCGTGCGCGTGTGCGTGTGTGTGTGTGTGTGTGTGTGTGTGTGTGTGTGTGTGTATTCTTTTGGGAGTGCGTGTTTTCTGGCAGAACTGGGCCAGTCCTGTGTGCACCCTTCACCTCTCTAATGAAAATGATGCACATGTTACCGCGTGTTCACTCTTTGTGCCGCTATATAAAATGTTTCAAGTGGGCCACGCTGGAGTGTCGTCTGTACAAACAAAGAAGCTTGTGAGAGCGTCACGCTAAATTGCGTGTTTTATTGAGGGCAGCTCCACGCGTCCTCCTGTCTGACGCTGTGATTTATGCCTGCTCCGATGTGTTCTGGGAAAGCAGTGACTCTCAAACTTGGTCATGTCAAGATAAAAGACCCAACCTGATAACAGGACAAACATCGGGAAGAGATTTGGCCCCTTCCTTACTTTCTTCACAGCTCTTACCAATTATAGCAGTGGTTTTCAACCTTTTTGATCCCAGGGCCCATGCACTATTTATTCAGCATTTTGGACATTTTCACCCCAAAGCCCCAAAATTAAAGATTTCTTTCTGTTTTGTGTTCACAGGATGGATTTTCACAACCAAAACAGCTAGGCAAAAAACAGATTAAAATGGCCATTCTTCTACATTCTCTAGTTGTGTAGAATTAAGTGGTGCTAATTTAGATGATGAATATTATAACCAAATGGACCCACAAGGGTCCATTTGGTTCTTTTGGGAGCGCCGACCGATTTTTAGGAACGCTACGCCGATACAATAGAGCCATGGTTTTCAACCAGATGTGCAAGCTCTGAGTTTCATCTGTACACTCTCTGAGTAGTTATGGTCCTTCCAATAAACTTTGTGTAACAAACAAACACTGTCCTAACACAAACATCGACATTGAAGTACAATTGAAGTACAATATTTTGCCCCTGCAATGTGGTAAACTGATCTTTTTGCTCACATGAAGTAAAAATTGTACTCAAGTATACATTACTTGTGGTAAAGATACATATTTCCACCACTGATGAGGCGATAAGCGAGGAGACACATGGGGAAGGTCAGTCTAATGGCTGCTGAAAGGTCATCCTCTGGGGTATCTCTGTTTCACATCAGATGAGTTCATAATTATTCTCACAGTGACCTTTTCCACGGCCATACATTGTGCGATTCAATCTCTCTGTGGAGGTGCATCATGCATGTGCACGTGTAACGCCCATGATGTCACGAGGTGTGAAGCGTTTCCTTCACTGCCGTGTCACTGACATGCCTGAGAGGTCATTCTGGACGTTTTTTGGGGATATTTTAAAGTTGTTTATCTTTGCCCACAAAGCTTTCAGAAGGTTCTCCTTCTATGACCATCATCATTCTATCATCTCAGACATTTTGGTCATCTGAGGAAAAAAAAAAATCTTAATATGAATTTAAGCAAATGCTAATTCTGGACACTTTTCAGGCGTGCTAGTGTTAAACATCTTATCCCTATGAGCATCTTTGCTTTACTTTACTATTTTGTAAAGCATTTTTGAATAGTTAAAATGGCCTGTCTAGCCAAGCTCACGACCTGTCACTGTCACTACGTCTGTCCGTCCGTTCTTCCGATTTTTAAATACCACCGACCAACTTCCCAATTGGCTGACATGACCCACCAGCTTTGCTGATTGGTCCACACTTTGCATACCGCTTGTTTCCACGTGACCAATATGAGAGGTGGTGAGTGACAGAACCCCTTTTCCCCATAGAAGGAGTCACCCCCCTCATCCGTTGCGCTTTGCTGTGGTAGTAGCCCTGCTCGCGGCATGTTGCGCTGCATAGTGCACCTGAAGGGAGGGCCGAAGAGGACCCGTCATGCTGCGGTGGCAGTGGCCCACAAGGTGTATTCGTTCGGAGGGCACGACAAGGACATCATCGATGTGCACGTCTTCAACACAGTGTCATTGCGCTGGGTAAAGCTTCCCCCGATGGCGATGGTGACCGGGGACGATTATCCCAGCGAGGTTCCATCCAAGCGGTCGGGCCACACGGCCGTGCTGGTAGACGACATCATCTACATCTGGGGCGGCTACACGTACACGCGGGAGGACAACGCGCTCTACGCGTTCGACGTCGACAGTCACCGGTGGTTCCAGCCCTCGACCTCCGGGGTGGTCCCCGGGGCGAGGGAGGGCCACGCGGCCTGCGTCCTCGGGAAGGCCATGTATATATTTGGAGGGTTCAACTACAACTCCAAATACACCAACGACATCCACATGCTGGACACCACCAGGATGGTCTGGTCTTACATCGAAGCCAGAGGCATCCCGGCGCACGCCTCGCTGTGCCACTCGGCCACCATCATCGAGTCGACGGTGTTCGTGTTCGGCGGCAGAGGGGCCGAAACGGGGGGCGAACCCCTGGACTACAACAACGACATCAACATGTTCGACACGGAGACCAACCGCTGGATGAGCCCGCAGCCGGGCGCCAGCATCTACCACATGCCGGAGAGGCGCGCGTGTCACTCTGCCTTCGCCTACAACGGAGAGCTGTACATATTCGGCGGCCACAACTGTCTTCTGGACAGGACCTTCAACGACCTGTGGAAGTTCAACACGGAGACCTTTGCGTGGAAGAGGCTGGAGCCCAAGGGCGAGGTCCCGAGTCTGTGGATGTCCCGGATGTGCTGCTGCATGGTGGGGGACCGCATCATCTTCTTCGGAGGGTACAGGTACACATCGGCCCCGCAGGACGCCGCCGAGGATCCCGACGACGACGACGAGGTGTCCGACCTGTACATCATAGACCTGAGTCCTAGCCTGAAGACCCTGTGCAAGCTGGGAGTCATCCGCTACGGCCTGGAGCAGGCAGACCTTCCGGAAAGTGTCAAGTGGGAGCTAGCCGCCATGACAACCAGGAGAAGAATAGTGCACTTACAGGCAACGGGAAGGAGGATAATAAGGTAATGTCGACCGTCTCTGTTAGGGCGGCTCTACTACACTTTGCTTGTGCACTGCCCGTGTTTTTCGGCAGAGCAGTGACGTCACTGTCCTGCTTTTTTTGAACGGGTGTCAGTGACATTTCCTGCTTGTTCCTGCTGGCATTTTTCGGCGGCGGCCAGCATGCAGGAAAAAGCCTCTCGTTGCTGAAAAATAGGTGCCGGAACAAGCTGGAAGTGTCATTGTTGACACCCATTCAAAAAGGCAGGACTTGTAGCAAGGTCTGTAGCGGGTCTTAGGAATGCATGCGAGACGAGTAAAGCAGAGCACATGAATGTGCCCACCGGGAAAGTAAACAGCATCGCACAGGAGAAAAGAGGAAGTCTGACTGCTACCAAATCGAACTTGTGCAGGACACTCGCGGAGGTGAAGATCTCTTCAGAATAAAGGCCTCCTACACCCAGTTGGTCTGGTGCATGAAGGAACGTAGAAACAAGTAAAAGATGCTTTTTGGGCAAGAGGAACAGACATTTAGGAAGGAGTTCTTGACTGATGATTTTGTTTTTTTTAAACAAAAAAAATAAGGAATTGGCTCCAAGGGTGTTGTTTTTTAATGTTTTTTTATTCTTCCTGTTTTTCTTGGTTTGCGTACTTGAGTGGAGCAGGCGCAAGTAAGGCAATCGGTGCTTGGTGTTCGGTCCCTCCGGGTACTCCGATTGGCCGGTTTAAGTGATGACGTAATGGTGATGTAAGTGAGAAACTTTAATGTCATGAGTATCAGCTCGCTCTGCTCGCGCACAAGTAGGCCACCGTGCACGGCGCGCGGTCGGTCGTTCCTTGGGGTACTTGGCCAGTTTAGGTGATGATGACGTGATGTTGACATCACTATTACGTCATCATATTAGCTTGCTCTGTTCACACACGAGTAAGCCATGGCCTACTTGCGCGCAACGCACAAGTTTGCACTGTACCGAGTTACTGAATTGAACACAACAGACAGAATGCACTACTCGTGCCACAAATCAAAAAATTGCTTGTGCAAGCAGAGTGAGCGCAAGTTAAGCGACTGGATTGCGGTCGTCGACCGACTACGGTCCCTCGGAGAATTGTGATTCTCTCCTGTCCTGTCCTGTCCTGTCCTGTCCTGTCCTGTCCTGTCCTGTCCTGTCCTGTCCTGTCCTGTCCTGTCCTGTCCTGTCCTGTCCTGTCCTGTCCTGTCCTCTCCTCTCCTCTCCTCTCCTCTCCTGTCCTTTCCTCTTTTCCTCTCCCTCTCCTCTCCTAATGGAAAGGAATGTCTTCTGAAATGCACGTCCGCATGCGTAGTCATTTGGTAAATGTGCAGGTCCTTGACAGACATGGAAAAGCCGGGGGACCACAGTACAGTGCTTAGCCATGGCTTAGCTTCCAATAGCTCACAACAGTTGTTAATTTTCATTGAACAGGAGCGCTAGAGACACAGCTGTGACGCAATCACACCCTCCACACTGGCCAGCCCCAGCATAATACACCTGGTGCGCACACACCGAATAAATGAACGAAACCGCACCAAATACTCAAAACTCAAATATAAACGACCACAGAGCTAGCTCACCAGTGCATTGAGGGTACATTTCCAAATGCGCCCTTCATTTGGTGGCATGTTCTCTGAGGATACCCACATTCTGGCCCATCAAATGAATGCATTATTCATAGAATGTGTGATACTACATTAAATAAGGCAAAAAGCTACAACACAACCTTTATGAGCCTTTTTTCTGGGGTTAGATACTATAACTGAAAATAATCTGAAAACTGTACAAAAACTAACATAAAATGTAGTGAAAACATACAATAATATAACTCTAGTACTGGCTGTAAATGGGAATTGACATTTTATTCACAATTTTTCATTCTGTTTTTTTTTTTGTTTGTTTGTTTGTTTGTTTGTTTGTTTGTTTGTTTGTTTGTTTGTTTGTTTGTTTGTTTTTGTTCTCCCCTGGTGCAGAGCTTTTATTTTATGTTATTGTGATAATTGCAGTGCAGGTGGAGAGTTACTGAAACTAAAGTTGTAGTGAGAGTTTTGGGAGAAAGTTTGAGGATCACTCCACTATATTAAATGCCACAGAGACTGACATTGGAATCATTGCGGTCATTGCATCTCGGGTGGCTTATTACTTTTCTCAAACTGTTACAAATGCGGAAACATGAAAAGTACACATTAAAATAATCAACAGCAGCACAATGTAAGAAAGTTACCCGTGTGCCAAGATTCCATAACAACAACAAAGCCGGTTCCAGGTGCTACAGTGATATAGTACAAAATATGACAGTGGGTTATTGGTGGTTAACTGTCACATGACGATGAACAACCAATCAGAATGAAACTAGCAGTTTTAGAATGGACCACATCATATCAAAGGGACAAGATCGTTTTAGCGTTTTAACAGAGTGAGGAAGCATCCAATATGGATGTGCAGGCTTACAGCCTATTCATTAGTCGATAAGTTATTAGGGAATCAAAAATGAGTATTATTTCTGCTTAAATTTGCCCTTGGAATTGGTTCAAAAACCCAATAATGCTGAATTAATTTATTTACATCATACATTTTTGCAGATATTCCATATCTCCTGCTGTCATAAGTTGTCATTTGGCTACGTGGATGGCTCTGTCATGTTATTGTTGCACTTGCGTTACATCACTATTAAAACGTGGATGTGCCTTAAAGCCCCGCTTATTATCCACAATTTCACATTTCACTGTTAGCTAGCATGGCATTTCTGATCATATCGGGAAACTTTGAAGTCTCCTTCATTCTTTTTTTTGTTTTAAATCAAGCAGCCGTCTGTGTGGGAACAGAACGGAGCCTGGCTGGCTGTACCCGTTGTGTTGGAACGCTCAAAGTGACGACAAAACCTCAGGTTTCCTATGACGGTAAAAGGTGACATGTTGTGGGAGATGAAAGCAGTGGAGGACAGACGGAGGCAGGTGTGGAAGACGTTCTCTGAGATTCTTTACTTAAAGGGCCACTTCGGCCCTTTTGCAATCACATCTCATTTTAAAGGGATTTTGATTTTCTAAAAGTTTTTGTGTGTGTGTGTTTGACTTCTACCCCTTCCAGCTACCATTAAAGCCAATTCTATTTATATCCATGGCTTCAGCCCAGTTGTTGTCGGAGAAAAACACCTGCTCACTGAAAATACTCTGAACGTAGATCTATATACAACTACATGCATTGTGGCCCCCTCTGGAGTGAGTGTGTAAATGATTTAGTAACCAAATGCACCATTAGAAGTCTTTAATAAGATGAAACCAAATTGACTGTAAGGGCTCCATTTGCTTTCATTTTTACACTCTCAATAGGAGAGACAGCGAAAACGACTTGCGACCGCGGCAGGCGTCGCGACAGTTGCCCAAATTGATTTTGCCCTTCCTGCAGCTCAACAGTTAAATTATTATTAAGGCCTCGGCAGCTATTAGGTACCTCATTTACATCAAGAATTAGAGCATGTATAGACAAAGCGTTATTTAGGTGATCAATTCGGTGCTCGATATATATATGCTTGTGGCCATCGGGGCCTCTCATCTTCTGTACTGTCACCAGAGACGCCAGTGGAAAAGGTAGACCCCGCCGGCGCCGCCTGCTTTCTTAACACTGAGTGCTAACACTTTGTCATATTTTTAGGTAGCTAGTGCCAGCGATTTTCACCTCCGGTTGACCTCCGGTTCCGGTTGGTCCGTCTCTTATTTGGGTCCCTCTGCTAGCAGGAGGCGATCGCTGCTCGATGCCGCTAGCATTGGGATCGTTGAGCGACCTAGCATCTGCGGCGACGGAGCACGGCCACTTCCTGGTTCTGTCGAATGCTTTCTTAAAGTCCCTATACTGTAGGACTTAGGTAACATGAGGGAACATGGAACATACAGGCTCCAGTAGTTGGACAAAGAACTAGAGTGACACACACACACGCACACGCACACGCACACGCGCACGCGCACACACACACACACACACACACACACACACACACACACACACACACACACACACACACACACACACACACACACACACACACACACACACACACACACACGCCACACATACATTAATTCAGCTTTGAAAATAGCTTTGCCGCCGGTGATGCCAATACTAATTTGTTGCTCGTTTGGAAAAAAAAAGGAAACAGGGACAGAGACTTTTCCATCTGATCTTTCATTTTGGCAATTTGTTGTGATGCGAAAAACGACTCTCACATCATTTATTCATGCGCTGATGCCATGAAGCTCTTTGTGAATCCGAAGGCGGCTGGCTGGCTGCTGGCTGCGCTCCTCATTAGACCGCACCCCTTTTTCTCCTCGCTGTTTCATAAGCACGCCAGATGAGCCCAGATGAGGAGCTGCGTTAGGGGCAGATGTAACATTTCCCAACTGAGGGGGGCAGGAGAAAATGGCACGGGGCAGCTTCATCGCCCCTGTGTCGCTTTGCACCCATACCATTTTTGGTTACAGGAATTTTATTAGGCAATTAAGCATCAATAATAACATCAGTTGTTGTTGAAGTTGCAACAGACACGCAGCATGCATAAAGCTAAAGGTCTGACTCAGAGAGTTTTCTGTTGTCAATGATAAAATGCTGTTGGATTAGTGGTGACACAACTGTAGTTAGTTAGTAACAGTAGTAGTGTTTCAAATCATTTTAAATATAGGCATATATCTTGGGTTGTTTTGCGTGCCATTGTGTTTGGTGGGGCAGTCAGGGGATTTAGGGGGGCATTGCCCCCCATGCCCATGCATATATTCGCCCCTGTAAACACACCAGATGAGCCTAGATGAGGATGCTGTGGAGATTATGTAGCAGGGTCGGATTTAGCCAGCCCTGGGTGGGCTAGAAGAATGACAGGGGGGGCAACTCCAATGTTTTTCATATGAAGCAGTGGTTTTCATCCTTTTTGACACCAGGACCCCATGGGCTATAGCTAAGCGGAAACTTGATGCGATAGTTCAGTTGGTGATAGAAGCATGACATTTGGCACAGATGATCTTCATATGACCCTAAACAATAATCAACCTCGGGCCACGCAGAATTCCAAGATGGCGGCCCCCAAAATCCAAGATGTCTGCCCAGAAATGTGGTATTTCCTTCATAACTTGAAATGCATTGATCTTACGCCCCATAGATGTATTGAACGTTAATACAAAGTTGGCCATTACGGACAATTGGTACCAAGTATGTGTCTGTATCTCCTACGGTTCTTGAGATACAGCATATAGGTACTTTCACAGCTTGAGGAGAGCCAAATGAGGAGAGACATTTGTAACATTGATTTTTAAGTCAATCAAATGTGTGATACAGGCATGAAAATTGGTACACACACTCTGCAAACCCACTATTTCTAAAAGTACGCATGCCTGCAAAATTCCAAGATGGCAGCCTCCAAAATCCAAGATGTCTGTCCAAAAATGTGGTTTTTTCCTTCATAACTCGAAATACGAAGATCTTAAGCCCCATAGATGTATTGAACGTTAATATAAAGTTGGGCATTACGGACATTACCAAGTACATGTCTCTATGTACTGCGGTTCTTGAGTTACAACATATCCGTATTCATGAGGCACCAAAAGTGTAACATTTTGGCACATTTCACTATTTAACTCAATGATCCCTTAATCACTTTCAGGAATCATTTTCAGGAAATGGACCTACATGTATCTGCTATCATAAACCACTTCAAGTTTCTCAATTGATGAAACGGGTCAGGAGTTATTAAACCGATCGTAAAGGGCTGTTTCAGTGCTAAATTTGCTGCGTATAGTTAGCGAACATAAGCCACCCAGAAATGTCTGTCTGTGCATCTGCCCTTCACAATAAGTGTATATCTGAAGCGGACGCACCAAGTGCAGCATGTGTCCTAGTATAATGGTATAATATGCTAATAGGCGTAATAGTGTAATTTATGCAATAGTGTAATAGGGCTAATAGTGTAATATATGCAATAGCGGTATACTGTAATAGGGTAATATATGTAATAGTGTCATAGTGTAACATGTGTAATAGTGCATTAGGGTAATATGTGTAATAGTGTAATAGGGCAATGTGTAATAGTGTCATAGTGTAACATGTGTAATAGTGTCATAGTGTAACATGTGTAATAGTGTAATAGGGTAATATATGTAGTAGTGTCATAGTGTAACATGTGTAATAGTGTAATATGATAATATGTGTAATAGGCTAATATGTGTAATAGTGTCATAGTGTAATATGTGTAATAGTGTAATAGGATAATATGTGTAATAGTGTCATAGGGTGATATGTGTAATAGTGTCATAGTGTAACACGTGTAATAGTGTCATAGGGCACTATGTGTAATAGTGTCATGGTGTAACATGTGTAATAGTGTAATAGGGTAATATGTGTAATAGTGTCTTAATGTAACATGTGTAATAGTGTAATAGGGTAATATATGTACTAGTACCATAGTGTAACATGTGTAAGAGCGTAATAGGGTAATATGTGCAATAGTGTCATAGTGCAACATGTGTAATAGGGCAATATGTGTAATAGTGTCATAGTGTAACATGTGTAATAGGGTAATGGGTTAATATGTGTAATAGTGTAATATATGTGCATTAAGGTAAGAGTGTGGTATACAAAATAGCTGTATAGTGTAATTGCCCTATTACACTATTGCACATATATTATACTATTACACATATTAACCCATTACCCTATTACACATAATACACTATGACACTATTACACATATTACCCTATTACGCTATTACACATGTTACACTATGACACTATTACACATATTATCCTATTACACCCTATTACACTATTACACATGTTGCACTATGACACTATTACACATGTTACACTATGACACTATTACACATGTTACCCTATGATACAAATATTACGCTATGACACTAGTACACATATTACCCTATTATACTATTACACATGTTACACCATGAAATTATTACACATGTTACATTATGACGCTATTACACATGTTACCCTATTACACATGTTACACTATGACACTATTACAATATTACCCTATTACACATCTTAATCTATGACACTATTACACACATTACCCTATTACACTATTACACATGTTACACTATGACACTATTACATGTATTACCATATTACCGTATACTTCTATTGCATATATTACACTATTAATCCTATTACACTATTGCATATATCCCACTATTACGCCTATTAGCATACTATACGATTATACTAGACACATGCTACGCTTGCGTCCGCTTCACATATACCCTTATTGTGAAGGGCAGATGCACAGACAGACATTTCTGGGTGGCTTATGTTCGCTAACTATACGCAGCAAATGTAGCACTGAAACAGCCCTTTACGATTGGTTTAATAACTCCCTACCCGTTTCATCAATTGGGAAACTTAAAGTGGTTTATGATAGCAGATACATGTAGGTCCATTTCTGAAAATGATTCCTGAAAGTGATTAAGGGATCTTTGAGTTAAATAGTGAAATGTGCCAAAATGTTACACTTGTGGTGCCTCATGAATACGGATATGTTGTAACTCAAGAACCGTAGTACATAGAGACATGTACTTGGTATCAAAATGTCCGTAATGCCCAACTTTATATTAATGTTCAATACATCTATGGGACTTAAGATCTTCGTATTTCGAGTTATGAAGGAAAAACTACATTTTTGGACAGACATCTTGGATTTTGGGGGCTGCCATCTTGGAATTTTGCAAGGCATGCAGTACTTTTAGAAATAGTGGGTTTGCAGAGTGTGTGTACCAATTTTCATGTTTGTATGACCATTTGATTGACTAAAGAATCAATGTTACAAATGTCTTGCTCTCCTCAATCTGTGAAAGTACCTATATGCTGTATCTCAAGAACCGTAGAAGACACAGACACGTACTTGGTACCAAACCGTCCGTAATGGCCAACTTTGTATTAACGTTCAATACATCTATGGGGTGTAAAATCAATGCATTCAAGTTATGAAGGAAAAACCACGTTTCTGGGCAGACATCTTGGATTTTGGGGCCGCCATCTTGCGGCCCAAGGTGGCCCGAGGTTGATTATTGTTTAGGGTCATATGAAGATCATCTGTGCCAAATTTCATGCTTCTATCACCAACTGAACTATCATGCATTGAAAACACCATTTTTCGCCTAGCTACTAATTCAGATGATGAATATCTTGACTCTTGAGAGTGTAAAGTTGAAACCAAATGGACCTGCAAGGGTCCATTTGGTTTCATGTTTACGCTCTCAAAGAGTTACTTCTGGTTAACCAACTTTCCACCATTTAGCCTGAAGACCACCTGGAACCCTCTCAAGTGAATTGTCCCCGGACCACTGGTTTAAAGCCACTGATATTACCTTTCATTGGGTGGGCAGGATGCACGTTTGGGTGGGCTCTGCCCACCCCCCTCTAGATCCGGCCCTGTTATGTAGCATTGCTTCTGTTTTCCACAGCAGACAGACACACACACTGGCATCTGTGTGTGTGCGAGCATAGGCGATTTTAGGCTCTCCCAGCAGGGAGGCATAGATTTGTAATCTAACTCTTGAGAGCGTAACGCTCTCAAAGGTTACAATATACTTAGACATCTGAATTACCTAATTTTCAAGAATATGCACAATTAGAAAAATGTAGAAGAATTGTTATTTCGACCAACGTTTTGACAGTTTATCTCTCCTAAATTGTGGACAAAAACTTATGTTTCTTCTTCCTTGATTCCATCATTTTTTAAGATCCTCAAATGACGAAGAATGACATACATACACAGTTTTGTGCCCTTTAGAGAAACATTTGCCTTTCAGGGTTTTGTACCCGGCAGAGGCATAATCGCCTTTCACGATTATGATCCTCGAAAATATCAAATTAAGAAAAACGATACACTAGTACCTCGTCCAAGACATGGACTGTTGTTTTTCATCGATTTCATCACGCTTTGAAAATCCTCGAAAACGTCACGAAACAACGACATGCTGTATTATGTCGTCCAAGAGCAAGCATGGACTATCGCCTTTTGTTTTTTTCCTCGATTCTATTCCTTTTTGTTTTTTTCAAAGATCCTTGAATCCATGGGGGAACGCATTTGGCCCATGGGGGAACGCACGTGGCCCGTGGGGGAACGCATTTGGCCCATGGGGGAACGCACATGGCCCATGGGGGAACGCATTTGACCCATGGGGGAACGCACGTGGCCCATGGGGGAACGCATTTGGCCTATGGGGGAACGGCGTTCCGGCTTGCTCTGGCACAAATTAAGCCCTGTGTGTTGTCTAAGACATGGACTGTTGCCTGAATTAGATTTTTTTGGTTGAAAATCCTCAAATTAAAAAAAAATGAGACCATGGACTATAGCCCGTCGTTCTTCCTCGTTTATTTTTTTTTTATTTTTTCAAAACTCCTTAAACAAATGAAGAAGAATGACATACTGTAGTATGTCTTCCGAGACCATGGGCCATTTTTCAAATTCATGTGAATTAATGTGATTGCTGTTGAACCTGTAAATGACAACAAAAGAAAAACTAAGGCACTGGTTGTGGTACTTCTGGTTTACTGGAACGGGGTTCAACTCCCTGCGGTGCCCTGCTTAATGTATTGAGCATGTATTCACATGGTTTATTTAATATTAAGCTCATTGTGTTGATGAAAATAAACGACAGGCTATAGAATAGGGTCTTGCACAACATGCCGTTTTTCATCGTTTAGAGGAATTGTGAGGATTTTTGAAAAATGCCAAGAAAAACCTCATTTTCTAAAAATGACGATACCTGGCCAAAAACAACAGGCTATAGTACACGGTCTTGCACAGCATGCCATTTTTTCATCGTTTTGAGGATTTCCGAAAAATGTTGAAATCGAGAACAAATGACATAGTGTAGGATTTTCAAAAAATGACGACAAAAACGCAAAGCTATAGCCTCATGGTCTTGCACAGCATGCCGTTTCTCATCGTTTTGAGAATTGTTGAGGTTTTTCGAAAAATGACGAAACCTGGACAAATGCAAGGTTATAACCGTACGGTCTTGTACAGCATGCGGTTTTCGTTTTGAGAATTTTTGAGGATTTTTGAAAAATGTCAAAATTTCAAAAAAACGCAAGACTATGGCCTTACCCTGTTTCATCGTTTTGAGGATTTTTGGCGATTTTCGAAAAATGAAGAAACCTGAAAAAACGCAAGGCTATATCCTTGCGGTCTTGCACAGCAGGATTTTTGAGGATTTTCGAAAAATGTCAAAATTAAAAAAAAAAAAAAAAAAAAAAAAAAAACGCAAGGCTATGGCCTTACGTTTTTTCATCGTTTTGAGGATTTTGAAGATTTTCAAAAAACGACGAAATCTGGCAAAAACGCAAGGCTATAGCCTTACTGTCTTGCACAGCATGCCATTTTTTATCCTTTTGAGGATTTTTGAGCATTTTCAAAAAATGTTGAAATTTTGAAAAAACGCAAGGCTATAGCCTTATGTCTTTTCATGGTTTTGAGGATTTTCGAAAAATGACAAAAAATGACGAAACCTGGCAAAAACTTAAGGCTATAGCCTTACGGTCTTGCACAGCATGCCGTTTTTTTATCATTTTGAGGATTTTTGAGCATTTTCAAAAAAAAGTCGAAATTTCGAAAAACCGCAAGGCTATAGCCGTACGTCTTTTCATCGTTTTGAGGATTTTCGAAAAATGTCAAAAAATGACGAAACCTGGAAAAAACGCAAGGCTATAGCCTTACGGTCTTGCACAGCATGCCGTTTTTTATCATTTTGACGATTTTTGAGCATTTTCGAAAAATGTCGAAATTTCGAAAAACCACAAGGCTATAGCCTTACTTCTTTTCATCGTTTTGAGTATTTTCGAAAAATGACAAAAAATGACGAAACCTGGCAAAACGCAAGGCTATAGCCTTACGGTCTTGAGCAGCATGCCGTTTCTTATCATTTTGAGGATTTTTGAGCATTTTCGAAAAATGTCGAAATTTCGAAAAACCGCAAGGCTATAGCCTTACGTCTTTTCATTGTTTTGTGGATTTTCGAAAAATAACAAAAAATGACGAAACCTGGCAAAAACGCAAGGCTATAGCCTTACGTTTTTTCATCATTTTGAAGATTTTCGAAAAATGACAAAATCTGGCAAAAGCGCAAGGGTATAGCATTACAGTCTTGCTCAGCATGCCGTTTTTCACCGTTTTGAGCATTTTTGAGCATTTTCGAAAAAATGTCGAAATTTCGAGAGAAAAAACGCAAGGCTATAGCCTTATGTTTTTTCATCATTTTGAAGATTTTCGAAAAAAAATAATAATAATAATAATAATGTTTATTTGTATAGCACCTTTCATGACATAAAATGCAGCTCAAAGTGCTTTACATTGCAATAGAGAAGAAGACAAAAAAAGGAAAAAAAAATGGGTATAAATTAAAGAGATCATTAAAATACATCAAAGAAGCAGTACAGTGAGGACCTGAAATAAGGCATAAAAATCATAAAATATAGAATCACAGAGAATCAGTTAAAAGCAAGTGCATAGAAGTACGTCTTGAGTTGTGCTTTAAAAATGTCTACAGAGGCTGCCTGTCGAATGTATAATGGGAGTTTGTTCCACGCCGTCGGTCCATAGAAGCAAAAGGCTGCTTCACCGTGTTTTTTAGTTGCCATTTTAGGCACCGCAAGCAGGCCTGCAGTGGAAGACCTGAGGGGACGGCCTGGGACATACTTAGGCAGGCAGTCATGTAGGTAGGAAGGTGCAAGACCATTAAGCGCTTTATAGACAAGTAAAAGAATTTTAAAATCAATTCTAAACACAACCGGTAGCCGTCTTGCTCAGCATGCCGTGTTTCACTGCTTTGAGCATTTTTGAGCATTTTCGAAAAAATGTTGAAATTTCGAGAAAAAAAACGCAAGGCTATAGCCTTACGTTTTTTCATCATTTTGAAGATTTTTGAAAAATGACAAAATCTGGCAAAAGCGCAAGGGTATAGCATTACAGTCTTGCTCAGCATGCCGTTTTTCACCGTTTTGAGCATTTTTGAGCATTTTCGAAAAAATGTCGAAATTTCGAGAAAAAAAACGCAAGGCTATAGCCTTACGTTTTTTCATGATTTTGAAGATTTTCGAAAAATGACAAAATCTGGCAAAACGCAAGGGTATAGTATTACAGTCTTGTTCAGCATGCTGTTTTTCACCGTTTTGAGCATTTTTGAGCATTTTCGAAAAAATGTCGAAATTTCGAGAAAAAAAACGCAAGGCTATAGCCTTACGTTTTTTCATGATTTTGAAGATTTTCGAAAAATGACAAAATCTGGCAAAACGCAAGGGTATAGTATTACAGTCTTGTTCAGCATGCTGTTTTTCACCGTTTTGAGCATTTTTGAGCATTTTCGAAAAAATGTCGAAATTTCGAGAAAAAAAACGCAAGGCTATATATAGCCTTATGTTTTTTCATGATTTTGAAGATTTTCGAAAAATGACGAAATCTGGCAAAAGCGCAAGGGTATAGCATTGCAGTCTTGCTCAGCATGTCGTTTTTC
>CM076972.1:20006826-20059806 GCA_039105355.1 Benthosema pterotum
AATTAATAAAAATGTTGTGGGGACATAAAAAGTTCTTCTGTATTTCCTAAATAGAGCTCTGAAAAAAATCATTAACATGGTGAAATACATCTGATGACATCATCAAGATGTATTTCACCATGTTAATGACTTTTCTTTCAGACCCCTTTTTCCTGAGAGGGTGCAAATGGATTTGGTTCCATTTGTACCCTCTCAGGAAAAATGTGAAAATGGGTGGAATTCCCCTTTAATGCATATGAATGGCACTCTCGACCAAATAGGGGCGCTGCAGGCTGGCAAAATGGCTACCATAGAGTTAATATTCTTGGAGTTAAAAGGTTTTGAAATCACTCCAGCATCCTGCTACTGTATTGCAAAATGCTTGCTTGACTGACTGACTGATTGACTGACTGCAGTCACACACAGTTTCTCAATATTGATGTTTTTGGCACAACCGATACTGCATTCACAAGTGACCAGATTGGAAATGTCACTGACCGATGCTGCAGCGGTCCCTCAACCCATGAAAGAATTACAAAGTTGGGTGGTCTCAACGGGTGTTGTTTATTTTCGCTCTGCACCATGAAAATCACTAGGAAGAAATAATTAAATAGCTTCGCACTCGGTTTAAGTTTCAGCCAATAAAATCAGCGCACTTAAAATTCAATTGAATGCAAGACAACAATACGATGATTAATTCATGGTCGATTATAATTCAGTGATGCAGCAATTCATTTCAATATAAGACAAACAAGCAGAATATAAAAACACCCTAACCAAATGTACCAAGACCAAAAACCTTGTACCATAAGCAAAATGCAATAAATCCAATAAAGAGAACAAAGAAACAACAAACAATAAAACAATCCCATACTTGACTCATGGAGGCGCTAAGCAGTGTTGTAGGGGGACGTTTAGAAGTGGGAGGATGCCTCTTAAAGGGGAATTCCATCCATTTTCTTTTTTTTCTGAGAGTGTACAAATGTGAACCAAATGGACCCTATAGGGTCCATTTGGTTCACATTTGTACACTCTCAGAAAAAAGGAAAGTCATTGGTGAAACGCATCTTGATGATGTCATCAAGATGTATTTCACCATGCTAATGATTTTTTCACCTCCAT
The DNA here is from genome assembly GCA_039105355.1 of Benthosema pterotum. Lineage (NCBI taxonomy): Eukaryota > Metazoa > Chordata > Actinopteri > Myctophiformes > Myctophidae > Benthosema > Benthosema pterotum. Next base: position 20,007,928 of record CM076972.1, read on the forward strand.
TTCAAGAAAACACAGCATGGGGGACGTTTTTATCATGTCACACAAAACTAAGGTATATTAATGACATAGTAAAATATTGAAAATAAGTGGAATTCCCCTTTAAGACATGTGCATGCACACTTGCATTTTGTAGTAAGTATAGCATATTGAGAACGATTGTTTACAGTGCCTAAGTGTATCCATAAAAGTAAATGACAAGATGAAAAACATAGGCCTACTTTTGCCCCAAAAATATTTTAGATGTGAGAAGTGGGGAGACGCCGTCTCCCCACTCCCCACTACAACCCTGGCGCTAAGGGTTGTGTCGCCAGCCTGAAACTGGAACACAAGTAGGCAAACAGTCACGTCAAGCCGCAATGCAACTCTACATTTTTTTTTATGGGATGAACCTAGAGTTGCAATACCCTCATTGACTCCAATCTGCTTGTATTAATCAACTCAACAACATTGCAACTGTAGGGAAAGCTTGAATTATGCTCTTTGTATCTGCCAAGTGTGTTTGTTTGATAGAAATCCACTGTAGACATGCCACAGGCTACTTCCGGTCAGTGTTGCCAACTTGGCACATTTGCCGCTATATTTAGCCCTAGTGCCAAAATTAGTGACAAACTCCTGACGGAAAATCTAGTGCTTTTTTGCTGGCGAGTTGGGGTGAAATTGGTTGGCAGGTGCCAGAGATACTGTAAAACGTTCATTTTCACTATTTTTCCTCCTAGGACAGTCCTCCTATCCTTCCTGGAAAGGACCAAATGTACCCTTATAGAGCTCTAACTGTTGAGATTGTAAAATGAAACCAAACAGGTCCATTTTTTCATTTTACACTCTCAAGAGTTAAATTATATTTAAACATTTGAATTACCTAATTTTCAAGAATCTACACATTTAGAAAATGTAGAAGAATTGCTATTGTGACCAACATTTTGCCAGTTTTTTCTCCTAAATTAGTCAGAGTCAGTGGTCCCCCGTGGCCAAAATGCAGAATAAATACTGGGCCCTGGCATAAAAAATGGTTGAAAACCAGTGCTCTGGCCCATTCTAGTGTATTTTGGAAGTGACACTAGTGCATTTTTGATTTTGGCAGTTGGCAACACTGCTTTCAGGTCAATAAATTCTCTGCAGGCGATTATTTTTCTAAGTACTGAGTTTGGAGGCGCTCATCATTTGTCACTGAACGGCCTGTGTAAAATTTGCACATAATGCAGGAGGCTCAAACCTGACCTGTTAATAAAAACGATGAGTTCCTATAAAGTCCACCTCTATTATTTACTGACAGAAAGTACATCAGTTTAAATATGACGTAAGGATTTTGCGGGGTAAATCGTGGACTCCCACCGAGTACAAGAAATACAAAGAAAGGAAAAGGTACCAAAGGGGGGGTCCATGACCTAATGCATATCAAAGCAGGGGGCCTTGAAATGTCAAAAGGTTGCGGAGAATCACCGATTAAAAATTCTGGGTCTGACTTCCGTTTCCCAGTGTGCTGCATGGTCCCTGACATTTTGGAACTGTGAGCGTACAGTCCAAGCTCTTCCATTTCCATTTGACCTCTGACCCCGCCTCTGCAAACGTCTCCTTTGGCTCCACGGCAAAGATAAGGTGTTCGCCGCTGGCTGGCAGAAACCTTGTATATAAGCAATGCTTCAACTTTTGACGTTGCTATCGTACATCATGATGTTGTGTCATACAGATACTGTATATGACGGTATTTTAACTACAACTATTGCGCGCGCGCGCACACACACACACACACACACACACACACACCACACACACACACACACACCACACACACACACACACACACACACACACAACACACACACACACACACACACACACACACACACCACACACACACACAACAACACACACACACACACACACACACACACACCACACACACACCACACACACACACACACACACACACACACACACACCAACCTATCTATGGCGGCTTATATAGTTCTCTGTTACATCATTGCATTCACAATAATGTTACTTAGTTGTAAGTAAAACATTTTACTCTCCTAGCATTTTGTATAAAATATCATCCATATGGTTTGTTGTCACATTCCCTGAATAGACTGTGAACAGACTGGACATACGAGGTTTTCCATGTGACAGCGTCTGAATGCAGAGTGAGAGGATAGATGGGTGCTGACGTTAACCTCTGGGCTCTCAGTAATCGTGTATGAATCGATTTCTGTCTGCACTTCTGTGTTTCACCTTCACTTTGCCTGGAACTCCTCCCGTGCTGTTCAGGGAATATAAGCATTGTGATATTTAAATTAGGTTATACCTCCAAAGACGCCGTGCGTGCAGCACCACTATAGGATAATAAAACGATAAATGCTTACAGCACCGATGTGATATCAGAAAAAAAGAGCTGCAAGTAATGTGCAAGGCACGGACCTGCTCACTGGGAGCAATTAGGGGTTCGGTGTCTGGCCCAAGGGCACTTTGATGGTAACAGAGGGGGGGAGTCGGCTTGGAACCTTCTGTTTCCCAAACAGCCATGCCACCTTCTGAGTCCTCTGAGTCTGTGAGCCACTGCCAGACAGAATCAAGTGTCTCTGTCCGTTTGCTAAAATGCACAGCAGAACTTCATCAGCACTCGAATATGCATTTTAGCAAACAGACAGAGATGACAAGTATTTCCTTCATACTTCATATTATCTATTTATGAAAGAAATAAAGTATTGAAGGTGTTTTTTTTTCAGCATGTTTTAGTTATAGAATGCAAGTATAGTGTTTTAAGGCAAATTTGTCTTATTAGCCAGGGATCCTTTTAAAGAAGCTCGGGTTCTATAAACATCATCATCCGACATAATTTACTGCTTTTGTTCACACCCTAGTAGCGCTCGCTGGCTGTGTTTGTGTGGCTGGCAAACAGGCTAGCCCATTATCTACGTGATTGACAATGACCTCTGGTTTGTTTGGTATGAACCAAACCCCTCCCCCTTGAAATCTCACAGATAGCGGACAATTTCAGACTCAAACTTCAGGAGGCTGAACTCGAGTCTGATTATCAGGCTAATTACATTCACCCATTCACACAAAGACTGCAGAAGTGGACAAGGACACAAGCTGGAGTCGAACCCTGAACCTCTCCTGAACCTCTGCTCTCCAGCTCTACTGCCTGAGACTGAGCCACTGCCGCCCCCAAGTCAGGGGCAGATTGGCCATCTGGAGTACAGGGAGTTTTCCCGGTGGCCTGCGCCACCTAGTGGCCTGGACAAGATCCAAAATGCACTAGTGGCACTTCCAAAATGCACTAGAATGTGCTAGATGCTCACCTGGAACATACAGATCAAAATGACCATTAATCTTCTACATTCTCTAGTTCTAGGTGTAGACAAAATTGGGCTAATTCACATGATGAATATTTAACTCTTGAGGGTGTAAAAATGAAACCAAATGGACCCGCAAGGGTCCATTTGGTTTCATTTTTACGCTCTCAAAGAGTTACATCTGGTTAACCAGCTGCCCCGCCCCCAGGGTGGCCTGGCAAAGGCAAAATTGTCCCGGTGGGAAAATATGTGCCAATCCGCCCCTGCCCCAAGTCCACAGCTAATGTAATTTGGTAACCCGTTCCGCATGAATGAATTACTGAGACTTGAAATAGTGGTGCAATCCAAATGTTTACAAGTACACACAGCTTTAATATAATGGCAAATAGTCTTTCACACTTTCACACTGCTTGCTTCGGAAACAAACAAACAAACAAAAAACATGAAAGTAAAAGGAATCCCCGCAAGTTCAAAACTCAATTTAATACATCCAAGGAGACATTCTCGGAGAGCCTGTTAAATCTCATTTTTATCGTGTAGTTTGTACAGGCAGAGTTATTCACTCCAAACACAGATTTTTTCCCATTCTTTCTCTGTCTTTTTTCGCTCCTCCACCAATTATACGGGAGTTCCGAAATAACTCACTCAGGTTCCGTGCTGACATTAACTGAAACCAAGACGTACAGCACCACACCATCTCCTAAACACCAGGAGGAGTTCATACATATTTCTGTCTGGTGGGGTTAATTAAGGAAGGGTTTTTTTGTTCTTATGTGTGGGGGGGCTGGACTGGGGGGGCTAGGGCCTGGGCTAGGGGGGGCTGGGGAGATACTTTCGCATAAGAACTAAAGGTGAGAGGGATTTGTCATCATAGCTCTGTCACAGTAATGAGGCTGCCGAGATGCTAGGAATAATGTTGTGGAACCGTGACTCACAAACAACCTCCAGGACCTGTAAATATTACCTCTATTACCAGTACTAGTCATGTGATAACAGGGTTTCCACATATAGTCTGAATTATCAATACAGGGGTTGACACCAAGGTCTCGGTGACACTTGCCCATCGGGCAAGTGCAAGTCAGATTCTACTTGCCCTCAGCTCATGGTCACTTGCCCCCCAAAAATATGTATGAATATATATATATATATATATATATATATATTATATATTTATATATATGATGAAATGCTGTTGGTTTAGTGTTTTTTTTTAGTGGTTTAGTGGTTTTTCCTTGAAATTTGGGTTGTTTTGCGTACCATCATTTTGGTGGGGCAGTCAGGGCATGCCTATATTCTAGGCCCTGCTCCCCATAACCTTTCATTGGGTGGGCAGGATGCACGTTTGGGTGGCCTTTGCCACTCACAATCTAGTTTTTGGGTAGCCCTGGTCACACTGTCCTAGACAATGTGGATTGTGGACGTTACAGGCTTTAAAAATATTCTGTTGCAGATTATCTGCTGGGAAAAGTAACTTCTTAATTTCCTTTTCCGTTTTTTTTTTTTTTTTTTTTTTTTGCACACGATTCTAGCGATAGGCACGTAAATGGGAGCGAGGTTCTTCCTGATTGGCTAAAATACTCCCGATGGGATGCTGGCTATTTGTTAGCAATGACAAAGCTTATAGGGATTTACTTGTAATAACTAACACTGGTCTTGCAACACTCTTGTGCAACAGGTTAATGTGGTAGAATGCAAAATCTGCACTAATAGTGACAAACCTCAAATTAAATCTGTGCCGAATATAAAACCCTAGCATTTGGCCAATTATTTTGGAATCCACTTGCTAGATATCTCCACTCCATTGTGGTGTATTTAGACAGCAGTTGCTCTTCCAGCAGCAATAACTTGTACAGCAACAGTCATAATTGAGTCATTTGACAGCGATGCTTTAGGGGTGGTATGTGTGACAACATCATACCCAGAGGTTTTGCAGGAACGTCTAACCGAGTGGCATGAACCAAACTATCCCAACACATTGCCCATATATCCATATATACAGTGGCATTGATTGAATGACATCAAACTCACTTTGCCAGTTAATTTGCCACCTACTTTATGCTTATGCTTGCACATAGTCTCTATTCCAGTAAAGTTGACAAATAAAGATTTTGGTTGACTAAATCTACAGTTGATTTAATCGACAAAGACAAAGATGTATTTTTGGTGAGCCGTACAATCCTTGATCTTGGGTATTATTTTGCCTCTGCCAGTGAGAAAAGTTGGTTGACGAAGAAATTGCGGTTCTAATATCTTCAGTTGTCAAAATCAAAAGTAGTTTCTACTACTTTTTCAGTACATTATTGACACAATGTACAGCCATGCACTGCCGGTGGGACCGGGGGAAGAGGAGGGAGAGGGTTTCCAGGGGTGGTGCACTGTCTATGATCTGGTACTACATAAAGCCCACCCCCACTAAAGCCTGATTGGAGAAAGACCTCCTCTCATCCTGATTGGACAAAAGGCTTTTCTCCCAAAGCCCAAACTGAAACTACGTTTTTTTTTTTTTTTTTTTTTTTTTTTTTACCCCAGGGGCTCAGGGAGGAACTCCTTATATGGTCACCACATTCTGTAGTAGGGAGGATTAGCCAAAAAACGAAATAAATAATTAAATGAATAAATATTTGAATAAAGTGAAATCACTTACTATACCTTTCATTTCAGAATAGACATACTGTAAATATGTATTTTAATATGGAATGAGCTCGTATTGATCGGTTTATATCACCATAACAGCAACACATCATTGATATCGGCCTGCAATTCCATATCGCCCATCCTACTCTGCATGCATGCATCCTGATGTGATCTTGTAGAAAATAAACATATCTGGATGCCAATTATAACAATCCACAAAATATTGAATACGTGTCCTTTAAAAAATTAATGTGTGGAAGTGCTGCTATCACTTGAGAAAAATCCTTGTAGTTCTTCCAGCCCTGGAGGTTGGTTAGTAAAAGAGACGGATGATGATGTGAACCCGTAACTGCAGCAATGAGATATAAAGATAGGAGCGCAGTGGCACCTCTTTACCTAACGCAAACCCATGTAAGCACAGTGATCCTCATGCAGCGCCGCCCTGGTGATCATCATTCATCCAGTTGTGAAATGAAATTTTGCTTTTTCTGTGTGTTATTTCTTTGTTTTTCTAAGTTGTGCTGAAGGATCATGAGGCGCTGGGTGGCCTGCAACATCTGTTCTGTACCTGAGAGCCTCAGGGGCGGATCTAGGCATGGGCATAGGGGGGGCACTGCCCCCCTAAATGCCCAGTCTGCCCCACCAAACATGATGGCATACAAAACAACCCAAGATATTTCAAATTAAAGTGCTTATATTTAAAATGATTTGAAACACTACTACTGCTACCAATTAACTACAGCTGTGGCACCACTAAACCAACAGCATTTCATCATTGAAAACAGAAAACTCTCTGAGTCAGACCTTTAGCTTTATGCATGCTGCGTGTCTGTTGCAACTTCAACAACTACTGATGTTATTATTGATGCTTTACTTACCAAATAAAAGTCCTGTAACCAAAAATGGTATGGTTGTGGCAGAAAATGCTATGGGGGCGACTTCATCTCCCGTGGCGCGAAGCGACACAGGCGATGAAGCCGCCCCCATGCCATTTTCTCCTGCCCCCCAAATTGGAAAATGTTACATCCGCCCGAGCCTGAGTTATCATGTGTGAGAGAGAGAGAGCGAGAGAGATGAGGCACGTTTCATACAATAGACCTACATTTGTTTACACACAATCATACACATGAGATCACCCACATCCATCTATCATTTATATGAGCTGTTATTCGAGGAGGTGAAAAAGGATAATCTGAGTACTTCACTGACTCAATCCACAGAGGTTACGATGATTGTTCTGTCACCCCTATGCGCTCTGCACTGACAGGCAGTTAATTCCTCCTTCAATAACCACACTGTGTGTAGACTTCACTTACATTTAATGTGACATCAAGGGTAGGGTAAAAACGGCAGAGAACATACCATACAATATGCCAGTGGTTTTTAGAACTTTTTGACACCAGGGCCCACTATTTATTCAGCATTTGAGCCACGGACGACTATTTGATGACATTTTAGCCCCACAGACCACAAAAATAAAGATTTTTTTTTGTTCTCAATTCCAGGCTGGATTTGGGAAACAAAACAGTCAAACAGACAGATCATTGATAATTAAGATCTTAACTCTTGAGTGTAAACATGAAACCAAATGGACCTGCAAGGGTCCATTTGTTTTCTTTTTATGCTCTCAAAGAGTTACATCTGGTTAACCAACTTCTCTTCATTTAGCAGTGGACCACCTGGAACCCTTATTGATACAATAAACAAAGCACATACAGTATATTCAAATAATACACTCATCTAAAATAAGAATGAACAAAACACAACATACCAGAGGTGGTTCCAAAATGCTAAACTGTGAAAACAAGTCAACCACTGTGCACTGTGATTTGCTGCTATCCAACTGAGTGAGAACTGACCCAATGATCAGCACTAGCAGGCTGCAGCCTGTTCTACACACCTGCTCGCCATCAACTTATCAACTAAGTTACTGAATTCTGTCTCAAAGGCATAGTTCGAATTTTTTGAACCCTATCCCTACCAGCATAATTAGGCTTAATTGTGTAGCCAGACCAGCTAAATACCCAAATAAAGTACATATTTGAATGCCCATATAAAAATTTGTGATATGACCACAAATGTCTCATTTTAACCCTGCAAGTCTCCACTTTCCCCAGAAAAAAGAAATATGTATATTTTATTTTATTATTCTCAAGGATCAACATTATTATTATCATTATTATTATTATTATTTTAATTTACTTTCCTCAAAACACTTCACAACGTGTTGTAAGCTTGAAGAACTGATGTATTTGAACTTTTTTTCATGCACTACGTGTAAAGTAATTTATTTTATGAGACCTGGTTGCTTATTTCTCTCCGAACACCTGGCAACCAGTGTTGCCAACTCACTATATTTAGCTTTTTTCCAGACCCCCCTAGCACCAAAATTATTGAAAAACTTACGTCATTGGTAAATAAAGGGTCAAGTTGAATGAAATACAATACAACTCCACGCAGTGAAATTAAATGAATCCAAAAAACTAAGAGCCAGAAAGTATCAGCATGCAGTAGAATGCATACATCAAGAACGGCCAGCTTGCCAATTTGTTTTGTGTGAACCAACACACAGGCATCAATTAAGAGGACGTCCTACGTTAACATACAGCATGACTGAAGGAACCGCAGGAGCGCAAAAGGATACCAATGAACTGGCCAGATGCATGGGACAATATTCATTAAGAATATAATGAGGTAATTAGAGCTTGAATTCATGACATTGTGTGTGTGCGCGCATGCGCACCGACAGAGAGGCTGTGTGTGTGTGTGTGTGTGTGTGTGTGTGTGTGTGTGTGTGTGTGTGTGTATTAGCAACCTTCATACCATATGTGTGCAACGCCTGTCTCGCACATCTGTCAGTAAAGAGTAGGTTTCTATATGTGCGTGTGTATGTGTGTGCGTGTGTGTTGGCGTGTGCATGCACTCATACAGTACACCCATATGCGTGTGTTTGTGTGTAAGTCATTCCCGACAGTTTCTAGTTGACGGGGTTGTTTTTAGCGCTGTCAGCATTATGCTGATGCATTTTTTTCTACTATTTTCCTCTCTTTTTGTATTCCGTCCAACCCTGCTCTCATAACCAACGCATGCCGGACTCACAGGCACTTGAAATGCATCGTTCTGCAGCACTCTGATCATCAACATGTCCCACTTTATGCCGACATCAATGTACCGCACACTCCCCAGGGAATGGCTGTCGCAAAAACAGGCGGAGAAAATAGAAAGGTGACAAAATACCCCCTCTCCCGCAAGAAAAAAAAAGATGAAACTTATACTTGGGACAGTAAAAAACTATGTTATACATATTCAGTACACTATGTTGTGGTGTTTGTAACAGTCCCTTGGCTTGGTAGATTGATTAATGATGAGTCAGTAGTTTCAGAGTTTGCAACATAAGACCACCAAAGAAGCAGCGAGAAAACTGTGGAAAATATGACAAGAGAAATATAACAGACACTTAGTCAGTTCAGTTCAGGTTTATTTAAGTCCTTAAACCCCTTTAAGGACAGGGCAGGTAAAAACAGAAAAAAACAAAAACAAAAAAACCGTGCAAACAATACAAAAAAACAGTACATATTTACGTATACAGTACCTTAATACACTGAAGTGCTGAGATGCAAGTACTAGGAAAGTCAATGTGTGCAGGCACTCAGTCAACTATAATAAAGTCATAAGCCTTAGAGTTTAGACAAAATCTAAGTTCAAACTGGACAAGTAAATCATACTCTTACATTACATTACAAAATGAGCCATCATTTTACTACAACTACTACAACGTTGATGACAGTTTTTTGTAATGGCCACATTCTTATTTCGGCAAAACCGGCTTCACCAAGGCCTCTGAGTGGGTACAGAGAGGAGGGAGAAGAGGAGGTCCAGGACAAATCACACAGCATGTCCTTCAAGTGCGAAACTACACACAAAACGTTGAAACATGGAGGTATGCGGTTTCTGCCAGACATGCAACTACAGGTATATGCATGCTTCTGGCCGTGGCTTAGATAACCTTGTGAAATGATGAATGCGCAGGTTCTAATCTCTCTGCCTCTTTATCCAAGTGGGAGTGCTCAAAGGTGCGTAGCCCATCCACTGACCACAGGAGACGTAATGTACTGTACTGTACAAACCGTGACGGGACAGTTGTCTTTGGCCAGTGCAAAGAAGGGCGGGCCGCACAAAGTGAGCCAAGACTGTGGAGGGAGTCCGTCATCATGAAAACTTGAAATTGCTTTGCTGTCTGGCCGGCTTTTGACCGCCTGACCTTCATCTGTGCCTCCATCAGCTGCATACCAGACAATAGGGACTTTAAAGAGGGGGTGCTGTGATTTTTCGTATGTTTTCCAATTTTGTACACATTTAAGAGGTGACAGTATGTAAATAAACCCCTTTCTGTGTTTTTATGTGCAATGATGTCTTCCCTTTGTATTTAGGGTTTCTTCCTGGGGGCTGAACCTTTCCAGTTAAACGTGCCAATGAAAAAACTTCAATACAGTGACATCACGTGTCCAGACCCTCCCCTAACCCCTCCGCCTTTTATCATGCAACTAAAGCTGTGGGTGTGGCTTCAGTTCAGGTGGATCTCCACCCATCACCACCCACCAGGCAAACCAGGCATACTTAATGAACTGGCTGGGTGGAATCATAAAAAAATGACAGTTTAACAAACACTGTACACTTTTTGGGAAAAAAAAATCTTACTTTTCATATAACATTAATATCTGATGATCATGTTTTAGGGTAGAAAAAAAATCATGGTACTCCATCTTTAAGCTGTGCTACGGCAAGTCTCTAGTACGGCAACAGGAACTAGATCTGTGCTCGATAGATAAACCTGCTTGCCGTAGCAGCCGTTCCTGCTACGGCAAAACGTACACTCTAACAGAGTGTCCACAACGCCTGTTTGACAGGCGCTGCATAGACGTGTCACCATTCTAACCCGTCGCCGTTGTGGATGGCTTTGTGCCATAGCTGCTGTACTTCCTGTTAGGGTTGCCGTTCTAAAATGCGGCAGCTTAAAGTCCCTAACGTACAGAAATTAGGGATGCCACCGTATGAGATTTTCCAGTACGGTATGGTTATGGTATTGGAGACCCATACCTTGGTATTTCACGGTATTTAAAAAAGGCCACAAGGGGGCGCTCCGTGGGCCTATTGGGGAACCCTGCCTTAAACCCTTTGTTCCAATTCACCCTGTAGGCCTACATCTACAGCAGGGATGTCAAACTCAAATGCACAGTGGGCCAAAATGGAAAAATTGGTACAAGTCGAGGGCTAGAGCTGTTTCAATACATGTCAGCACATGTCACTTTGACATATGTAATCTACAGGTACCTTTACCCTTTGGTACCTGTCAGTCAGCCTGGCATAAACGAAGGCCATGCACTGTATTATTCCTCCAACTGATAGCAAAGCCGCACTGGGCATGCTCAGAACTGTGTGCATAGAAGTGTAAACACAGAGTGTTGACACTAATGGTTAGTCCATGCATGGAAATATGGAATTTTCAATTGGATTTATCATTTGGTTTGTCTTTCAGCAACACCTATACTCAGAGGTAGGAAGAAGAAAGTTTCAATTTGCTGCAGCTGCGTGGTGAAAATAAAAGTTTTGATGCAGTATGTGAGTGGAGTAGTGCTGCATACATTATGTGCAGCACAGCGGCACCTGCCGACACTATGAAAATACTGTATGCTGAAAATCTCAGGGTATAAATACCGTGGCTTTTCCAACCGCGATAACGCAGAAGTACAGGACAAAATGTCATTCACAGACAACAAAATATTCTATTTTCTTGGTTATGATATCAGATAGTGGTCCCTGGCCGGAGTGCTGGACTTGGGCAATATACCGGTATTACCGTTTATCGCGATATTGGAAATCAATACCGAGTAATATCGTTGGGTCTGTGAAAAATATCGAATACCGAATATCGTCAAATACAGACATTATACTGTATTCTATTAAAATATGAGCAATGAGACTTAATTGTAACTATACAAACAATTTTCATGTTACACACATGCCTAAACTAGCCCTTATTTGGGCTAGGCTTTTTGGAAACAATGTATTTCCAACTCCAGTTTTTCCCTATTTAGGCTGCTTTAACAGCAGAGCGCTCAGTTTCTGACCCCTCAAAGTCGCAAATTCTGAGAACTAGGTGACTGGTGGAGCGTTCCAACTCTGATTGCTGTCAATACCGGTAATATCGAATATCGAGCTGATTAAGACATTATCAATACCGATATTAAAAATCAATACCGCCCAAGACTAGACACAAGCACCCACATTCTGTTCTTAACTCTTTGACAGATCAGCAGAAAAGCTAGGCTCGCTCCCATTAGGCTCAATATTAACACAATAATTTATAGAAAATCCTCTGTTGTGAATTTGTACAAATGAATGATATCCAAAGACAGTTTAAGGTGTCTACTTTAAGGGAAAAAATAAAATGAGTTGATCAAGTGTTTTGCTTTTTTTAATACATTTGGCAAAACAGGCTGTATTTTCACATTTCACTGTTTCCAGGGCTCATTCAGAGATAAATGCATTTAAAGTTATATAATTTATCATTTATCAATGATAGTTGTAAAGTGTGTGAGGTGTTTTGGGGGTTTTGTAGTGTAATCACCACTCAAAGGACTTCATGAGGTGGTGAGCAGTGAGTTAATGAGCTTGTTAATAAAACAAAACCCAAAACGACTTTTGGAGTGATGAACAGACAACAGAATAACCAATCACTCCAAAAGTCGTGGTAAAACAGTTAAGGAGTTAAACAGGATTTGGGATTTCAACCAGGATTTTGTGAAAATGGGATTTCAACCCATTTTCACATTTTACTATGACATTATATACAGTATGTAGAGACGATAACAGATATGTTGTTTGGACATGATGAAAAATCTGTGTTTCCTAGAAATGAAACAAATCATTAACATGGTGAACCAACATGGTGAACAACAACAGGTTGTGTTTCACAATGCTTTCACAATGCTTTTTTGTTTTCCCCTGAATTGTAAAAATGGAACCAAATATGGAACCAAATATGGTTCATTTGGGGTCGGCACCTAATCTTCAGGGTAGGTCATGTGGTCTACCTGCACAACCTTTGTGAGCTACTGGTAGATGGTGATCTACCAGCTCTATAGGGAAGTAATAGAACGATAGGCAAGGCCGATTTTTGCTGTAGGGACGAGGCGATGCAATGTGTTTTATACAGAACATCAAGCAAAGGAAACGCAATTATAACAATTGCATTAAGGGGATGGGGAAAAAAGAACAACAAAATGAGTTTAAAAGAAGACAGATACAGTTAGAGAGCAGAAAAAAACAATGTTAGGTCTGTGGAATTTCAGAGATTATACACAATGTGCCTACATAGACAGGCTGATAGACAATGCACCGGAAGTGCATTGTGAGTGGCTACAGCCTCTGTCGTGATGGCCTCGAAAGTATAGTATCTTGCCCCGGACCAAGAGGATGTCCCTTTGGTCTAGTGGTTAATATGTTGGACTTTCATGCGGGAGATCCGAGTTCAAATCCCGGGCGTTACATATATGATAAGCTGCACCTGACTATAAGCCGCACCAGATAGATTTGGTGAGAATTACCAAATCTAGCCTGGCTTCAAACCTTAAAAAATACGTATTTTTTTTTGTTCATGTTCAAGGTCTGGTGCCCCTCCCTCCGGTGGCGTTAGTATTATTGAAAATCCAACTACAGCAGCTGATTGGCCGACAGCCCTGTCACTCAACAGTGTTGGTTCCTCCAATGCTTCTTTAAAGAACCGGTCTGGTTTTATAAACATCATCATCCGACATATTGTACTGCTTTCGTAACACTCACATGCTAACACTCATTGGCTAGCAACTGGGCTAGCATATTAGCCACATCAATGACAACAATGTCGCCTGATTTCGCAATATTCTTATGCGTTGGTATTAGGGATGGGTAGATATATCGGCCATCCCGATATTATCAGCAGATAAAGGCTTTAAAAATGAATATCGGAAAATATTGGTATCGGGGAAAATCTTATAAATGTGACTTCAGTCTGAATAATGAAGTGAAACGAGTCAGACTGAGGTTTGTCCATATATAAGCCACACCTGACAATAAGTGTCCTGCTAGAATGCCCTTAGTGGCCGTTACCCAAAACAATCCATAGATTAACTTCACTGTTTTATACTCCGCAGGGTCCAAAGCATGTGAAACAAGTAGCAGTTTATAATCCGAACGGTACACTGAAATGTGTATCTCGATCCATTTTTTTGTTCCCTCCAGCTGAAGTGGTGGATGACCTGAGGCCATCCAATCTCTCCCTCTCTCTCTCTCTGAGGTTGAGCCGACTTGAGCCTATTTAAACATAGTATTTGCTACAGGGACTTATGGCAATACGATTGGCAAAAATGTCAAGTAAAAAAAGAAGTGCTGCATACCTGCTAAAGAACCTCTTATGAAATATTCAGTATGTCTTTGGCAGCTCATCATCACAGAGCTCTGGCATTAGAGAACTTGTATACACTGCAAATCAATGTGCCAAATTGGAGTTTCATTGGAGCTCCAGTTCAATATTACCTCAGTCTCTGGAGAGAGACTTCTGAAATCCTACCATTTTCAAAAAGCCTCCGCCATGCAGTCAGAAAACCATCCGCTTCTGTCTCGTACTTGTCAGACAGTGTACATTTATTATCTTACTTTATTTCAAATCAACACAAGTGCATACCGTAGGAGACAATTGCTTCTTAACAGAAATTAAATTTTAAATTTCAAAGATTATCTCAAATGCGTTTCTTGAGAATGGAAATAAACAGATGACAGCCTTCCTTTATTGGCATTAAGCGATCCTGATTTGAGGAAGGCCTCTCTCATCCTGATTCGACGAAAGGCTTTTCTCCCAAAGCCCAAACTGAAATTAGGGTTTATTGACCCCAGGGGCGACTGATTCAGACCCCAAAGCCCCCATGAGCCTGGGAGAATCACTGATGATGTGTCCCGGTTGCACCAAGAGGTGTATTGGAGAACCTTAATGTAACTGTAACACTGTCGCTAAGTCCCAAATAAGTCTAGAAAAATCAATGTTCCCAGTTAAAAACTGTCTTACAATGGTGTATGTCTGTGTGTGCACAGACATGTGTCTATGTGCACATGTACGCGTGTGTGCGGGTGTGTGTGCATGCGTGTGTGTGTATGTACATGTGCATGTGCACACACACATTCATGCATTCCGTATCTGTGTTTTGTTATCGGTGGACTCCTGCCAACAGGAATACGAGAAAAGGAAAGAAGGAAATAGAAATATAACCTCACCAAATCCAATTACAAGCAGACCATTTCCAAGCCTCTTTACAGTAGCTGCAGGCCAGCTATTAAAGCTCTCCCTACATCCCAGTGACCCGACAGACAGACAGACAGACAGACAGACGACAGCTACAATAGCAATAACAACAGTGATCTTACATCCTAGGCCGTTGATCGCTGCCATGGCTGAAAGGGACAGGGTGCAACCCAGGGATGTGTGCAACAACTACTACCTGAGCCTCGCTGAAAAGGTCCCATCTATGACATTAAAGGTCACATTGGCCCGATTTAGTCATGATTATAGGCTGTCAATTCATTCCTCCCTTGCTTCCTTCCGCTGTCATAGTCACTGCTGTTGCATCCTACACGTGTTCTGCTGCCAGTGAGGTGCACAGGGTCGGATCGACTGGCCATAGGGAGTAGTACAGGGAGCTCTGCCGCTGGGCCACAACCATAGTGGCCCACTAGGAGGAGCTAAATTAATAATAACAGTAATAACAAGAGTTGTGCCCCTACGGGGCACAGGTCTCCACCGTCCGGCTCAGCTATGAGATCTATGACGTCATCATTACATCACACACGGACGGAATGACGGGATACAGACACGGGCGGAATGACGGGGTGCGTTCCATAGTCACCACCTTACGGTGGAGACAATAATACAGGCCTGTATTGTGTCTCGATACCTCAGTCAGTAGAGTGAGATTTCGGAACACAAGAAGCAGGTGTTCACGTCTCATAGCTATGAGACGTGAACACCTGTATTTTTCGGGAAAAACATTAAAACACAGCACAAATCTTTGAATATTCTTTTAGAGTTAACGTTTTATACAATCTATAGTGTCAGGTCAAAATATGTTAAAGCTAAATAAGACTGAGTTGAGGAAGCAAAACAGTTAGTTGTATTAATTTCTTATCATGGTGTGTGCAATATACCAGAGGGCCTGTTCTAATACTAATTCAATATCATCCCGCGGGCCAAATATAATTCATTCACGGGCCTGATTTGGCCCCCGGGCCTTAAGTTTGACATATGTGTTGTACATGAAGTGTCATTTGCTTTTAGGGGCGGCAGTGGATCAGAGGTAGAGTAGCCGGATGGTAACCACAAGGTTGCCGGTTCGATCCCACAGAGTTAGTGTCGATGTGTCCCTGAGCAAGACACTTAAGACCTAATTGCTCCTGATGTGCTAGTAGGTACCTTGCATGGTTTCCACTGCCATAAGTGTGTGTGTGTGTGTGTGTGTGTGTGTGTGTGTGTGTGTGTGTGTGTGTGTGTGTGTGTGTGTTGTGTGTGTGTGTGTTGTGTGTGTGTGTGTGAGAGAATGGGTGAATGTGATGCACAATCTATGTAAAGCGCCTTGGATAAAGGCACTATATACAGTACATGCACCATTTACCATTTACAGTACATGTATCAGTGAGTAAACCCTCTTCCATCTTGGGTCCTTTTGCTAGCACCATTCTAATGGCAGCAACAAAGGGTTGTGTAGGTGTCGGCTGGTTTGTATACCACGGCCAGTCTGGGCCAAATTTAGTGGTTTGCTGTCCAGAGTTCTGATGCACTGATGCGTTCGTTTTTTTTTATTATTATTCTAATCAAGTCACCTTAACTCTACAACACTATGGGGCCTGGGAATGATGCGGTCATCAGAGGTGTGTGTGTTTGTATATGTGTGTGTGTGTGTGTGGGGGGGTGTCTTCTCCAATAGTATCAGATCTACAAGCTTGCAGTCTGCAAGGGGCGGCAGTGGCTCAGAGGTAGAGTTACCGGATGGTAACCACAAGGTTGCCGGTTCAATCCCGGGCTCCCGCAGAGTTAGTGTCGATGTGTCCCTGGGCAAGACACTTAACCCCTAATTGCTCCTGATGTGCTAGTAGGTGCCTTGCATGGTTTCCACTGCCATCAGTGTATGAATGTGTGTGTGAATGGGTGAATGTGATGCACAATCTATGTAAAGCGCCTTGGATAAAGGCGCTATATAAATGCACCATTTACCATTTTTACCATTTTGCAAGTCAAGTAGTGACCTTAGGGTAGATCCTTGCGGTAACCCCCTAACAAACACTGGTAACTGTGAACGCAGCACAACACAGAACCGTCGCCGGAAAGTGCACTCGCTCCTAGTAGTGCAAGCTCACACCATGCCAACGTACTGTAGATCGGCTGGGGATAAAATGGCACCGTTTCCACATTACAGTATTGATGCTTTTACTTAAGTACTTTCACTTAAGTACATTTTGTGTAGTTTTTTCACACCACTGAAAACATCAGCAAAAGAAAAGAAAAACTCAACATCTGACTCCTCAGGCATCTACCTCATGCATAAACAAGTCTGCCATAAATTATGCACCGCACATGAATAATTAAACAAAAATGAATTGAAGGTGAAGGCAGAGTGAAGTTCTCTCATAACGTCAACAATAATAACAATAATAATAATATTAATAATACGGAAAGGAGTTTGGCTATTCACAGTCCTCTGCCCGGTCAGTGGCTATAGGCCAAGACTATCGTGGATTAAACTTTGTCACTCCCACCGATGGTTCAAGCTGCTAAATTATACATCTGGTGCTGGAATATTGATGTATAATGTCAGTACAAAATTGCTTGGCCAAAACATAACAGAAGATATCAACTAATTCAGTATGGAAATTGCCTGGGCGCTGCTGAAACACACCTAAATTGGAAGATAACCGTGTTGGCAACCCGTAACTCTGCTGATGAATGATAACTTGCCGCAGCATGTCATTTAGAGCATCATTCATTACAAAAAACACCTGAGCCATACTTTATACTAGTAAAGTATGTAGTAAACTACTAGTATACTAGTTTACTTTACTACTAGTAAAGTAAAGGTATACATATTTGCATCAAAACACCTGTATGCTCAAAGAGTTACCAAATTAAAAGGTACTTTTGACCTGACAAGCATTTTTTGGTCAATTAAAACATGTATACAGGTATATGTGACTGGGTCTGGCAGAAACTGCTTAATGTCGGGAGAAGACGGCATGAGGTTTTGAAGGAGGTTTTCATCCGAACAGTTAGATGATTTGGAGAAATTAAATGTGTGCATTTATTTGCCAAAGCAGGGAGTTATTTCGGTAAGTTTACGCTTTCTTTTGTGGGTGGAGAGGACTAACTCAGCGATTTGCATTCATGTCAATGTGATTGGTCATGGAATTCGGGTTACTGAAAATCGGAGCCCCATCAATGAGTATCAATGTTTTTTCCCAAATCAAAATTTGCCATCATCCACTGGGCTAACTAAGCAAAGCTGTCTGATTGACAGGGACTCCATGTAGATACCATTAGTCCGAACAGGAAATCCACCTTGACCATAACGGTTGGCCACCTTTGTTTTAAGACCCTTGTCCACACTGTGTTTAGAGTGAGGGTTAGAGAAAAGGGTTAGTAATATCGGACCAATGGGAGGAGGAAACAATGGGAGTTCGGATCAATCAATCTTCATAGAAATAATATAAAGCTGAACAATAACAGTTGTAGTAGTTTAAATACAGTTTTCAAATAACGGCAGTGGCGTAAAAAGTACATTGTCCTCAGAGGAACTTGAAATATGACCATAATAAGTTGCAGTAGCAGCACCAGAACGCTGAACATACAAGTGAGTATGTACTAGTTGGCCATATTTTCTGCACAAAATGAGTGCATGTCCCTGTCCCTGTCCCTGTCTCTCTGTGTATTCCAAAAAAATTAGCTTGGGGGGGAGGAGGGTGGCGTTTTATCTCGCCTACACAAACACCTCATTCCTCTGGCATAAAGTCACACCACATACTGTACAATAACAGCTCTGTGTTATCATCACACAACAACATACAGCTTGTTATAATCTTGACCTTGGCTGCAGCAGCACCACTATAGTCTCAATAAAACCTAATGCTCTTCCTCTATGCATGCCAGGGCAGATTACAAGACCAGGACAAAAGGGCTGGTGGCTACACATATTAAAGCACTGTACACAGACCAGACAGACTACATATACAAACGTCCCGTTTACACAAAGGAGAACATTCTGACAGGCTGGCAAATGAAATCAATTTACCTCGAGGAGCCGCCGCTGAATTTATACAAGAGTTAAGGAAATGAATTAGGGAGATAAATCACTTTATCTCGCCAAACCTAAAACGAAACGAAAATACTGCCTTGAATGAAATTGGGTGGAATATTAATACTTTTCATTTTTTCCCCATTTATTTGTCTAACCTTACGCAAGGCACGCAATTGATTGCATCATTAAAAAAGAGCCTTTTGTCAATTATGCTTTGTTATGCTTCAAATATGCTTCATCAGTAATAGAAACATGTTTTTGACTCCCAGACAATTGAACATTAATTAGTATGTCATGTGCATAACTTAGCCAGAGTTGGCTGTTTTTCATAGTAACCATTGTTGCTATACCTTCCCTGTATGATCACAAATAAATCCTGAATGATACCTAAACCTCATTATAGTATCCTGCAGCATGCAGATATATTAATACACAAACAGCGTTCTAACATATGGTACGTACATAGACGGATCTAGAAATTATGGGCCCCTGGGCCACCACCAGCCAAAGGGCCCCCTACACTGGAGGATGTTTCTTTCCGACATAGTGTCGGCACACACAGATTATCAATTATGACATATAGGCCTGCGATATGGACCCTTGCGGGTCCATTTGGTTTCATGTTTACGCTCTCAAAAGTTAAAATATTCACCATGTGAATTAGCCCAAAGTCTACACAACTAAAGAATGTAGATTAAGATTAATGGTAATTTTGATCTTGTATGCTTGACTGGTTTGTGTCCCAAATCCAGCCTGGAATTGTGAACAAAAGCAAAATAAATCTTTAGTTTTGGGTCTGTGGGGCTAAAATGTCATCAAATGGTGGTCAGTGGCTCAAATTGAATGCTGAATAAATAGTGGGCCCTTGTATGGAAAAAGGTTGAAAATCACTGCTCCAGGCGACCCGACCAAGTCCTGTGTCCAAGCGGCATGTGCACGCACACACGCACACACACATACTTAGAGATTACATGTTTTATAGCAAATTCATGGTTGAATCCACTTTGACATGCATTACTGTATCTGACTGAACTAATTTATTTAATGATACGGTTGAAAAACTTTATAACTTTATACGCACTCCCCTCTACTCCGGCTGGCAAGCACAGTATTACCAGCAACAAAGGAGGCGTTGCGTGTGCTGACACAGATTGTCAATTTGTTTGCCATCCTAAAACTGTTTAATCTCCTCTGCACACACACATAAATTCTGCTTTATTGTCGGGAACAATGTTGTTGTTTGATCTTTATGAGGGTTATTTATCAATAGTTTATGTATCTTAAATATATTTTTATGTTGGTGTTTGTTGTTTGTCTTCTTACCACTTGCCCATGATGAGATTAAAGGGGAATTCCTTTTTCCTGAGAGGATACAAATGTGAACCAAATGGACCCGGGCGGGTCCATTTGGTTCGCATTTGTACCCTCTCAGGAAAAAGGGGTCTGAAAAAAAATACATCTTGATGATGTATTTCACCATGTTAATGTTTTCTTTTTTTCTTTTCTTTTTTCAGACCAGACTCCATTTTTAGGATATACAGAATTGGGGGAACTTTTTATCATGTCCACACAACATCTCTAAAGGTATATTAATGATATATTAAAATGTTGAAAATGGGTAGAGTTCCCCTTTAAGTGGTTTTAATTTAGACTGCCTTGCACACACAACCATAAACCATTGGTGGCAGAAAACATGCAAGGCTCAACCAGCGGAGCATCAGGAGCAAATTTGGGTTTCAGCACCTTGACTTGAAAAACAGTTCAAGGCGCAGTGCTTCAAGGGTTAGAGTCACCAGAGGGTAACCACAAGGTTGCCGGTTCGATCCCAGGCTCCCCCGGAGTTAGTGTCGAAGTGTCCTTGAGCAAGACACTGAAGCCCCAATTGCTCCTGATGTGCCGATACGTACCATGCATGGTACAGTACGTAAAGCGCCTTGGATAAAGGCACTATATACTGTAAATGCAATACCGGGATTCGAACCGCCAACCCACAGATCCCTGTTAACTGTTCTGCCTCCGGAGCCACAGTGGTCTCTAGACGGAAGCAGGTCAGTGCAGAGAACAGAATGACACTAATTAATAGTAGTTAATAGTATAGATTAAAACATGGATGAATAATCCCACACCATAAAGGATTCATTTCTCATCTGAATCAAACACAAACTGTGTGAAGAAGAACTTCAGCAGTGCAACAGTCAAACTAATCAATGTACTGTAATTTATTATAAAAAAATATTAGGGCTGGGACTTTAACTGATTAATTGAGATTAATTGATTACAGACAGGGCTTGACAGTGAAGGGAAGTCTGCTACCTGGTTGCCCGATCGGGAAAGTGTGCGATTTAGTGCGCTATAACATAACACAAGATATTGTCTTAAAGGTGGACATTGCACTCTGCCTCTGGATCTTTCCCTGCTTTCTAGCTATCTATCCTATCTCTCTCCCAGGTCCATTTGGTTCCAAACTATCATTTTGCTGGCATCACAGACCCCTGAGTCCGTTACCACTATGGGAACCACTGATTTACACTGATTTGCAAGTTGACTATTTATTTTGTAGCTGATTGTGACTTAAACAAAACAGTCTTCAACTGCGAAAGGAAATGTTTAAAGCACCCGAGTGGTAAGTAAATTGAAATGCAAAATGTACGATATACTTTGGGGGCAAGTGACCATGACCTGAGGGCAAGTAGAACCTGACTTTCACTTGCCCGATGTGCAAGTGCCTCGGAGACCTTAGTGTAAACCCTGTCAGAAACAATCTGATTCAAAAAACTAATTTTAAATCATGCATAGCATTGTTTGCAATGATATGCATGGCAAGCAATACTGATCACACTGGTGCACGCAATGGCAGAAGAAGCCAATGGGGGTAACCTTTGATTGGTCCGAAATTGCTAACCCCATCTCAAATCCTCACCCTCAACATACCACTGGTGGTCCCTGGACTAATGGCATCTACGGGCAGTCCCCGCCAATCAGACTGCTTTGCTTGGCCCAGTGGATGTTGGGAATTTTTGATTTGGGGAAAAACCGAGTCATTGATACTGTGCACTATATACAGTACCTGCTTTATTTCACAATGAGTTCTTGCTTACCGCAACTCACTCTGGATTAACAGTGTCTGCTAAATGCATGAATTGTAAATTAGGCAGAGGCCAACCAGAGACTTTCCTGGCAGTTCTGTACAACTGTGCATCCAATCCAACACACCTGTGGATGTATTGTGGGGCTAAAAGAAGGTGGCAAACCTTCACCAACACAAACATATACACGTTGCTTACTGTATATACAGAAAAAATACTAAAGGCACAATATTGCATGTAATCTAAATCTATGGTGATGATGATGATGATGATGATGATACTCAAAGATTTGCACACATTTTCACGATTGTTCAAAAATAGCAGATCCAGATTGTGTCTGTTTTTTTAAGCCAACACATGTTTGCAAAAAAAAAATCCAAAACGACACAAAGTGTTTTTGTATTGATTTGGTTAAATTAACATCTGCAGGAGAGCGAGTTATTGGCTTGCGCTCGATTTTTTTTCCTCCCTTCATTCCCTCCCTGCTGATTTAGCCAGCAGCAGCAGCTGGATCCATCTTGTTCTGGAGCCCAACACAGCGGCACAGAAGAGAATAAAATGTCTTTGTCGAAGAGAAATACTTCAGAATGATAATTACAGGTTGTCACCTTGTGCCCAACTCACTGAGGTGACGCAGTAATTGGTTGGCGAGGGTTCAAGCGAAGCCTAACAACCAGCCACTCAATGGAAGACAGGGATGGGCTGTTTTCTCCTTTTCTTTCAGCCTAAGAACTACAGTATTAGACATGGAGGTTAATTGATGAGTTGCTGCAAGTTCAAGTTGAACTCCGACCGAGGGTGATATAAAGTGAGTCAGGCTGATAGTTACACTGCCACAGCACCGGGTATAGTAACAGAGTACTTTAATATACAGTACTTACAGTAAGTAAACATTTTGAGTTATCTGTAGTCAAAACCAGAGGGAGTGCTACTAGCTGTCCACGGATTGCATTGTTATGAACGTTATCAACGTGGCTATGATTTTTGCAATTTCTCCCCCCAAAAAAACATCATATGGCTCATATCATGCGGATGGCCCTGACGTTTACAACAAACCAATCCGTTTGAAAATTGGTTGAAAAATAAGCGAGTTATCGTCATTTAAAAAGTATATGCTCATAGACAGATCAGGGGTAGACATTAAGGGAAATTTGCCACTGGCCCTTCGGGCCAGTGGCTTTTAAGAATCACTGGCCCCACAACTGTAACCACTGGCCCAGGTAATCGATCCCCATAGTCTGCAAAAAAGACCACCATTTATTAATGCATTAAATGCATTCAAGTTAACAGCACTCTTTTCATGGGGATCAAAACCAGTAGACCGTTCAGCAAGCTGACCCATATACAATGCAGAATGCCTAAAATATTTTTTGTGCTAATAAACAAAATATAAATAAAACTTAAACAATTACAAAACAACACCAACATATTGTGAAATAAAAATAATAATACAATATGTATATCAGGGGTGCACCAAGGGGTGCACCAACGGTTTGTACAACAAATGTAGGCGCCAACGGTGGCATTTCACCACTGGCCCCATCGGGCCAGTATAGGGCGCCATCTGGTGGCCCACACGTGTTTTCAAACCTGTTTCGGGCCATCGGGCCAATTATAATGTCGACCCCTGCAGATAGATGGCCGCCACGTAACGACATCACTCCCCATTGGCCAGCAGCGCGGGCGAGTCATCTAGCTTTCTCTTATTTCTCCAGCGTAGGGTTGCTCAGTCCATGCACCAAGCAGACTCAGTGTGCCACACAGCGAAAGAACAATCCACAACCACACCAAATGCACTGAATTAACCAAGTGTAAACAAACGACCACAGAGCACAGCAATGTGTTGAGGGCGCATTTCCAAACAAGCCCTATACAGTATGTGGTATGACAATAACATGAACCTTGGTTTGAAAAAAACAAACAAGTTGTCCTTTAAGCCAGACTTTAAACCAATACAGCCACAGCCAACAAACAGCTTGAATCAAATTATAGTATTCACATGCATCACTACTAAAACATACATAAATGAAAGAATAAAAATAAAAGCAAGGTTCCTACTTTGAGTCCTCTCTCTCTCGGTCAAGGTCCCCAGCTGTGTATCTTCCACTCCTCTCCATCAGGTCCTCTCCAGTGGATCCTCCATCCATCTATTCCAGCTCACCACTCCTTTCCTCCCCTGCTGGGAGCTCCGGGTCCCAAACCCAGGACCGGACCCTCATTCTCCTGACCCGGATGGCACAGCCCCTCGGCCTGGTGGATCTGTGAAAGAAGAGACAGCATAGTTGTGTACTGATGCTCTTCTACTTAGGTGAGGCACCATAAAGCAGGGGTTTTCAACATTTTTAATACCAGGGCCCAGTATTTATTAAGGATTTTATCCACGGACCACCATTTGATGTTTAGCCCAACAGACCCCAAAACTAACATTCTCTAGTTGTGTAGACTTGGGCTAATTCACATGATGAATATTTTAACTCTTGAGGGTGTAAAATGAAACCAAATGGACGCACAAGGGTCCATTTGGTTTCACTTTTACTCCAAGAGTAACATCTGGTTAACCAACTTTCCATCATTTAGCCTGAGGAACACCTGGAACCAGTGTTGTAGTGGGACTTTTAGAAGTGGGGGGACGCCTCTTAAAGGGAAATTCCACCCATTTTCAATTTTTTTCTGAGGGTGTACAAATGTGAACCATTTGTACACTCTCAGAAAAAAGGAAACTCACATGGAGAAAACACATCTTGATGATGTCATCAAGATGTATTTCACCATGCTAATGATTTTTTTTCAGACCTCCTTTTCTAGGAAACAGAATGGGGGGAACGTTTTTATCAGGCCCACACAACATCTCTAAGGTATATTAATGACATATTAAAATGTTGAAAATGAGTGGAATTCCTCTTTAAGACATGTGCATGCGCATTGGTGTGCACATGCGCAACACACACAGACACAGCTATTAAAACAAGTATAGCATATTGAGAATGATTGTTTACAGTGCCTAATTGTATCCATATAAAAGTAAATGACAAGACAAAAAACATAGGCCTACTTTTGCCCCAAAAATATTTTAGATGTAAGAAGTGAGGGGACGCCGTCCCCCTACGCTACACCCCAGCCTGGAACCCTCTCAAGGACCACTGGTGGTCCCCGGACCACCTGTTGAAACGCCTGCCACAGAGCAGTGGTTTTCAAAACATGTTGATACCATGGATGGACAACCATTTATTCAGCATTAGAGCCACAGACAACGATTTGAGGACATTCTAGCTAAACTAAAGATTTCTTTTGGTTTTGTCCACAATTCCAGGCTAAATTTCAAAACAGTGTAGACTTCTTAATTAAGTGGTGCTAATTCAGATGGTGAATATTAAATAACCAACTTTTTTTTAACCAACTTTCCATCATTTAGCCTGGGGACCACCCTGGAACCCTTTCAAGGACCACTGGTTGAAAATTACTACCATAAAGCACCATGGAACTGTGGAAAATATGACAACTCATATAATCAGCATTAAGCCAAAAATACAATAAAGTCATGAAACTTAAAAGCTGTAGCTAGCCTATTGCCACGAAATAAAAATATTCAACTGGGGAACAAGAAGACCATGATGTCCTTTGCTAGTGATAATTTGTACTTTAAAAGCTTAAAATACAAATTATCACTAGAAAAGGACATTAGAACAAAGGAATTGTCACTTTGCAAACAAATACATGCCAAACAGACCCAAAGACATCTGCTGCATTCATGTACTATGGCAATAAAAACGAACTTTTTAGCTCTACTTTACCTATACTAACTAAACACAAACTCTTGGTAATATGAAATCTTCAATGAACAAACTCTTTCCGCTTCCCAGGGGATGTTAAAACATGAAATAAACGTATTTGTTTGTAACAAAGTTGAGAGAAGTTTGTTTAGAACTGGCGAGGCCATCTTGGATTTTGAATGAACTTTCACCTCTCACACAACAGCAACTCCACGCCACCTAGTGGCCGATTTTACACACACACTCAACCCAACACTAGCTGCTTACAACAGTGGTTTTCAACCTTTTTGACACCAGGGACCACCATTTATTCAGCATTTGAGCCACGGACCACCATTTGATGACATTTTAGCCCCAAAGACCAAAAACTAAAGAATTCTTTTGGTTTTGTTCAAAATTCCAGGCTGGATTTTGCAAACAAAACAGTGTAGACTTCTTAATTAAATAGTGCTAATTCAGATGATGAATATTTTAACTCTTGAGAGTGTGAAAATAAAACCAAATGGACCCGCAAGGGTCCATTTGGTTTCATTTTTACATTCTCAAGAGTTACATCTGGTTAACCAACTTTCCATCATTTAGCCTGGGGACCACCTGGAAGTGGAACCCTCTCATGGACCACTGGTCGTCCCCGGACCACCTGTTGAAAACCCCTGGCTTACAATATAGCAACCATAATGTCTTAAAACAGTTTTTTTTCAACCTTTTTGATACCAGGGCGCATTTATTCAGAAGTTGAGCCACAGATGACCACCATCTGATGAAATTGTAGCCTCACAGACCAAAAAATATAGATTTATTTTGCTTTTTGGGGAAAGAAAACAGTCAAACATACAGATCAGAATAACCATTAATCTTCCATATTCTCTGGTTGTGTAGATTTGGCATAATTCTGATTATGAATATTTTAACTCTTGAGAGTGTAAACATGAAACCAAATGGACTCTCAAAGAGTTACATCTGTTTAACCAACTGTCCATCATTTAGCCTGGGGACCACCTGGAATCCTCTCAATGACCACTGGCGGTCTCCGGACCACCTGTTGATTGAAACTTTTGGATATCAGGGCCCACTATCTATTCAACATTTATTTTGAATACAGATCAAAATGTCCAAAGTTGTGTAGACTTGGGCTAATTCAGATGATGAATATTTTAACCAGATGGACCCGCAGCAGTCCATTTGGTTTCATTTTTTACGCTCTCAAAGAATTACATCTGGTTAACCAAATTTCCATCATTTAGCCTGGGGACCACCTGGAACCCTCTCAAGGACCACTGGTGGTCCCCTGACCACTGGTTGAAAACCACTGTCTTAAAGGAGAAACAACTGTCCCTGCTTGGTGGTCATTTTCAACAGGTGGTCCGGGGACCACCAGTGGTCCTTGAGAGCGTTCGAGGTGGTCCCCATAAACTGCAAACCAGATGTAACTCTTGAGAACGTAAAAATGAAACCAAATGGACCCTTGCGGGTCCATTTGGTTTCATTTTTACACTCTCAAGAGTTAATATTCATCATCTGAATTAGCCATTTTGGAATGTACAGTATGTTTTGCTTGTTTTGTTTCCCCCAATCCAGCCTGGATTGTGGACAAAAACAAAAATCTTTAGTTTTTGGGGTCGGTGGGGCTAAAATGTCATCAAATGGTGGTCCGTGGCCTGAATAAATGGTAGTCCCTGAGATGAAAAAGGTTGAAAACCACTGATTTACACCAAATGCCGCAGGATGTCAAACTCCTCACTGTTAGTGGGGTTGCCAAGGGGATGTAAACCTTTTTCTGTAAACATGTTTTCTAGGGGAACCCCACTACTGTTATTGTGATGGCTGTAAACGTGTTTTCTGTAAACATTTTTCTAGGGGAATGACATTCCTTGGCCTAAAAACGGCCATAGATACTTGCCCAAATGTGCTGACCTCATCACATTTTCCATGATCTCTATGGCCAATTTTAACCCAAGGAATGTTTTTTGGGCAAAACTAATGCTTGGGATGGATTCAGAAGCATGAAAAACCCCTAGTTTGACACGTCACATGTGCTTCTTAAAGTATGATTATATTTTTAATTATTACATTATGGGTAAATATTTTCTGGGTAAAGATAAAAAATGTAAACCACTTTTTTCATGTTCCATAGGGTTCATAGAACAGAAAAAACATGGTTTACAAAAATCTTCACGAAACATTCAGTAAACTAGATTCTGCTACATAACTACATAGACTAGAGTGTGTACAGTATGTTGCTCTACTCCACAGGGTTCCATGAATGAACCTAGAAAACCTAGACCAGGGGTGGGCAATTATTTTTTCCCAAGGGGCCAAATGAAATACATAAAATATTGTGGAGGGCCAAGACTAAAGGCTGAACTAAAGTCTGCGTATATTAATTAATTTAATTTCAAGATAAAAGTAAGAGTGTGAACAACCATTTCGACACCAGGGCCCTCAATTTATTCAGTATTTGAGCCACGGACCACCATTTGATGACATATTAGCCCCACAGACCCCAAAACTAAAGATTTCTTTTGCTTTTGTCCACAATTCCAGGCTGGATTTCACAAACAAAACAGGCAAACATAGATTAAAAAAATGACCATTCTTTTACATTCTCTGGCTAATTCAGATGGATATTTTAACTCTTGAGAGTGTAAAAATGAAACCAAATGGACCCGCAAGGGTCCATTTGGTTTCATTTTTTACGCTCTCAAAGAGTTACGTCTGTTTAACCAACTGTCCATAATTCAAGGTTCAAGGTCAGGTTACTTTATTTAGTCTCGTTCAAGAAATTTGTCTTGGACATACAGACTTGCAGCAACAGGTAAGACAATACAGGACAATACAGTACAGTTCATACAGTACAATAGTAGTGACTCGTACACCTCATCGGGCTTACATACCACCTCCCAAAGTAGTGCTTAGTTAAGTAGTCATAGAAAGAATATAAATATAAATAGAATAAATACAACAGTACCAAAAACTAGTGCAACTTCTAGCAGCATCATAACGATAATCACAGTCTCCTCCTCCCTCCCCTTGCCCCCTCCGCAAGAGAATTATTTAGAAGTGAAATGGACATTGGTACAAAGGAGTATTTAAATCGATTTATATCTCCATTTTGGAGCCTCGTACCTCCTACCTGACGGCAGTAACCTAAACTCAGGGTACAGTATATGAGAGGGATCAGACACAGTTTTCTTTTCCTGCCCTAGTGTGGCTTGCTCAAAGATGGAATTAACCGGAACTCTCTCAAGTGGTCCCCGACCACTGGTTGAAAATTACAGTACCCTTTCAGGGGCCGGTCAGAGTCAGCCAAAGGGCCGCATTTGGCGCCCGGGCCGCATAATGCCCAGGTATGTCCTAGACAGATGTGGAGAGCTTTAGGACTCAGAGCAGCAGTTGTACCACAAGTAGTGAGGCCAGTGCAGCATCACCTCACCATTACAACATCAGTGGGGCTAGATCTCGGTTGCAGATTACAATATCACCAGGGCAACCCCACTTTGCAATTGCATTTATTTAGATATTTAGATTGTGTCAAAGGTCATGCTATCACTTAAACATTATACCACATTTGAGTGTTCTATATTTATTTTTCCATTGGGAATTTATACATCAATATGGCATGATTCCAGTCTACAGTAGTGGGCATATGGTGAACTCTATTATGTCATAATATTCATATTTTATTAGACCTGGGTTAATGGGAGGTTCTGGTGTTACAGTTACAGTGTGCCTGATTTGTGGACCTCTTTCATAGTAGTCTATGAGCCAAAAAAGGTTTTATGTCCTCACAAGTATAGTATAATACAGCGTAGGCTATTATGTCTTTGTGTGTGTGCGTGTGCCTATAGTTATAACACAAACAACATCGATCAATATTAATGAAATCCCATGCACATGATAAGCGCCTAGAACTATTAGACCTATTAAATGAGTGTGTCCATGATCGTTTCCATGCAGACCGAGTTTCATCCACTGTCCAACGCCAAACCAAATGCAACGGTTGCTATTGCAGGTCAATCTTTTCTTGTTTGTCCCTTTACTGCCAGTGTTTGTCGCTACATTTAGCTTTTTCCAGACCCCCCTTGCACCCCCCCTTCCAGACCCCCCTTTTGCTGGTGAGTTGGGGCGAAATTGGTTGACAGACGCCAGAGATAAAACCCTCGTTTTTCACCATTTTTCCTCCTATATGATATAGTCCTTCTTCCTTCAAGAGTTAAATTACCTAATTTTCAAGAATCTACACATTTAGAAAATGGTAGAAGAATTTCTATTATGACCAGCATTTTGCCAGTTATCTGTCCTAAATTAGTCTGAGAGACTAAACTCAAAATCCAGTGGTCCTACTGGGCCCTGGTATGACAATTGTTGAAAACCACTGCTTTATCGCATTATATAGTACATTTTGGAAGTGCCACTAGTGCATTTTGGCAGTTGGCAACACTGACAAGGACAGATCGGGGAGGGACGTGAAGTGAAGGAGTAAATGTCCAAATTGGCCTCCTTCATGTCAGGTAATAAAAATTTCCATGATCTCAGTCCTTCCATGGCGTGAGTTGTTGATAGGGGAAAGAAGTAGCTATTTTGGTTTCCGTGCTTAACATGACCACACAGGGGCCGAGGCCCATTTAGTCACTTTATGAGCCAAATGAATTATCACTCCTTGAGGTACAAAATGATATATTTACGACGCTCAACTTACTCACTCTCTCAATCACTCAAAGCCCCAGTATGCTCAATTTCAAATCAATTAGCTCCTAAGCTATTAATTTTCTCTGCTGATGTGGAAGCGGTTGGAATTTATTTTGAAAGTAAATCATTTAATATTGAATTTATAGGTTAGATAACCCCTCTCTTCCCTGTCCGTGTGTAGGACCATCCTCAGGGACCTATTGATTTGGAGGCAGACACAATTCATCATTGGTATTCCTGCCCCTGCTGTTGATGACATCTCACCCTCTCTCCTCAGGTGATTTGCATTTAAAATCTCATTTTTATGAAGGTCAGGCACATTTATTTCAGTGAATAGACTCTCATTTATGTATATATCGCACACTCGCCGGGCAGAAAACTTGCATACCGCATATTTGCAACGTATTTATTTGCGTTTTATTTTCATTTATTTTTTCATCAATCATTGCTGAACCTCGTCATACGGCACTGTCTAATTTACATAGTTTTAATGGTAATGTAGGCAACTTTGTGTGTAAGAAATCTGTTTTTAAACAGATTCAGATCTAACTCCACCTCACCTCCACTCTATTGGCTCATTATGAAATTGCTGGAGACTGCTATGCTGTAATTGGCTAAAATGCCACTTCACCCCCCCTTCCCCACACCCAACCACACTAGCACCACCTTGCCATGATCCTGACGAAAAGGATTTGTTTACAACAACAAAGGTTCTGGACCGTTTGCAGGGCAAAGAAACTGTCTGTCTGCAGGGAAACAGCTGCAGCATCAAAGTAGACGTAGGAAAAAGGCAAAAAGTATAGCTATATATTTTTGGATTCTTGGCTAAAAAAAAAAATGCCTATAATACCGTTAAGTAGCCTGAGAGTGACACTAGCAAAGTGCTTTCTTTGTTTTTTAGAAATATTGAACCAATGAAAAAGTACTAACCAAGGCTTTTGAATAAATAACAACATTGGATAATTCAGGAACAGAGTTTAGTTATTTCATTTATTTATTTATAGGCTACCATTTCTTGACAGGACACAGTTCAGGACATACAAGGTTTTGCCGCCCTGACAGCTGACGATTTATGTATAATAGGATATGAATCACCTCCTACCTGAGAAAATGAGCGGACAGGACAATCGGTGACATTTCAAAGACTCTGCGCTTTTAGTCCCCGTAATGACATAATGTGCCATTGATAAATAGCCCCGGCGTTTAATGGACTCAAAATAAGGTCAGCAACAACTTGGGCATCATTACCTTCCCCTCGCTCTCCTTCTAATTGTCACATATGGCTGAGCTGTCTGAGTAATGACTGATCTGTCACACTTTGTTTGGCCTGCACTGTAGCAACGCTGGCTAACACGCACACACACACACACACACAACACACACACACACACACACACACACACACCACACACACACACACACACACACACACACACACACACACACACACACACACACACACACACACACACACAGGCTGCCTGCCTGCCTGCCTGCCTGCCTGCCTGCGCACATACCCAGCCAATGACCTTATACTGCAGGCGTGATTTAAGCCTGTATATGTATGATAGCAGATCATGGCATGGTCGAAAGTATTGATGTCTGTGTGCAAGTGGCGGAACGTAACATCTACTTTAAAGGGGAATTCCACCCATTCTTAACTGTCACTCCCATCACTCATGAGAACGAAGCAAGTTGCTGTCCTTCACTGGCAGTTTATTAAGACCATCTTCAATGCAGCAAAACGGCCATATAACAAACCAATGTCGAACTAAATAAACACACAAACAAACCATCAGAAACCCATAAATATTTAGGCCTACACATAGAACATATGAACAAACTAAAGCAGATACAGCGGACAACATTCCTCACTGGCAGGATAGTTCAGTGACGGGAATGCATGCAGTTAACATTATAGGAGCCCAACAAACACTTAACTGTAACAAGAATATTATCGAATAGAATCGAATTAAACTCATGTTGAAACAACAACATAAACTTGTTGGCTTGACATTGAAACAAACCATACCTAGCTACTGACTCCAAGTTGCTTACAAGCAACGTCCCTCTGACCCTCTCACGGACGTGCAAGGTGAGCTTCTGCTAGTGAACCACTGCAAGGACCCGGCCATATTGTACATGTACCGGCAGGGGCGGATTGGCACGTATTTTATCCGGGACAATTTTGCCTTTGCCAGGCCACCCTGAGGGGGTAGCTGGTTAACCAGATGTAACTCTTTGAGAACGTAAAAATGAAACCAAATGGACCCATGCGGGTCCATGGGAACATGTTAGGAAGCAGTGCATTAGAGCCCCACTGCCACCCTGTTCGACATACTGTACATCAGGTCGATTCAGAGCCTTCCGTGGCTTTTATTGAAAGTGTCTCCTGAATGGTGACCCATTTTACAGTTCTCCGTCTTGGAGAGAGCTGAAAATCCAAAATGTTGAATGAAAAGTGGAATATGTGTTCTGTTATTCAGTCCCAGAAAGAGGGAGAGAGAGAGAGAGAGACAGAGAGACAGAGAGAGAGAGAGAGAGAGAGAGAGAGAGAGAGAGAGAGAGAGAGAGAGAGAGAGAGAGAGAGAGAAAGAGTCTGACTCAATTTTTCCTCTTTTATGGCAAGTTCTCACGAGTTCAAAAGCAATGTGATTAGGTGCCTCCTCTCGCTTTTCATTAAAAGGCTTGTCTTATTTAATTGCATCGGCCGAGGCGAGCAATATAAAAGTGCATTAACCCATTTTGGAGGGTGAGAGAGAACCCTTTGTTGGTGTCTTTTAAACCATGATTGTAAACATTAGCTATTGAAAATTATCAGATCTACAGACGTGCTATAATATAGCTGTAGTTTACTACGTCAGTAGATCTGCTAATTTTCAATAGCTGTAGTTTACTATGAGCTTGAAGATCTGACATTTTTTGAAAGATCATGAAAATGTGGCAGCACACATCATCACACATCTTTGAATATACTTTCACATAGGACATGGGTTTTCAACCAGTGGTCCGGGGACCACCAGTGGTCCCTGAGAGAGTTCTAAATGATGCATCATTGGTGACCAAATGGGCCCTTATACAGTAGATCTGTAACTCTACAGATCATCGTAAAATGAAAACCAAATGGTAAAATGAAACCAAATGAACCCTTACGGGTCCATTTGGTATCATTTTACGCTCTCACGAGTTAAATTGTATTTAAACAACTGAATAACTTCATTTCTTCTTGAAAATGTAGAAGAATTGTTATTTTGAACTTTTTGTCAGTTATCTCTCCTACATTGTTGACACAAACTTGACTTAGTTTTGGGTCCGAGAGACTAAACTCAACATCCAATGCTGGCTAAAATGTGGCTAAAATGTAGAATAAATAGTGGGTCCTGGTATTAAAAGGTTGAAAACATAGGACATTATAAACTCAAATCTTACCTTCTGGTGCAGGTCGCCTGAAACAATATTTTAAGCTGATTAGATTAGATATTTCTGACATGAAATAGTTTGAGACTCTTGAGAGTGTTAAAATGAAACCAAATGGACCCTTACGGGTCCATTTGGTTTCATTTTAACTCAAGAGTTAAATTATATTTGAACGTCTGATTACTGCATTTTCAGGAATCGACACAATTAGAAAATGTAGAATTGTTATTTTGTTTTTCCAGTTTATCTCTCCTAAATTGTGGGAAAAAACGTTTTTTTTTTTTTTTTTTTTTTTTTTTTTTTTTTTGTCAGAGAGATTAAACTCAACATGAAAGGTGGTCGGTGGCTAAAATGCTGAATAAATGGTGGGGCCTGATATGAAAAAGGTTGAAAACCACTGCTGTACAATATGTACAGTATTCAAACATTATTATTTTTTTGATGTAGCTATATAAATATCTGAAGTTTTTTTTTTTTTTGTTTTGTTTTGTTTTTTTTTTTAGAAAACTTAGGTTAGGCCTCAATGGGTTAATAGAAATAAATGGAAAGATTTGAAGAGCGGATATATTAGGCATGAATGGGGAATGACAATGGCTCCATCAGGAAAAGAGGGCTGGGCAGCGGAAGAGATGGAGAATAAGGTCTATTCATCGTCCAGTCCATTCTCTGCTCACGCTAATGACTTTGTCTGGGAAGTTCAGCCTGATGAAATTGAATTATAGTCTTTGATCCATTCAGATTCGTCATGCCTGAATATGAAAGTATATAAATTTATATATACTGTGTATAAAATAGAAAAAAAAAGTTCTCCTTTGTGACCACAAATGGAGTTGGACCATGGATCAGTGGAGTCGGTATATCATCTCTGTCAGCAGGGGGGAAAAAATCTCAAACTCAAATATAAAGAAAGTAGATTTGTGTCTTTCGGTGCCTTTGTGTGACACTTAATGTAGTGTGATCAATTAAGGCTATCAGGTATTAATTTACACAAAGGTCACAAAGTGCTTTATAGATTGTCGAGCAACAGAAAACAACAAAGATCAATCCAGGCAAGGTCAGGCTTTGCTGTACACTATGCGAGGTAAATAAAGAACATTAGAAAGGACATTTAATGAGTGCTGGCATTTTCTCTGTTTTCTAGGCTTAATAATAAATAATAATACGAGACATGCATAATACAAGTTAAGAAAACACTTTAACCGTAACGTAAAGGTGGGTTTTCAGGAGAGATTTAAATGAGGATACTGATTTTGCACATCAATCTTAGGTAATATGGAGATAATAGGGGTGTAAGGCAGTACATTGTCAGGCAATACAATATATTTCAATGATTTGAAATCGATGCAGTACTATCTAGAACAGGGGGTTTTCAACAGATGGTCCGGAGACCGCACCTCTGAAACCACTGGATTCCAGTGGATTTCAGCTAAATTATGGAAAGTTGGTAAATGTAACTCTTTGAGAGAGCACACTCTCAAGAGTTAAAATATTCACCATCTGAATTAGCCCAAGTCTAGACAACAAGAGAATGTAGAAGATTAATGGACATTTTGATCTGCATGTTTGTTTGTTTTTTCTTTTTTTCCCAAACCCAGCCTGGAATTGTGGACCTAAGCAAAAATAAATCTCTAGTTTTGTGGTCCGTGGGGCTAAAATGTCATCAGATGGTGGTCCGTGGCTCAAACAATGAATAAATAGCGAGCCGTGGAATCCAAAATGTTGAAAACCACTGCTGTACACCAGGCTGGTGAAGTCTCCCATGCTACTGTATTGTACTCAGTTGACAGTGACACTGCTAAAAGACAGCTATAGAGAAATCCTCAGGACAAATGAAATTAAAGGGGATTGCAGGAGATTACGGGTGATGAGATGCATTGTGTGCAGATTACAGTTAAATAGTCTATACCAGGGTTTTCAACAGGTGGTCCAGGGACCACCAGTGGTCCCTGAGAGGATTCCAGGTGGTCCCCAGCTAAGTTGGTTAACCAGATGTAACTCTTGAGAACGTAAAAATGAAACCAAATGGACCCTTGCGGGTCCATTTGGTTTCATTTTTACTCTCCCAAGAGTTAAAATATCCATCATTTTAAGTAGCCCAAGTCTACACAACTAGAAGGTTAATGGTCATTTTGATCTGTATGTTTGACTGTTTTGTTTCCCCAAATCCAGCCTGGAATTGTGGACAAAAGCAAAGTCAATCTTTAGTTTGGGGGTCTGTGAGGCTAACATGTCCTCAAGTGGTGGTCCATGGCTCAAATGCTGAATAAATGGTGGTCCCTGGAGTCATAAAGGTTGAAAACCACTGTCTATACCCTCTGTAATGTGGCCGTCCTCAGTGAGCCTCCGTAGCGTTCGGTACTTGCATTTGTCTGATTGGGGAGGTTGTTTTCATGTATTACAGTGGTTCTCAAACAGCAGTGGTCCTTTGAGGTAGTGGTCCCCCATGCAGCTACAGTAAATGATGTAGAGCAGGGATTTTCAACCTTTTTCATCTCAGGGACCACCATTTATCCAGGATTTGAGCCACGGACCACCATTTGAGGATATTTTTTAGACGCACAGACCCCAAAACTAAAGATTTTTTTTGCTTCTGTCCATGACCATTAATCTTCTAGTTGTGTAGATTTGGACTAATTCGCATGAAGGATATTTTAACTCTTGAGAGTGTAAAAATGAAAACAAATAATTTGGTTTCATTTTTACGTTCTCAAGAGTTACATTTGGTTAAACAACTTAGCTGGGGACCACCTGGAATTCTCTCAGGGACCACTGATGGTCCCCGGACCACCTGTTGAAAACACCTGATGTAGAGCATGGGGTTTCAACAGGTGGTCCGGGGACCATCAGTGGTCCCTGAGAGGATTCCAGGTGGTCCCCAGGATAAATGGTGGAAAGTTGACTAACCAGATGTAACTCTTTGAGAGTGTAAACATGAAACCAAATGGACCCTTGTGGGTCCATTTGCGGGTCCCTTGTGGGTCCATTAGCCCAAGTCTACACAACTAGAGAATGTAGAAATGGTGAAATGGAGGTATAAGTAATGGTCATTTTGATCTGTATTTTTGACCGTTTTGTTTCCCAAACCCATATTGTGGACAAAAACAAAATAAATCTTTATTTTTGGGGTCTGTGGGGGTGAGGTGAAAATGTCCTTAAATGGTGGTCCGTGGCTCAAATGCTGAAAAATAGTACGGATCAAAAAGTTTGAAAACCCCTGGCCTAACTAGACTAAAAACTAAAACATTTCAGGTCACCAAAATATGACTAAATACTAATTGGAGTTTCATTCAAAATGTGCAGTCATAATCAACACTCCACTCCACCTCAGTACTTTTATTTTTGCGTGCGTGTGTGAAATGCAGAGTGCATGGCGTCATCGTGGTGATAATGGCTGAGTGTTGATGTGTTGGTGGCATCAGGTGGTGGTGGTGGTGGTGGTTGGGATGGTTCAGTGCCAGGGGCGGATCTAGGCATGGGCATGGCGGGGGCAATGCCCCCCTAAATGCCCAGTCTGCCCCACCAAACATGATGGCATGCAAAACAACCCAAGATATTTCGAATTAAAGTGCTCATATTTAAAATGATTTGGAAAAACTACTACTGCTACTAACTATCTACAGCTGTGTCACCACTAAACCAACAGCATTTCATCATTGAAAACAGAAAACTCTCTGAGTCAGACCTTTAGCTTTATGCATGCTGCGTGGCTGTTGCAACTTCAACAACTCATGTTATTATTGATGCTTTACTTGACTAATAAAAGTCCTGTAACCGAAAATGGTATGGATGTGGCTTCATACCCCCCCCCCCCCCCCCCCCCCCCTTCCCAATTGGGAAATGTTACATCCGCCCCTGTTCAGTGCTCCGCTCTGGCCACTGCGCTGCATGCCCTCCTACGTACGTGGTGTTTGATTACCCATCAGCCTGCCTGTTGGCGGCCGGCTCCTATCTCCTTGAACCCGCCACCCCGGCCAGGAGCAGCCAAGCGCTAATGGTGTCTTTCACCGCACTAACAGCGCCTGGCTGGCTGGCTGTACACTACCTACCGCCTGCAATCCTATCACAATCACACCACACCGGCCACTAGATTAGACAAGCGTTTTGTTTTTTTGCACTTGCTGGCGAAACGACGGACTAAATAATAATAATAGTACCGTTCTCCATGTGTGGTGCATGCATGGGCAACAGGAACTACCGTAAGTGCATCTGCTTGAGTGCTACTGGTATACTTTAGTTCAGGGGTTTTCAACATTTTTCATCCCAGGGACCACCATTTATTCAGGATTTGAGCCACAGACCACCATTTGAGGATATTTTAGCCGCACAGACCCCAAATCTAAAGATTTATTTTGCTTTTGTTCACAATTCCAGGCTGGATTTGGGGGAACAAAACAAGCAAAACATACATTCCAAAATGGCTAATTTCAGATGATGAATATTTTAACTCTTGAGAGTGTAAAAATGAAACCAAATGGACCCGCAAGGGTCCATTTGGTTTCATTTTTACGTTCTCAAGAGTGACATCTGATTAACCAACTTAGCTGGGGACCACCTGGAACCCTTTCAGGGACCACTGGTGGTCCCCGGACCACCTGTTGAAAACCCCTGCTTTAGTTGAGCATCTTATTGAGGTATAGATACATTTCAAAGTTTGCAGTAATGAAAAGTAACTACAGTACGAAGATTTTTCCAGAATACCTGACATGATGTGACATCTTGTCATCTTTGTGTCTCACTGCCTGCAATCTGTACTACTAAATTAATGGTTGGTTTCCTTTTACAATCTCAAGACTAAGAATTAAATGAATGTTAAACATCCCCATTATACTTAAGGTAGTGTATAGGCAACTTTTTAGTCATCTCCTTTTTGCCTTTTTCTCCTCTACATTGCTTCTACTTTGATGCTGCAGCTGTTTCCCTGAAGACAGACACTTGCTTTGCCCTGCAGGCGGTCAGAACTTTGTTGTGGTCAACAAATCATGTGTTAAAACAGCGGTTTTCAACAGGTGGTCCGGGGACCACCAGTGGTCCTTGAGAGGGTTCCAGGTGGTCCGCAGGCTGAATGATGGAAAGTTGGTTAACCAGATGTAACTCTTGAGAATGTAAAAATGAAACCAAATGGACCCTTGCGGGTCCATTTGATTTCATTTTCACACTCTCAAGAGTTAAAATATTCATCATCTGAATTAGCACCAACTAATTAAGAAGTTTTGTTTGCAAAATCCAGCCCTGAATGCTGAATAAATGGTGGTCAATGGTGTCAAAAAGGTTGAAAAACCCTGTGTTAAAACATGCGTCAGGTTCAGGACAAGGCGGTGTTAGTGTGTGTGTGTGTCTGGGCAGTGGGGGGGGCGGGGTTGGGGAGAATCACAGTGCAACAGTCTCCAGCAGTTTCATAATGAGCCAATAGAGTGGAGGTGAGGTGGACTTAGATTCAAATCTGTTTACAAACACACATTTTGTACAAACTAAAAGTTGCCTTATGACCTTTAATTTACAAAGGAGACGACACAATTAGGGAACGTTTTGTATCAGCTTTTGCCTGTTTATCTCTCTACCCGCATCAATACTACAGACTGTGAGCTTAATTAAAGAAGTCCCAAAGTTGAAAATAGAAGTATTGATTCTGCACAGACTTCACTGATGTTCGCACAACTCAGAGCTTCACTTATATCAGGCTCTCCCCTGGCGGTACTTATCACGCAACAAAGTATTAAACCTGGCTTAGATTTTACGAACAACCCAAAAAATAAATGAAAATTGAAATCTAGGCTTCTGTTCGACCATACACTCTTCCTCGCGGCTTCCGTTGGAGTTAGACCAGCTATAGGCTAGACGACACCGATGGAGCCTCGGATATGGAATGTAAAAAATAGCCGAAATGATCAACGGGGCGAGGGGAGAAAAAGGCGAAACATCACTGTCTGCCGTTAAGATTAACTTATTTTGTCCTAACACTAGATTCTACAGTAGTTTATGACATAAGATTCTAGTTTCTGACATGATTTTTTAGTTTCTGACACTAGGTTCTAATTTCTGATGCTATATATTAGTGTCTGATGCTAAATTCTAGTTTTTGATGCCAGATTCTAGTTTCTGATGCTAGATTGTAGTTTCTGATGTTAGATATTAGTTTCTGATGCTAGATTCTAGTTTCCAATTGTAGTTTCTGATACTACATTAGTTTCTGATGCTAGATTCTAGTTTCTGACACTACATTCTAGTTTCTGCAAAGTTTTTCTGCAAAGTTTCTGTGTCATTGACGCTTAACATATTTCATGCCAAGGACCCCCAGAATTATCTATATTTGGCTGCGGACCCCTATCTGAAAACAGGTTGTTCTAGGGATCTGAGATTTGAGTTAAAAATGTTTGCTTTTGAAATACCGGTAATATATTCAAAGATTTGGCCACATTTTCTGGCCTTTGAAAAATAGCAGACCGACAAGCTCATAGTGCGCCACAGGTGGCGCGCTATGAGCTTGTCGGTCTGCTATTTTTTCAATTGCTAAAGTATAACATGATGCTTAGAGCACCAAAACGCACAGCGTACAGAAAGGATTAATGCAGTGATACGAGGAGGGTGAAAATCACTCATTGAAATAACCTTGCTTAAAATAGTGGCGAGCTTCATCCATCTTCTTGTCATTCCCAAGGATAAATGGGAGAAGTAATTAGAGCTAATAGGGATTTCATTTTCCCGTCCATTCTCCCCTATAAGTATTATTATCACTCACTATCTGCCCATATAGTGGAGGGGGAAAAACCATGGCGTTGGAATAGGCCTCTAGTCGTCTGAATCTGGGGTTTTCAACCTTTTTGACTCCAGGGACCACCGTTTATTCAGTATTTGAGCCACGGACCACCATTTGATTACATTTTCACACCAAAGACCTACAATTTTGTTTTAAGGTTTTGTCCACAATTCCAGGCTGTATTTTGCCAACAAAACAG
Organism: Benthosema pterotum; assembly: GCA_039105355.1. Lineage (NCBI taxonomy): Eukaryota > Metazoa > Chordata > Actinopteri > Myctophiformes > Myctophidae > Benthosema > Benthosema pterotum. The sequence continues at coordinate 20,049,140 of CM076972.1, forward strand.
TGTAGACTTCTCAATTAAGTGGTGGTAATTCACATGTGAAATATTTTAACTCTTGAGAGTGTAAAAATGAAACCAAATCTGGTTACTAATGTTACATCTGGATCTGGTTAACCAACTTTCCATCATTTAGCCTGGGGACCACCTGGAACCTTCTCAGGGACCACTGGTGTCCCCGGACCACCTGTTGAAAACACCTGGTCTGAATGATGAAATGAGGTCTTCTCAAAATGACTTTTTTTTTTTTCATTTGAAGGGTCCCCCTAATATTGAAATTGGTTTTCAGACACCCCCCCCCCCCGATATATAACATTGTGTACAATGTAAAGGTCTCACTGTATAGTATGATGATTTGATTTGATTGATTCATCGTAATCAAATCAATCAATCAAGTAGTTGACAACTTTTGATTTAGATGACTTATTAGCGCTCAAATATTTTTTCTAACCATCAGTTATAATGGAATGCAGAATATACTGTAGTGTTAGACACGTGACTAAACAAAACAGGAGTGAATCATCGCTCTTCCCTTACAATCCGTGGATAGTTGCACATGCACAGTAGCAATTGCGAGGCAAAATAAGAAACATAACTATATTTGAGTATCAAAAACAACACAGAAGCAGAGTATGGTTCAGGGCCAGATCTAGAGGGGGGCAGGGGTGAGCAGGGCCCACCCAAATGTGCATCCTGCCCACCCAATGAAAGGTAATATCAGAGGTTTTCGTCAGTGGTCCGGGGAACACCAGTGGTTGTGAGAGGTCCAGGTGGTCCCCAGCTAAATGGTGGAAAGTTGGTTAACCAGATGTAACTCTTTGAGAGCGTAAAAATGAAACCAAATGGACCCTAAAGTTAAAATAGTCATCATGTGAATGAGCCCAGTCTACACAAACTAGAGAATGTAGAAGATTACTGTAATGGTACTTTTGATCTGTATGTTTGGACTGTTTTGTTTCCAAACCAGCCTGGAATTGTGGACAAAAGCAAAAGAAATCTTTAGGGTCTGTGGGGCTAAAATGTCCTCAAATGGTGGTCCGTGGCTCAATGCTGAATAAATAGTGGGTGTCAAAAAGGTTGAAAACCACTCTTTCATATGAAAAACTTTGGAGTTGCCCACCCTGCCATTCTTTCAGCCCACCCTAGTAGGCCTGGCTAAATCCGGCCCTGGTATGGTTCCATTTTGGCTGACGGTGTGAAGGATTGATTATGAAATTCATCATTACTTACAGTGCTACTGTCGGTACCTATGCTGTGCATGTCCTGAATAGTAGGCATGTAACGATAATATTAGATCGCAAAATAACTCAATATATACATCAATTTATATAAATAAAAATAAAAATAAAATAAATAAAAATATTGTGACATATATTCCATCACATTCGAAGTGCTTGGAAGAGAAATGAGACAGTAGTATACCCATGCAGTCACTTTCAGTAGCAAAAGACTGCAGTGCACACAGCTGCTTGAAAAATAAAGCTACTTTTCAAATGTAGTTAAATATAGAAATATGGGAAAAGCTTGGGGTGGGGGAGAAAAATCATAGAGTGAACGTCATATTGTGATACAGTATGTACTGTACTGTATGATGAGTTGAGTGTACCGGTATTGTTCCATGCCATCTAAAGACTGATATATAGTACAGGTCCTTGTGTTACAACCGCAGTCAAATCTGTGTGATCTCACAACACCTCACAATATGTTCATGTAAGTTTGGTTTATAAGGAAACAAGAGCAGACCCAAGTAGCCAACAGATTTAACGGTGCAAAAAATACCCCCTCTCTCTCTCTCTCTCTCTCTCTCTCTCTCTCTCTCTCTCTCTCTCTCTCTCTCTCTTCTCTCTCTCTCTCTCTCTCTCTCTCTCTCTCTCTCTCTTCTCTCTCTCTCTCTCTCTCTCTCTCCTCTCTCTCACTCTCTCTCTCTCTCTCTCTCTCTCATCAAAGTTGCTTGAGAACGATATGCTGCAGTCTGCTTATCCTCAGTCAGGCAGAAAGTATCGTCACTGGTTTTGTTTTGTTTTTTTCCATTTCCCCTGTTTAATGAAATCATTTTAAACAACGTCATTATATTGGAGAAGTTCACATTAAACTTCGACTAATAATTCAATTGAACAAAGAACGGAAAAACAGTCGCTGATGCAATCAGCAGGTAATATTTGGATTCATTCTCCACTCAAAGTGGTTATTTTATTTATTTTTATTCTAAAGATTTCCCCCTCTCTTTTTACAGCATTCACAGTTGCATTTTTGGGTGAGCGAACGGGGACACGGAGGGTTTAAAAAGTAGGGTCCGGGGACCGCCGGGGGTCCTTGAGGAGAGGGTCTCTGAATGGCGGTTTTTGTGCTCCTTTTGTGTGACATTGTAGTTCCGACACAATGAACAGAGCATTCGTGCCAAAGAGATGCGAGTTCCGCCGACGTAAACTATTTTTCTTGCCAGCGCGGTAAAAGTTTTCAAGTGATGCAATGTGGATACAATATGGAGGAAAATTCTCCCTTTGACTTTTTTTCTGGAGAGAAATATATAAAACTATAACAATGTGTACGTGCTATTTGTAGTTACTTTTACTTTCTACTTCACTACATCACACCACCACGGGTGCAGATATTTATTCTGCCACATCTATTTGAAAACACAGCCATCTACTGGGATATCAGTGTTGTAGTGGGCTTTTAGAAGTGGGGGTGGGACGCCCCATTTTCTGTTTTTTTTTTCTGAGAGTGTACAAATGCATCCATTTGTCCACTCTCAGAAAAAAAGAAAAAAACTCATTAACATGGTGAAACACATCTTGATGATGCCTCCGAACTTATTTCACCATGCTAATGATTTTTTTCAGACCTCCATTTCTAGAAACACAGAAGGGGGGGGGGGGGGGGGGGGGGGGAGGGCTTTTTTATCATGTCCACACAACATCTCTAAGGTATATTAATGACAATAGTAAAATATTGAAAATGAGGGGAATTCCTCTTTAAGACACGTGCATGCACACTTGCATATGTGCATTTGCATGCACCTGTGCAACACACACAGACACGCTATTGAAACAAGTATAGCATAATTGATTGTTTACAATGCATAGCATTTTGATTGTTTACAGTGCATAGCATTTTGATTGTTCACAATGCATAGCATATTGATTGTTTACAATGCATAATTGTATCCATAAAAGTAAATGACAAGACAAAAACACATACGGTAGGCCTACTTTTGCCCCAAAAATATTTTAGATGTGAGAAGTGGGGGGACGCCGCCCCCCCGCGTAACCCCTCCTCTACACCCCTGCTTTTACTTTCTACTCCACCACACACCACGGGTGCAGATATTATTCTGCTACATCTATTTGAAAACACAGCCATCTCAGGGCCGGATCTAGAGGGGGGCAGGGGTGGGCAGTGCCCACCCAAATGTGCATCTTGCCCACCCAATGAAAGGTTATATCAGTGGTTTTCATCGGCGGTCCAGGGTAAATGTTGAAAAGTTGGTTAACCAGATGTAACTCTTTGAGAGTGTAAAAATAAAAGCAAATTGACCATTGTGGGTCCAGAAAATGTTATGGGGGTGACTTCATTGCCTGTGTCGGGGCGCCACAGGCGATGAAGTCGCACCCATACCATTTTCGGTTACAGGAATTTTATTAGGCAATTAAACATCAATAATAATCAGAATTGTTGTTGAAGTTGCAACAGACACGCAGCATGCATAAAGCTAAAGGTCTGACTCAGAGAGTTTTCTGCTTTCAATGACGAAATGCTGTTGGTTTATTGGTGCCACAATTGTTAGTTAGTAGCAGTAGTTCAAATCATTTTAAATATAAGCACTTTACTTTGAAAATCTTGGGTTGTTTGCATGCCATCATGTTTGGTGGGGCATTCATGTTTTTTCTGTTCTATGAACCCTATGGAACGTGAAAAAAGTGGTTTACATTTTTTTATCTTTACCCAGAAAATATTTGCCCATAACATCCCATATAATGTAATAATTAAAAATATCATAATTCTTTAAGAAGCACATGTGACATGTCAAAATAGGGTTTTTTCATGCTTCTGAATCCATCCCAAGCATTAGTTTTGCCCAAAAAAAATTTCTAGGGTTAAAATCGGCCATAGAAATCATGCAAAATGTGATGAGGTCAGCACATTTGGGCAAGTATCTATGGCCGTTTTTAGGCCAAGGAATGTTTTTTGGGCAAAACTAATGCTTGGGATGGATTCAGAAGCATGAAAAACCCTTAGTTTGACATGTCACATGTGCTTCTTAAAGAATTATTATATTTTTAATTATTACATTATATGGGATGTTATGGGTAAATATTTTTCTGGGCAAAAATAAAAAATGTAAACCACTTTTTTCATGTTCCATAGGGTCCATAGAACAGAAAAAAACATGGTTTACAAAAATCTTCACGAAAAGTTCACTTAAATACACAATGACATGCACTAAGTGGTTTCGTTCCTTACGGAGAGACACTATAAAGGAGAGTACTGACACGCTTTGATTTCACGTCTCACGCTTCGCGTCCGTACTGGAGCTCTGCTGTCAAAGATGGGCGAGAGTGGTTTGTTTCGGACTATGTTAGTTAATGTTAGTTCCAATCATGCGCTTGTCAGCCAATAGCTGTCGTCACGTTTGCTTTTCAGCCAATAGGCGTCTCCAGGGGTGGATTGGCCATCTGGAGTACAGGGAGTTTTCCCGGTGGCCTGTGCCACCTAGTGGCCTGGACATTTTTTTTTAAAGTCCAGGACAGGCCAGGGTGCCAGGGTGCCAGGGGGCCAGGGTGCCAGGCCCAGGCCAGGCAAACTAGTGTGCTCGCGCTGCTGGAGGCAGTGTTGCCAACTGCCAAGATCCAAAATGCACTAGTGGCACTTCCAAAATGCACTAGAATGTGCTAGATGCTCGCCTGGAACATACAGATCAAAATGACCATTAATCTTAATCTACATTCTCTAGTTGTGTAGACTAAGTTGGGCTAATTCACATGATGAATATATTTTAACTCTTGAGGGTGTAAAAATGAAACCAAATGGACCCGCAAGGGTCCATTTGGTTTCATTTTTACGCTCTCAAAGAGTTACATCTGGTTAACCAGCTGCCCCCCCAGGGTGGCCTGGCAAAGGCAAAATTGTCCCGGTGGGAAAATATGTGCCAATCCGCCCCTGGGCGTCTCTGTTCAGCCGTAGCATTGGCAGTCAACGCGGGTCGCACTACCCTCCTTTATAGTGCTCTAGGAGCGTTTCCTCAAATTACTGGCTCAGGAATGCGACACAAAAAACAAACAAACACAAGCAATCGACAGGAGGAAAAAAAGTAATTTTGGGGGCAAACTACCCCTTTAACTTTTCCTCTGGCCGTTGCCCCGACTGGGTGTGTCAGAATGCGCAGGGATTATTTGTGCGCCACCAACACCATGCCCTCAGCTGGGTGTAAACGCTGTGCTATCTTATCGTTCCACCAGCTATTTGAACCTTGTAGGTTAAGTATGCATGCGAATAAATCATTTCTTATCAATATGTATTCCTGTGCGACTCGGGGATAGCGCCTCAAAGACTCTTTTATCAAGCAGCCAGACACACCGCACCGACCATAGGGCCTACTGCCTTGCAGTCAGTGGCGTTTCTTAGCAATTTGGAGCCCCAGGCAAGATTTTTCCTGGATTTTCTCCTGTAACGTCATACCTATGACAGGCTCAGTAAAATGGCGCTAAAGAACATACAGTATATGTGTTTTAAATGTTCAATTCTAGTTATAGAGGACAAGTGTAATTTAATGTAATAAGGCTCATATGGATAAATCCATATGAGGCTTATTAGCCTGGGATCCTTTTAAAGCTTGTCTGGTGGTCGCCCCCCCTCCACCCCCTCATTGCGCCCTAGGCAACTGCCTAGTCTGCCTAATGGCAAAAAACACGCTGCTCGCAGTAGATGTAGAAAAGCCCTGCAGGGGGAAATTGAACTGAGATACTTGGAACTCTAAAATCATCCACACACACATACGATGTGTGAGATCAGCCATTTGGCACGTGTGCCACGTACGCCATCACAGAGGGTGCAGTGCCCATTGTCAAGTCCGTCAGATCGATGGCCGGTTGTCCAAAATCAGCAAAGAAAGCAGTGTTGTCTAACTTGGCGCATTTGTCGCTATATTTAGCTTTTTTTTTTCAAGACCCCCCCAGCGCCAAAATTAGGGAAAAACTCCTGGCGGATAATCTAGTGCTTTTTTGCTGGTGATTTAGGTTGAAATTGGTTGACAGGTGCCAGAGGTAAAACCCTCGTTTTTCACATTTTTCCTCCTATGATAGTCCTCCTTCCTTCCTAGAAAGGACCATTGGTAACCAAATGTCCCTGGTATAGATCTGTAACTCTTGAGATCGTAAAATGAAACCAAATTGGCCCTCACGGGTCCATTGAAACCAAATAGACCCTTACGGGTCCATTTGGTTTCATTTTACGCTCTCAAGAGTTAAATTATATTTAAACATCTGAATTGCCTAATTTTCAAGAATCTGTACATTTAGACCCACGGTTTACCAGTTATTTCTCCTAAATTAGTCTGAGAAACTAAAATCAACATCAAATGGTGGTCCTCCGTGGCTAAAACACAAAATAAATAGTGGGCCCTGGTATGAAAATGGTTGAAAAGCCACTGCTTTAGCACATTCTAGTGCATTTTGGAAGTGCCACTATAGTGTATTTTGGATTTTGGCAGTTGGCAAAAAAAAAGCCTCTTTGCCCATCATGCAGGCTGCAGACAGTGTCAGGAAGGGAGACAGGACGTGTCACAGACTGTGGAATCATTCATAATGATGAAGACAGACAGACAGACAGACAGACAGACAGACAGACAGACAGACAGACAGACAGACAGACAGACAGACAGACAGACAGACAGACAGACAGACAGACAGACAGACAGACAGACAGACAGACAGACAGACAGCTGTGTGCTGGAGCGGCTCCCTGGCTCAAATAAAAAGCAAAAAAGCTAAAAATATGGAGATAGGAGGTTTATGACAGTGAAAAAGATATGCAAGTCCATCACACGCTGCATAATGCTCCGGAGTGTCCTCATAATGACCAAATCAGAGGAACACCAGGGAATGCTGAAGCTTGCATCATCTTCCATGCCGCAGGCATTACAATAAATTTGCATTTAAATAAATTTGATTAAGAATCAAGCAAGAGTAATTGCCCTCGGTGCCACCGATGAGTCGGGTAGCAGAATATTAGCAGCTGTCTGCTAAGCACCGTCATACATCAACATCATCTCATTCTGGCCTTCAATGTTTGTGCCACTCAAAGCTGCCCATTCATTGTTAATGGCATTTAATGTTTCTTTTATTAGGGGCACTAACGCAAAAACCGGCCATTCATTATCACAATCTTTTGATGTTTGTTTTTAGGGACAATGCACACATGCTCCCGACTAAATGATACGATACTGGCTGGCACTTCATCACGCATCGCATGTATTTTTATGTCCACTGACCAAAAGGCTGGCGTGACCAGATCGGTGGGCTATGTACATATTTTCAATTGACAGGGACAAATTAGTGACATCTTGAAGGCAACCCAAGACCAGTCAAATCTAGGGATGGGTAGGTACCTTTCACCATTGAATCGATACGATACCGATATTCGATACTTGGAACCGCCAAAAAATATATTACCTTTTTTTGTATTCTACACATCATAGCAATGGCTCGGGTTGAATAATAAATGAAAATATGTGGAAACTTTTCCATTTCATTCGCTGCAAATGTATTATTTGCTGATTTAACGGCAGCATTTCTGACCAGCAGAAACATTTCCATGCATTGTGAAACTTTTAGTCAAAGCACTGAAATGTTGGGCTAGTTTGTCTCGTCAACGAAAACCCACACAACGGCTTTGTCATAATTAGGGCTGTGATCAGCGTAGTCCTGAACTGGACCACGCCATCTTGACGGACTGGAGGACCATGGTGACGTTCAAGATAGGCCAGAATACATCTTCACGTCATTTGCGGGATGTCTTCACCAATTTAAACAATAAAGCTTATCCTGGCCAGATCTGACTAGTTATGATTGATTTAAGTCAGTCTGGCCTAAATCTGACATCTCTCTGATTTATCCAGGGACGTCCATCTTTACTAGACAGGATTTGCGTTCTGGCAAATCTGGCGGTATTCTAGGCCAGATTTGACTATAGTCTTGGATTATCTTGATCTGGACACAATCAAGACGTCACTAAATCCGTCCGGTGCTGACCGCGTTTGCTGGGATATAAAATATCTAAAGCGTATACTTTGCCTAGTGTGAAGATAGAGAGAGGGAGAGTAGAGAAACCCTATGAATCCTCAATTCTCGATAGCCCATTTTTCTTGGTGTTGCTGGGCTGGTCCAGGGTTTCCACTGTAATACTTCTCGCTGGCAGATGAAAAGTTTGAAGTTGAGAATGTGATGAATGTCTTCCTGACACCGCCATGTGTATTTTTACCCATTCTGTTGGCGCTAGCAGTGCCAGAGAGAGAGAGAGAGAGAGAGTGCTGTGAGGGTGTCTCTCTGTGTGAGGCGTCCCCGGGTGCATCCATCACATGGAGTTAATCGCTCCACACTGCATTCAGCCTCTCATCCCTCGGCAACCGGCTAAATGTACGGAGGGTTTAAATCAACCCTGTCCCATGCAGACCACTGCGGGTAGGATCTTCCCCTCCCTGCACACCAAGTGTGCTCGACGCATGCACACACACACACACACACACAACACACACACCAACTACAAAACCCCCCCCCACACACACCACACACACACACCCACACACACACACCACACACACCACAACACACAACACACACACACACTTGTCTCTTTTCCTGCTATAGCCTGTTAAAATAGTCTTTTAAAATAACCCCAGTATTCCCCTGGTGCAAACTGTATTTCCACATTCACTCCAGGGGGCCACATTGCATGTACCTATGTCTAACATAGCTGATCTACAAGACTTTTGGATGTATGGGCTGTCAAGGCCAGAAATGTTTTCTTGAAACTCAGCATACACTGTAGGCTTTCACACGTGTGGTCAGGTCATAGAGAAAAGAGACCCATTGCCCTTTCTATTTATTTGGCTACGCAAGACTATTCCACCATGACATTGTGAGGTCGAGTTGCAACAAAGACTATAAAATAAGGCACATGAAAAGTCTTGGAAATGGAGGGACTGTCCCACTTAAAGAGGGACATCTGGTCACCCTACCGCACACAGAATACATTTTAAACATCTTCTGTATTTTTTTTTTTTCTCAACATGTTTTCTACATGCTTTCTCTTTGTTATTAGAAAACGTTTGCGTGACTATCAAGAAGAAACACATGTGGACGTTTTTGATTACAGAACTACTCCGTTTTTAATCTCTTTCAAGATGACGCTTTGGGCGACATTTGTTGCGTTAAGGCCAGTAATACGGATATGTCCAGGAACTAAGGGCTGACACACACACACGCACACGCACACGGCACACACACCAACACACAACACACACAGATAGATAGATAATGGTGGTTTATAAATGTAATTAATGGCTTGGCGAAACCTCTGACGCGTGCGTGTCAGCGCGAGACGGACTCCAAACGGATGGCCGCCGGCCGCTAAGCGTAAAACAAAGTAAAGAAAAGAGCAGAGCGAGTGACAGAGAGACAGAGAGACAGAGAGACTGAGAGAGAGGAGGAAGGAGGGAAGGGAAGGCGGTGGCAGGATGAAGAGCATGCAGGGGGTGAGCCATAAAACTTCAGGTCTTCACACCAGGGGCGGATGTACATTTCGCATTTTGGGGGGGCAGGAGAAAATGGTACAGGAGCGGCTTCATCGCCGTCGCGCGAAGCGACACGGGCGATGAAGCCGCTCCTGTACCATTTTCTCTCACACCCGTACCATTTCCAGTTACAGGACTTTATTTTAGGCAAGAAAAGCTCAATAACAACATCAGTTGTTGTTGAAGTTGCAACAGACATGTGATGTGATGGTTTTCATTGATGAAATGATGTTGGTTTAGTAGGGTACAACGATTGTAGTTAGTTAGTAGCATAGTGTTTCAAATCATTCTTTAAGCACTTTAATTTGAATTATATTTGAAAATTTAGGTTGCCGCCATGCCGCAGGGCATTTAGGGGGGCATTGCCATCCCCCCCCATGTCCATGCCTAGTTCCGCCCCTGCTTCACCCGGGGAGGGAAACTGGATCCTGAGTCCATCTGAAAGTGTGTGCAGTGTCAGCACTTTACTCCAAGATGGACGTTTCTGTTGGCGATGGGAGGATGGGGAGGAGAGGAGGGGCTGGAGGGGTGTAAATCAAAAGAAGAGCAGTGGTTGGAGTGGAAAGTTAATACCTAGAGGTAGATTCACTCAAGTATATACTGTACGAGTCGTTGCTGTCAGAGTAGAAAACTCATATCTCCATAATAAAAAAAATGGAAATATGAAAAGTCATATCTCCATAATCAGGTTTGAGTGAGAATATACGGCTCCATTTTCATTACGGTCTAAACACCCTTATCTTTTTTTTTTTACTATTTTGAAAACTTTTTGGAATAGTTCAACGAGCCAATCTATTGACACATTGTGAGCTTGTAGACTGACCATTTAATATTGAAAAATGTTCTTTTTTAATAATTAAAAAGAAGTTAAGGGATAAAGGTT
>CM076972.1:20060306-20075306 GCA_039105355.1 Benthosema pterotum
CGAGAGGTTTTTAGTCGTTTTAGCGTTCGAAAAAATGACGAAATCGAAGAAAAAACATGGGGCTATAGTACACGGTCTCGGACGCATGCGTATTTCTTTATGAGTGTCGTCGTTTTTGAGCGTATTTGAAAAAAAAGAAAAAATAATGGGCTATAAAAAAAAAATCGGAAAAAAATGCAAAAAGTATGGCGTTTTTCGTCGTTTGTGAAAAATTTATAAAAAAAATGTCGAAAATCGAAAGAAAAAAACATGGGCTATAGTACACGGTCTCGGAGCATTTTTGAGCGTTTTTGAAATAAATGCGAAATCGAAGAAAAAACATGGGCTATAGTACACGGTCTCGGAGCGTTTTTTTGAGCGTTTCGAAAAAATGTCGACGAAGAATCGAAGAAAAACCATGGGCTATAGTACACGGTCTCGGAACGCCATGCTATAGTATGGCGTTTTTTTTTCGTCGTTTTTGAGCGTTTTGAAAAAATGTCGAAATCGAAGGAAAACCTTGGGCTATAGTACATGGTCTCGAACGCCATACTAAAATGACGTTTTTTCATCGTTTTTTTGAAAAAAATGTCGAAATCAAAGAAAAAACATGGGCTATAGTACACGGTCTCGGAGCGTTTTTGAGCGTTTTGAAAAAATGTCGAAATCGAAGAAAAAACATGGGCTCTATTGTACACGGTTTCTCGGAGCGTTTTTGAGCTTTTCAAAAAAATGTCGAAATCGAAGGAAAAAACCATGGGCTCTATATAGTACACGGTCTCTGACGCCATACTAAAATTGCGGTTTTCGTCGTTTTTGAGCGTTTTTTGAAAAAAATGTCAAAAATCGAAGAAAAACCATGGGCTATAGTACACGGTCTCTGACGCCTTCTAAAATGGCGTTTTTTTGTCGTTTTTTTGAGCGTTTTTGAAAAATGTCGAAGTCGAGAAAAAACCATGGGCTATAGTACACGGATTCGGAGCGTTTTGAGCGTTTTGAAAAAAGTCGAAGTCGAAGAAAAACCATGGGCTATAGTACACGGTCTCGGAACGCCATTGCTATAGTATGGCGTTTTTCGTCGTTTTTGAGCGTTTTTGAAAAAATGTCGAAATCAAAGCAAAACAATGGGCTATAGCACATGTTCTCGGAGCGTTTTTGAGCGTTTCGAAAAAAATGTCGAAATCGAAGAAAAAAAACATGGGCTATAGTACACGGTCTCTGACGCCATACTAAATGGCATTTTTCGTCGTTTTGAAAAAATTGTCGAAATCGAAAGAAAAACCATGGGCTATAGTACACGGTCTCAGACGCCATGCTTTAGTAGTATGGTTTTTTTTTCGTCGTTTTGAGCGTTTTTGAAAAAAATGACGAAATCGGGAAAAAAACCATGGGCTATAGTACACGGTCTCGGAGCGGTTTTGAGCGTTTCGAAAAAATGTCGAAATCGAAGAAAAAAACATGGGCTATAGTACACGGTCTCTGACGCCCATACCAAATGGCGTTTTTCGTCGTTTGAGAGTGTTTTTGAAAAAATGACGAAATCGAAGAAAAGAAGAAAAACCATGGGCTATAGTACATGGTCTCGGAGCGTTTTTGAGCGTTTCGAAAAAATGTTGAAATCGAAGAAAAACCATGGGCTATAGTACACGGTCTCTGACGCCATACTAAAATGGTGTTTTTCGTCGTTTTTGAGCGTTTTTGAAAAAATGTCGAAATCGAAGAAAAACCATGGGCTATAGTACACGGTCTCGGAGCGTTTTTGAGCGTTTTGAAAAAATGTCGAAAATCGATGAAAAACCATGGGCTATAGTACACGGTCTTGACGCCATACTAAAATGGCGTTTTTCGTCGTTTTTGAGCGTTTTTGAAAAAATGTCGAAATCGAAGAAAAACCATGGGCTATAGTACACGGTCTCTGACGCCATACTAAAATGGCGTTTTTCGTCGTTTTTGAGCTTTTTTGAAAAAATTCGAAATCGAAAAGAAAAAACATGGGCTATTGTATTCACGTCTCGGTGGAGCGTTTTGAGCGTTTTGAAAAAATGTCGAAATCAAAGAAAAACCATGGGCTTATAGTACACGGTCTCAGACGCCATGCTATAGTATGGCGTTTTTTTCGTCGTTTTTGAGCGTTTTTGAAAAAATGTCGAAATCGAAGAAAAACCATGGGCTATAGTACACGGTCTCGGAGCGTTTTTGAGCGTTTCGAAAAAATGTCGAAATCGAAGAAAAACCATGGGCTATAGTACACGGTCTCGGACGCCATGCTATAGTATGGCGTTTTTTCGTCGTTTTTGAGCGTTTTTGAAAAAATGTCGAAATCGAAGAAAAACCATGGGCTATAGTACACGGTCTCGGAGCGTTTTTGAGCGTTTTGAAAAAATGTCGAAATCGAAGAAAAAACATGGGCTATAGTACACAGTCTCGGAGCGTTTTTGAGCGTTTCGAAAAAATGTCGAAATCGAAGAAAAACCATGGGCTATAGTACACGGTCTCGGACGCCATGCTATAGTATGGCGTTTTTTCGTCGTTTTTGAGCGTTTTTGAAAAAATGTCGAAATCGAAAGACAAAACATGGGCTATAGTACACGGTCTCGGAGCGTTTTTGAGCGTTTCGAAAAAATGTCGAAATCGAAGAAAAACCATGGGCTATAGTTCATGGTCTCGAACGCCATACTAAAATGACGTTTTCGTCGTTTTTGAGCGTTTTTGAAAAAATGTCGAAATCCAAGAAAAAACATGGGCTATAGTACACGGTCTCGGAGCGTTTTTGAGCGTTTTGAAAAAATGTCGAAATCGAAGAAAAACCATGGGCTATAGTACACGGTCTCTGACGCCATACTAAAATGGCATTTTTCGTCGTTTTTGAGCGTTTTTGAAAAAATGTCGAAATCGAAGAAAAACCATGGGCTATAGTACACGGTCTCGGAGCGTTTTTGAGCGTTTCGAAAAAATGTCGAAATCGAAGAAAAACCATGGGCTATAGTACACGGTCTCGGACGCCATGCTATAGTATGGCGGTTTTTTCGTCGTTTTTGAGCGTTTTTGAAAAAATGTCGAAATCGAAGAAAAACCATGGGCTATAGTACACGGTCTCGGAGCGTTTTTGAGCGTTTTGAAAAAATGTCGAAATCGAAGAAAAACCATGGGCTATAGTACACGGTCTCGGAGCGTTTTTGAGCGTTTCGAAAAAATGTCGAAATCGAAGAAAAACCATGGGCTATAGTACACGGTCTCGGACGCCATGCTATAGTATGGCGTTTTTCGTCGTTTTTGAAAAAATGTCGAAATCGAAGAAAAACCATGGGCTATAGTACACGGTCTCGGAGCGTTTTTGAGCGTTTTGAAAAAATGTCGAAATCGAAGAAAAACCATGGGCTATAGTACATGGTCTCGAACGCCATACTAAAATGACGCTTTTCGTCGTTTTTGAGCGTTTTTGAAAAAATGTCGAAATCAAAGAAAATCCATGGGCTATAGTACACGGTCTCGGAGCGTTTTTGAGCGTTTCGAAAAAATGTCGAAATCGAAGAAAAACCATGGGCTATAGTACACGGTCTCTGACGCCATACTAAAATGGCGTTTTTCGTCGTTTTTGAAAAAATGTCGAAATCGAAGAAAAAACATGGGCTATAGTACACGGTCTCGGAGCGTTTTTGAGCGTTTTGAAAAAATGTCGAAATCGAAGAAAAACCATGGGCTATAGTACACGGTCTCGGACGCCATGCGATAGTATGGCGTTTTTTCGTCGTTTTTGAGCGTTTTTGAAAAAATGTCGAAATCGAAGAAAAACCATGGGCTATAGTACACGGTCTCGGAGCGTTTTTGAGCGTTTTGAAAAAATGTCAAAATCGAAGAAAAACCATGGGCTATAGTACACGGTCTCGGAGCGTTTTTGAGCGTTTTGAAAAAATGTCGAAATCGAAGAAAAACCATGGGCACACGGTCTCGGACGCCATGCTATAGTATGGCGTTTTTCGTCGTTTTTGAGCGTTTTTGAAAAAATGTCGAAATCGAAGAAAAACCATGGGCTATAGTACACGGTCTCGGACGCCATGCTATAGTATGGCGTTTTTCGTCGTTTTTGAGCGTTTTTGAAAAAATGTCGAAATCGAAGAAAAAACATGGGCTATAGTACACGGTCTCGGAGCATTTTTGAGCGTTTTGAAAAAATGTCGAAATCGAAGAAAAACCATGGGCTATAGTACACGGTCTCGGAGCGTTTTTGAGCGTTTCGAAAAAATGTCGAAATCGAAGAAAAACCATGGGCTATAGTACACGGTCTCGGACGCCATGCTATAGTATGGCGTTTTTCGTCGTTTTTGAGCGTTTTTGAAAAAAATGTCGAAATCGAAGAAAAACCATGGGCTATAGTACACGGTCTCGGAGCGTTTTTGAGCGTTTCGAAAAAATGACGAAATCGAAGAAAAACTATGGGCTATAGTACACGGTCTCGGACGCCATGCTATAGTATGGCGTTTTTCGTCGTTTTTGAGCGTTTTTGAAAAAATGTCGAAATCGAAGAAAAAACATGGGCTATAGTACACGGTCTCGGAGCATTTTTGAGCGTTTTGAAAAAATGTCGAAATCGAAGAAAAAACATGGGCTATAGTACACGGTCTCGGAGCGTTTTTGAGCGTTTCGAAAAAATGTCGAAATCGAAGAAAAACCATGGGCTATAGTACACGGTCTCGGACGCCATGCTATAGTATGGCGTTTTTCGTCGTTTTTGAGCGTTTTGAAAAAATGTCGAAATCGAAGAAAAACCATGGGCTATAGTACATGGTCTCGAACGCCATACTAAAATGACGTTTTTCATCGTTTTTGAAAAAATGTCGAAATCAAAGAAAAACCATGGGCTATAGTACACGGTCTCGGAGCGTTTTTGAGCGTTTTGAAAAAATGTCGAAATCGAAGAAAAACCATGGGCTATAGTACACGGTCTCGGAGCGTTTTTGAGCTTTTCGAAAAAATGTCGAAATCGAAGAAAAACCATGGGCTATAGTACACGGTCTCTGACGCCATACTAAAATGGCGTTTTTCGTCGTTTTTTAGCGTTTTTGAAAAAATGTCAAAATCGAAGAAAAACCATGGGCTATAGTACACGGTCTCGGAGCGTTTTTGAGCGTTTCGAAAAAATGTCGAAATCGAAGAAAAACCATGGGCTATAGTACACGGTCTCTGACGCCATACTAAAATGGCGTTTTTCGTCGTTTTTGAGCGTTTTTGAAAAAATGTCGAAGTCGAAGAAAAACCATGGGCTATAGTACACGGTCTCGGAGCGTTTTTGAGCGTTTTGAAAAAATGTCGAAGTCGAAGAAAAACCATGGGCTATAGTACACGGTCTCGGACGCCATGCTATAGTATGGCGTTTTTCGTCGTTTTTGAGCGTTTTTGAAAAAAATGTCGAAATCGAAGAAAAACCATGGGCTATAGTACATGGTCTCGGAGCGTTTTTGAGCGTTTCGAAAAAATGTCGAAATCGAAGAAAAACCATGGGCTATAGTACACGGTCTCTGACGCCATACTAAAATGGCATTTTTCGTCGTTTTTGAAAAAATGTCGAAATCGAAGAAAAACCATGGGCTATAGTACACGGTCTCAGACGCCATGCTATAGTATGGCGTTTTTCGTCGTTTTTGAGCGTTTTGAAAAAATGACGAAATCGAAAAAAAACCATGGGCTATAGTACACGGTCTCGGAGCGTTTTTGAGCGTTTCGAAAAAATGTCGAAATCGAAGAAAAACCATGGGCTATAGTACACGGTCTCTGACGCCATACCAAAATGGCGTTTTTCGTCGTTTTCGAGTGTTTTTGAAAAAATGACGAAATCGAAGAAAAACCATGGGCTATAGTACATGGTCTCGGAGCGTTTTTGAGCGTTTCGAAAAAATGTCGAAATCGAAGAAAAACCATGGGCTATAGTACACGGTCTCTGACGCCATACTAAAATGTCGTTTTTCGTCGTTTTTGAGTGTTTTTGAAAAAATGTCGAAATCGAAGAAAAACCATGGGCTATAGTACACGGTCTCGGAGCGTTTTTGAGCGTTTTGAAAAAATGTCGAAATCGAAGAAAAACCATGGGCTATAGTACACGGTCTCTGACGCCATACTAAAATGGCGTTTTTCGTCGTTTTTGAGCGTTTTTGGAAAAATGTCGAAATCGCAGAAAAACCATGGGCTATAGTACACGGTCTCTGACGCCATACTAAAATGGCGTTTTTCGTCGTTTTTGAGCGTTTTTGAAAAAATGTCGAAATCGCAGAAAAACCATGGGCTATAGTACACGGTCTCGGAGCGTTTTTGAGCGTTTTGAAAAAATGTCGAAATCGAAGAAAAACCATGGGCTATAGTCCACGGTCTCGGAGCGTTTTTGAGCGTTTTGAAAAAATGTCGAAATCGAAGAAAAACCATGGGCTATAGTACATGGTCTCGAACGCCATACTAAAATGACGTTTTTCATCGTTTTTGAAAAAAATGTCGAAATCAAAGAAAAACCATGGGCTATAGTACACGGTCTCGGAGCGTTTTTGAGCGTTTTGAAAAAATGTCGAAATCGAAGAAAAACCATGGGCTATAGTACACGGTCTCGGAGCGTTTTTGAGCTTTTCGAAAAAATGTCGAAATCGAAGAAAAACCATGGGCTATAGTACACGGTCTTGACGCCATACTAAAATGGCGTTTTTCGTCGTTTTTGAGCGTTTTTGAAAAAATGTCGAAATCGAAGAAAAACCATGGGCTATAGTACACGGTCTCTGACGCCATACTAAAATGGCGTTTTTCGTCGTTTTTGAGCGTTTTTGAAAAAATGTCGAAGTCGAAGAAAAACCATGGGCTATAGTACACGGTCTCGGAGCGTTTTTGAGCGTTTTGAAAAAATGTCGAAATCGAAGAAAATCCATGGGCTATAGTACACGGTCTCGGACGCCATGCTATAGTATGGCGTTTTTCGTCGTTTTTGAGCGTTTTTGAAAAAATGTCGAAATCGAAGCAAAACCATGGGCTATAGTACATGGTCTCGGAGCGTTTTTGAGCGTTTTGAAAAAATGTCGAAATCGAAGCAAAACCATGGGCTATAGTACACGGTCTCTGACGCCATACTAAAATGGCATTTTTCGTCGTTTTGAAAAAAATGTCGAAATCGAAGAAAAACCATGGGCTATAGTACACGGTCTCAGACGCCATGCTATAGTATGGCGTTTTTCGTCGTTTTTGAGCGTTTTTGAAAAAATGTCGAAATCGAAGAAAAACCATGGGCTATAGTACACGGTCTCGGAGCGTTTTTGAGCGTTTCGAAAAAATGTCGAAATCGAAGAAAAAACATGGGCTATAGTACACGGTCTCTGACGCCATACCAAAATGGCGTTTTTCGTCGTTTTTGAGTGTTTTTGAAAAAATGACGAAATCGAAGAAAAACCATGGGCTATAGTACACGGTCTCGGAGCGTTTTTGAGCGTTTCGAAAAAATGTCGAAATCGAAGAAAAACCATGGGCTATAGTACACGGTCTCTGACGCCATACTAAAATGGCAGTTTTTCGTCGTTTTTGAGTGTTTTTGAAAAAATGTCGAAATCGAAGAAAAACCATGGGCTATAGTACACGGTCTCGGAGCGTTTTTGAGCGTTTTGAAAAAATGTCGAAATCGAAGAAAAACATGGGCTATAGTACACGGTCTCTGACGCCATACTAAAATGGCGTTTTTCGTCGTTTTTGAGCGTTTTTGAAAAAATGTCGAAATCGCAGAAAAACCATGGGCTATAGTACACGGTCTCTGACGCCATACTAAAATGGCGTTTTTCGTCGTTTTTGAGCGTTTTTGAAAAAATGTCGAAATCGCAGAAAAACCATGGGCTATAGTACACGGTCTCGGAGCGTTTTTGAGCGTTTTGAAAAAATGTCGAAATCAAAGAAAAACCATGGGCTATAGTACACGGTCTCAGACGCCATGCTATAGTATGGCGTTTTTCGTCGTTTTTGAGCGTTTTTGAAAAAATGTCGAAATCAAAGAAAAACCATGGGCTATAGTACACGGTCTCGGAGCGTTTTTGAGCGTTTCGAAAAAATGTCGAAATCGAAGAAAAACTATGGGCTATAGTACACGGTCTCGGACGCCATGCTATAGTATGGCGTTTTTCGTCGTTTTTGAGCGTTTTTGAAAAAATGTCGAAATCGAAGAAAAAACATGGGCTATAGTACACGGTCTCGGAGCATTTTTGAGCGTTTTGAAAAAATGTCGAAATCGAAGAAAAACCATGGGCTATAGTACACAGTCTCGGAGCGTTTTTGAGCGTTTCAAAAAAATGTCGAAATCGAAGAAAAACCATGGGCTATAGTACACGGTCTCGGACGCCATGCTATAGTATGGCGTTTTTCGTCGTTTTTGAGCGTTTTTGAAAAAATGTCGAAATCGAAGACAAAACATGGGCTATAGTACACGGTCTCGGAGCGTTTTTGAGCGTTTCGAAAAAATGTCGAAATCGAAGAAAAACCATGGGCTATAGTACATGGTCTCGAACGCCATACTAAAATGACGTTTTTCGTCGTTTTTGAGCGTTTTTGAAAAAATGTCGAAATCCAAGAAAAAACATGGGCTATAGTACACGGTCTCGGAGCGTTTTTGAGCGTTTTGAAAAAATGTCGAAATCGAAGAAAAACCATGGGCTATAGTACACGGTCTCTGACGCCATACTAAAATGGCATTTTTCGTCGTTTTTGAGCGTTTTTGAAAAAATGTCGAAATCGAAGAAAAAACATGGGCTATAGTACACGGTCTCGGAGCATTTTTGAGCGTTTTGAAAAAATGTCGAAATCGAAGAAAAAACATGGGCTATAGTACACGGTCTCGGAGCGTTTTTGAGCGTTTCGAAAAAATGTCGAAATCGAAGAAAAACCATGGGCTATAGTACACGGTCTCGGACGCCATGCTATAGTATGGCGTTTTTCGTCGTTTTTGAGCGTTTTTGAAAAAATGTCGAAATCGAAGACAAAACATGGGCTATAGTACACGGTCTCGGAGCGTTTTTGAGCGTTTTGAAAAAATGTCGAAATCGAAGAAAAACCTTGGGCTATAGTACATGGTCTCGAACGCCATACTAAAATGACGTTTTTCATCGTTTTTGAGCGTTTTTGAAAAAATGTCGAAATCAAAGAAAAACCATGGGCTATAGTACACGGTCTCGGAGCGTTTTTGAGCGTTTCGAAAAAATGTCGAAATCGAAGAAAAACCATGGGCTATAGTACACGGTCTCTGACGCCATACTAAAATGGCGTTTTTCGTCGTTTTTGAAAAAATGTCAAAATCGAAGAAAAACCATGGGCTATAGTACACGGTCTCGGAGCGTTTTTGAGCGTTTTGAAAAAATGTCGAAATCGAAGAAAAACCATGGGCTATAGTACACGGTCTCAGACGCCATGCTATAGTATGGCGTTTTTCGTCGTTTTTGAGCGTTTTTGAAAAAATGTCGAAATCGAAGAAAAACCATGGGCTATAGTACACGGTCTCGGAGCGTTTTTGAGCGTTTTGAAAAAATGTCAAAATCGAAGAAAAAACATGGGCTATAGTACACGGTCTCGGAGCGTTTTTGAGCGTTTTGAAAAAATGTCGAAATCGAAGAAAAACCATGGGCTATAGTACACGGTCTCAGACGCCATGCTATAGTATGGCGTTTTTCGTCGTTTTTGAGCGTTTTTGAAAAAATGTCGAAATCGAAGAAAAACCATGGGCTATAGTACACGGTCTCTGACGCCATACTAAAATGGCATTTTTCGTCGTTTTTGAGCGTTTTTGAAAAAATGTCGAAATCGAAGAAAAACCATGGGCTATAGTACACGGTCTCTGACGCCATACTAAAATGGCGTTTTTCGTCGTTTTTGAGCGTTTTTGAAAAAATGTCGAAATCGAAGAAAAACCATGGGCTATAGTACACGGTCTCGGACGCCATGCTATAGTATGGCGTTTTTCGTCGTTTTTGAGCGTTTTTGAAAAAATGTCGAAATCGAAGAAAAACCATGGGCTATAGTACACGGTCTCAGAGCGTTTTTGAGCATTTTGAAAAAATGTCGAAATCGAAGAAAAACCATGGGCTATAGTACATGGTCTCGAACGCCATACTAAAATGACGTTTTTTGTCGTTTTTGAGCGTTTTTGAAAAAATGTCGAAATCGAAGAAAAACCATGGGCTACACGGTCTCGGAGCATTTTTGAGCGTTTTGAAAAAATGCTCAAAAATGTATAGCCTTACATTTTTTCATGATTTTGAAGATTTTCGAAAAATGACAAAATCTGGCAAAACGCAAGGGTATAGCATTACAGTCTTGCTCAGCATGCCGTTTTTCACCGTTTTGAGCATTTTTGAAAAAATGTCGAAATTTCAAGAAAAAAAAACGCAAGGCTATAGCCTTACGTTTTTTCATGATTTTGAAGATTTTCGAAAAATGACAAAATCTGGCAAAACGCAAGCGTATAGCATTACAGTCTTGCTCAGCATGCCGTTTTTCACCGTTTTGAGCATTTTTGAGCATTTTCGAAAAAATGACGAAATTTCGAGAAAAAACCCGCAAGGCTATAGCCTTACGTTTTTTCATGATTTTGAAGATTTTTGAAAAATGACGAAATCTGGCAAAAGCGCAAGGGTATAGCATTACAGTCTTGCTCAGCATGCCGTTTTTCACCGTTTTGAGCATTTTTGAGCATTTTCGAAAAAATGTCGAAATTTCGAGAAAAAAAACGCAAGGCTATAGCCTTACATTTTTTCATGATTTTGAAGATTTTCGAAAAATGACGAAATCTGGCAAAAGCGCAAGGGTATAGTATTACAGTCTTGTTCAGCATGCTGTTTTTCACCGTTTTGAGCATTTTTGAGCATTTTCGAAAAAATGTCGAAATTTCGAGAAAAAAAACGCAAGGCTATAGCCTTACGTTTTTTCATGATTTTGAAGATTTTCGAAAAATGACAAAAAATGACGAAACCTGGCAAAAACGCAAGGCTATAGCCTTAGGGTCTTGCACCGCATGCCGTTTTTTATCATTTTGAGGATTTTTGAGCATTTTTCGAAAAATGTCGAAATTTCGAAAAACCGCAAGGCTATAGCCTTACAGTCTTTTCATCGTTTTGAGGATTTTCGAAAAATGACAAAAAATGACGAAACCTGGCAAAAACGCATGTCTATAGCCTTACGGTCTTGCACAGCATGCCATTTTTTTATCATTTTGAGCATTTTTGAGCATTTTTGAAAAAATGTTGAAATTTCGAGGAAAAAAACGCAAGGCTATAGCCTTACGTTTTTTCATCATTTTGAAGATTTTCGAAAAATGACGAAATCTGGCAAAAGCGCAAGGGTATAGCATTACAGTCTTGCCCAGCAGGCCGTTTTTCACCGTTTTGAGCATTTTTGAGCATTTTTGAGCATTTTCGAAAAAATGTCGAAATTTCGAGAAAAAAAACGCAAGGCTATAGCCTTACGTTTTTTCATCATTTTGAAGATTTTCGAGAAATGACGAAATCTGGCAAAAGCGCAAGGGTATAGCAATACAGTCTTCCTCAGCATGCCGTTTTTCACCGTTTTTAGCATTTTTGAGCATTTTCGAAAAAATGTCGAAATTTCTAGAAAAAAAACGCAAGGCTATAGCCTTACGTTTTTTCATCATTTTGAAGATTTTCGAGAAATTACGAAATCTGGCAAAAGCACAAGGGTATAGCATTACAGTCTTGCTCAGCATGCCGTTTTTCACCGTTTTTTTAGCATTTTTGAGCATTTTCGAAAAAATGTTGAAATTTCGAAAAAAAAATGCAAGGCTATAGCCTTACGTGTTTTCATCATTTTGAAGATTTTCGAAAAATGACAAAAAATGACGAAACCTGGCAAAAACGCAAGGCTATAGCCTTACGGTCTTGCACAGCATGCCGTTTTTTTTATCATTTTGAGGATTTTTGAGCATTTTTAAAAAATGTCGAAATTTCGAAAAAACCGCAAGGCTATAGCCTTACGTCTTTTCATCGTTTTGAGGATTTTCGAAAAATGACAAAAAATGATGAAACCTGGCAAAAACGCAAGGCTATAGCCTTAGGGTCTTGCACTGCATGCCGTTTTTTATCATTTTGAGGATTTTTGAGCATTTTTCGAAAAATGTCGAAATTTCGAAAAAACGCAAGGCTATAGCCTTACAGTCTTTTCATCGTTTTGAGGATTTTCGAAAAATGTCAAAAAATGACGAAACCTGGCAAAAACGCATGTCTATAGCCTTACGGTCTTGCACAGCATGCCATTTTTTATCATTTTGAGGATTTTTGAGCATTTTCGAAAAATGTCGAAATCTGTGGTGCCCATCTGTGGTGCGCAAAAGCATTCCCCAGCCCGTTATTGACCGCGCCATGTGCTTCATTGAACGCGCATGCGTCATGGCGCGCCAGTTATGTGCGGTCCTGTTTATAACATTTCGCAGACTTGGGATAAATAACAGCAAAAAAACACGGAAAATGTTTTTTCAACATAACATGTTGAATGGTAAGAAATGATTGAGAATTGACCGAGCTATAATTGTTTGAAAATGAGAGCTATAATCTTTGAGAATAGGCTACTCATGCATGTGTCTGTCCTAAGCCCGCAGCCAGGCTGCGGGCTTAGGAGGGTCAGACATAGCAATAGAGATAAGGGAAATAGACCAACACGGATTGGATGAAAGCTAAAAACGCCCAAACGCCAAAATCGAGCCCTATGTGTTGGTGACAGGATTATTAATTCATGTCAAGACATTAATTCAAAAAGATAACCCTAGTACAGTAAAGGTTATATAAACTGAAATATAACCGTAATGCGGCAATAATAGCAATAAATAGCTTTTCTTGCACGCGCAAATTTGCGGCCATCACGCATGCTTACGCAGCATGCCCACCCTGAATCACTCATGCCCACCCTGAATTGAGTTTCTGGCTACGCCACTGCACTCAAACAGAAGTCCTTCATCCCTCCTATTCAACACATGAACAATGATGACCAGCCCCAACAAAGTGTCTTGTCTTGCTTTGTCAAGTTGACTGTCTGTGAGAATGAGCCACTAAAGACAATTTTCTGTTTCATGTGTTCCATAACCCCGATCATTGTAAAGCATCGCTGCTTCCCACCGGAGGATCCTGAACGACACCGAACCAAAGATAATGTGGATATGAACTGTCAATCCAAAAGTGCCGCTGTTGTTATACCAAGCACCGACATCTCAGACTAATCTGGCAGAGTTGATTTGTTTGTCTCTCTGTGCTGTACTACCATTTCTGTGAGAGGCAATTTAATTGCGCAGCGACGTACGGCCTATTGCAAAGGCTTTGGCCGCTTGACAAAAAAAAAAAAAAAAAAAAAAGGCACCTTGGATTTAAATGACAGCCCGTGACAGGGATTATCCTATGACATCACAACGACAAAGGGATTCCCTCTACCCTCAAACCAAAGGTAAATATTTGAACAACTTTTAGTAGATTATTGAAGAATGTGGTGTTATAATCAATTTGATAGGCTTATAGCCTACACATAGCATAGGCCTACAGGTGACTTCTACAAGTGTTTTGAATGTGTGTCTGGCTAAATCGGGGTCCGTTTCGGTCCATTCATGTCAGTTTCGATCCGCTCCTAGTAGGTTCCGGTCCGGGATAGTGTTCTGAATGTATATGGCTTAAAAAAATGGTCCGTTTCCGTAGGTTTTGGTCCGTTCCGGTCCGTTTTGGTCTAGGGTTTGGTCCGTTCCGGTCCGTTTTGGTCTAGGTTTTGGTCCGTTCCGGTCCGTTCCGGTAGGTTTTGGTCCGTTCCGGTCCGTTCCGGTAGGTTTTGGTCCGTTCCGGTGATTAGGTAGACCCCTTGCACACCATGCCGTTTTTTATCATTTTGAGGATTTTTGGGCATTTTCGAAAAATGTCGATATTTCGAAAAACCGCAAGGCTATAGCCTTACGTCTTTTCATCGTTTTGAGGATTTTTGAAAAATGACAAAAAATGACGAAACCTGGCAAAAACGCAAGGCTATAGCCTTACGGTCTTGCACAGCATGCCGTTTTTTAATCATTTTGAGGATTTTTGAGCATTTTCAAAAAATGTCGAAATTTCGAAAAAACGTGAGGCTATAGCCTTACGTCTTTTCATTGTTTTGAGGATTTTCGAAAAATGACCAAAAAATGGCAAAACCTGGCAAAAACGCAAGGCTATAGCCTTACGGTCTTGCACAGCATGCCGTCTTTTTATCATTTTGAGGATTTTTGAGCATTTTCGAAAAATGTCGAAATTTCAAAAAAAAAAAAAAAAAAAAAAAACAGCCTGTTTTTGCCAGGTTCCTTGAAAATCTCTGAAAACGACATACTATGCTATGTTTTTTTTTGTTTTTTTTTGAAATGTCAACATTTTCTCAGGTTTCATTTTGAGGATTTTGGAGATTTTTCAAAGAATGTCACAATTAAAAAAAAACAACATAGTAAAGTATGTCGTTTTTCGCCATTTCTACGATTATTAAAAAAATGATGAAACCTGGCAAAAGCGACAGGCTATAGTACACTGTCCTGCAAATCGCTGGAAACGACGGAAAACAACATACTATACTATGTTTTTTTTTCTTGATTTCGACATTTTTTGAAAATCCTCAAAAACCCTCAAAGCGATGAAAAACGGCATGCTATAGTATGTTTTCCGAGACCGGGCTGTCGTTTTTGCCAGGTTTCGTCATTTTGAACGTTGAAAATGATGAAAAATACTATATACTATGTAGTTTTTTATCGATTTTGAAAATCCTCAAAAATCCTCAAAATGAGGAAAAACAGCATGCTATAGTATGTTGTTCAAGATCGTGTACCATAGCCTGTCGTTTTTGCCAGGTTTATTAAATAATGTCAAAATCGAGAAATCCTCAAAAACGATGAAGCATATAGCATGTTGTCCAAGAGCATGATTTATAGCCTGTTTTTCTTTGATATCGTCACTTTTCGAAGATCCTTGAAAACAACGATTTTTGACCTGTCAAAATTTCTTGATTTCGACATTTTTCAAA
>CM076972.1:20080306-20132806 GCA_039105355.1 Benthosema pterotum
TTAGCCTGAGGACCACCTGGAACTCTCTCAAGGACCACTGGTGGTCCCCGGACCACTTTGTTTGAAAGCCACTGATCCAGTGTCAGAGTTGCAACATTAAAACATAAAGAAAGATCTTGTGTGTGTGGGTGACTATTCTTCTGACTTAAAAGATTGTGTTGTTGTATTTAAAATTTTTGCGGGTGGCGTGGGGTGGTGCAAAAGTAATAGGCTATGTAATGTGTTACATATTACTCTTGAGTGCAAGTAATGAGTAATGTAATATTACTACTCTTCATGAGGAGTAATACAGAAGTAATACAGTAAGTATAGGTGGTCCTGGGACCACCAGTCGTCAGAGTTGTACCCGAACGCGTTCAAAGAACGAAAGTTCTTTGAACCGTTCATATTTTTAAGGAACTTGAACGGAACGGACCCTCTATCTGCTTGAAGAACGGCGACGTGAACTCGTTCATTTCTGGCGTGAGTGAACGCCACTTTTCTTGCGTTTTCGATTTCGTTCAAGAGCACGGCTCGACAGGCTCGCATTTGTGATTAAAAAGTTCATAGCACCGGTGCGAGTAGAGCATTTGGCCATTCAGCTGTGATAGAGACATGACAAGTGCACATTCTATGAGTTATACCTACATTTATATTACTGTAGTACGGCGGTGTTGTTCGCTAAAATAGAGCAGACATACAAGCTATCAACGTGTTGAGGCTCGAGGCATCCTTAGCTTGAAGATCTGTTCTCCTTGCCCACCGCCCCGCCCCTCCCTCTGCTCTGTCAGCAGCGCACAGAATCAGAGCAGACAGCCAACACAGCACCAAGGAAGGATGCTTCTCTCCAACACGCTGAATGAGCTACTAAAGCTGTTCATGTTGGTGAAATGTATAATCTTCCTGCGCTATGCGTGTATTTGAATCATATACTGTCTGCGCAGCAACCTTTTGCCTCACGCACGTGTGTCGCTATCCCGTGATTAATCATAAATAACGCACCATGCACGTGCGCGCTCGGACGCACAACACTTATATATTCTTACCATCATTGACTGATTTGCCGCCGGATCGTTTTCATTTTTATTTACCGGTAGGCTACAATTAGCCTACTACAGGGCCTTAAGGTTTGGGGGACCCTTTCACATTGTCATTAATATAACAATATGGGCTATTGTATAGAGTTGCAATACCCGACCGAAACAATACCCGCGACGGCCCGGGCTCATTTGCATAATTGATGATCGGGCTTTCAGTCGACCTGGCTATGTTAATATATTGATATTGTAAAATAGTAGCCTACTAGGAAAAATGCTAAGCATTGAGCCCTGTTCAAGAGTGAGACTAGAATGAGCTGAAAATAGAGCAGATCTACAAACTCAGTGACGCACTTTGAGCTTGTTGATCTCTATTTCTGCTGATATTTTATGCTCTATTTTCAGCACACAGAGATGCACAGGGCTGGACTGAACTGAGCGCCTTCATAATAAAGTCTTCACAAATCAACTATGGACATCTTCAGTTGTATATGGCTATGGGCTGCAATCATTTTGAACAAAAAAAGAGGGAGGGGAAAAAAAGAACGAAAAAAGAACTATAATAGTTCTTTTTTTGGAACCATGAACTTTAGTTCTAAAAATTCAACAATGAACTATGAACGGAACTAGTTCGTTTTTAAAGGTAGGAACTATAAACTGAACTATTTCAGAAAAAAGAGAACTTTCCCAACACTGCCAGTCGTCCTTGAGAGTTCCAGGTGGTCCACAGCTAAATGATGGAAAGTTGGTTGACCACATGTATGTATCTTTGAGAGTGAGAAAATGAAACCAAATGGACCCTTGCGGGTCCACTCTCAAGATTTAAAATATTCATCATGTGAATTAGCCCAAGTCTACGCAACTAGAGAATGTAGAAGATTAATGGTCATTTTGATCTGTACTCCCAATTCCAGGCTGGAATTATGGATGCAAACAAAATAAATATTTTTAGTTTTGGGGTCTGTGGGACTAAAATGTCTATCAAATGGTGGTTTGTGGCTAAATTTCTGAATAAATAGTGGTCCCTGGTATGAAAACATTTGAAAACCACTGATCTAAGACTAATCTAAGCAACAGATGTACATGAACTATAATGTGAACGCCATCTCTCTCTGGGTAGAACTGTATCTGAGATCAATGCAGTTCATGCAAAAAAAAGACTAAAGTGGAAAATAAATCAATTGCTACTTGGCCGTCGGCGTGTGTGTGTATGTGTGTGTGCGTGTGCGAGGGGGAACACACCCATGAGAGCCCAGGCTTTAGTCCGCTATATCATAAATTATCTATATCAGAGAGTTCCTTCAAGTTTGCACAAGATCGGATTCCTCCTCTAATAACCCATTTTAAGGATGCAGAGCATTTTCTGGATTTGGGTAAACACAGCATTCATAAATATTAATTATATTGAATGAATCTCTCTCTCTCTCTCTCTCTCTCTCTCTCTCTCTCTCTCTCTCTCTCTCTCTCTCTCTCTCTCTCTCTCTCTCTCTCTCTCTCTCTCTCTCTCTCTCTCTCTCTCTCTCTCTCCATGCGATGGTGTTGGCAGCTCTGTTTAGAAGCAACTTAACCTCCATCAAGATGATGGCTCAGTAATTAAATAAATACACACACCTTCAGCCTGTTTCCATGACATCCACATCAACACAACAACTCCCTCGGAGATGAAACAAACACGGCAGAAATTGCAACGTCACCCACGCGATTTAATTCAATCCGACGCTGGAAGGCAGTGGGTCGTGAAATGTTTTGGTTTCGTGTCTCTATACCCCAAACGACGGTGCATGGGAGGTGATGCGAAAATGAACGTTGTGTAGCACACTGCAATCTGAGTTATTTCACTAGTTATTGCACCAGTGATGACCTTTATCATCTGCCCGTTATAATGTTGATTTATGGCTTTTTAAGTAAAGTGTAACTTTTATTTATCTACAGGGGAAAGCGAGTGTTAAGATGCTGCAGATGCTTTTTTGCGTTGCAACACATGCAATCCCACGTTGCAGGCATTGACCTAAGGCTGTGGTTTTCAGCCAGTGGTACGCGGACCACCAGTGGTCCTTGAGAGGGTTCCAAGTGGTCCCCAGCTAAGTTGGTTAACCAGATGAAAAGTTGGTTAACCAGATGTAACTCTCGAGAGTGTGGGGAGAAAACGTCATCAAATGGCGGTCCGTGGCTCAAATGCTGAATAAATAGTGGTCCCTGGTATCAAAAAGGTTGACTGATCCAACTGATTCAAAATGCCACAGCTTGCTTGGTCTTTAACCAGCTGAAATTCTACATGTCACTTCTCCTCCTCCACAGGCTCCAATAGACCGTTCAGTAAGCCCCTCCCCAAACTGCTATGGTCCAATCACAGCTAAGCATAACATGTGATAGAAAACCCTCTCCACCAATAGCTGCCTTATATGATAAAGCATTGTTTTAAAAATAAAATAAATGTCACACATACATTTTTCCACTGCATAGGGCTGACTGTTATAATGGTTGCAAAAGTTAGTAAAACGGCAGTGGCAGTTATGCAACAGTTATGAATAAATCTTTCACGGCAGGTAAAACCTGTCGCAACTGTTTTTATAGCTGAGGCAGATTTATACCTCCCGCGACACCTGTCGTGCTCGCAAATTGATTTTTCCCCTCCTACAAGGGCCACTGCTATATCCTGCACAGGGGTTTTCAACAGGTGGTTCGGTGACCACCAGTTGTCCCAGAGAGGATTCCAGGTGGTCCCCAACTAAATGATGGACAGTTGGTAACCAAATGGACCCTTATAGATCTGTAACCCTTGAGAGAGTAAAATGAAACAAAATGGACCCTCACAGTCCATCTGGTTTCATTTTACGCTGGTCTCCCAAAGCCCCAAACTGAAACTAGGGTTTGTTGACCCCCAGGAGGTCACTGTGGACAGGGAGGAACTCCTTATATGGTCAAGGACCAAGTGGAACCGCAAGGGTCCATTTGGTTTCATTTTTACGTTCTCAAGAGTTACATCTGGTTAACCAACTTAGCTGGGGACCACCTGGAACACTCCTAAGGACCACTGGTGGTCCCCGGACCACCTGTTGAAAATCCCTGATCTATGGCAATAGCGTGAAAACGCTTAATAAACAGTACCGTGAAAAGATTTTATGTAGACTTACATAGCAGTTTATGCAGACTAGCATTTTATGTAAATAAAATTTGATTACAGATTTTCCACTGTCACGCTAGCTCATGTATGATTCATGATAACTTTTATGTAATATAGGCTTTATTATGCATGTCTATGATTTTGTTTTGTCCATGCCTAATGTAAAGTCGCTCTGGATTAAAGCCTACATTTAGCATAGGAAAAAAAAAAATCTCCTGATATAGATGTTTGATTATAATTGACGCCTGCATATGGTATGTGGAATGTGGTATGCGATAGAACAGCGTGAGACCTCAGGTTATGAGTTGACAGGTTTGAAATTACAGCCAGGAAATTACTGTTCTACAATTATATGCAATGTGTCAGATTGATGTTTCATTTGGAATATGGAGATGAACATTTCTGCCATGGGACAGCTATGGAATACTGTCTGTCACACTTAATATGCATCTGATAGTGAGGCAATGGCAGCAGGTGTGTGTGTGTACAGTATGTGTGTGTGTGTGTGTATGACAAAATGGGCTTCAAGCAAGAAATTGTTGTGTTATGGAAGATTTGGGGGGAGGTTATGTTATATGGGAATCTGCAGAATGTGATTATGTACAATTGTACATGCTCAGAAAAACAATGCACAAATGAGGCAAGATAAGAATTCAGACTTAAAAGTATAAGCCGTTTTACTTGAGTATGAAGGACACAAACTCACAGAACAGCGGACTTGCCTCATGCTTCCTTCAATGCATGAGGAGTCCAAGCTGCCTTCTTTTCATCTGACAGGGGGTAGTTTCCCTGGTTGGACGTAGCGTGTGGAACTTCTAGCTGTGAGGCGACAGCACTAACCACTGCGTAAAGGACGTACAGTACTCGGGGTGGGATATGCACTTGGCATGTGCGCGGGTGGCTTTACTGATCTTAAATCCCTTTATTTTAGATTGTTTTGTAGTAATAGGACAACAGAAACGTTACAGAGACTTTAGTTATTACGGTACAATACTAAAAACGGTACAATACTAAAAACAAAAAAAAAAAACGAAATAAAAAAAACAGTTGACATGTCGCACACATGGTTAAAATAGCTGTTATTTACGCCACCTTCGACCTAGTTAATTTGAGGATGAACATTCTCCAGCAGCAAATGGAGACAGAGAGAGGAACAAATGAAGAAAAATTAGGGTTTTATCTCTGGCAACCGTCACATGATTAGTCCCCAACTCACCAGGAAGAAATAGCTAGATTTGGCCAGGAGCTTCACTAATTAAGTCTCTAAGGGGGTCTGGAAAGAAGCTAAATAAAGTGACAAATCGGATAAGTTGGCAACACTGATCGTTGCAATGGAGAACCAGCGAAAGCAATCCTCGACTGCGACGCCTGTCGCTATTGTTATTCAAACGCAACCGTTTCGAATAACAATAGCAGCTGTTTTACAAAACAGTCAACCGTTTTCCCAACTAAACCTAGCCCTAACCTCAAACATAATTTCAGCAAAACCTATGCCAAAACCTAACCTTAAACCTTTATGCAAAAGGGTTGCGGCGGTGAAGAAACCATCGCGACGGCCGTCGCAGTCGAGGATTGCTTTCGCCCCTCCTGGAGGTTTTCCCACTAAAAAACACCAGTGGTCCCTGAGATGATTCCAGCTGTTCCCCAGGCTAAACTTTCTAAGGAGAGTTGGTTAACCAGATGTTACTCTTTGAGAGTGTAAACATGAAACCAAATGGACCCTTGCATGAGGAGCGACGCGTCAGGCAACAGATTTTTTTTTTCCTATCTCATTATTTTGTGACGGCAGCATACATCACAGGCGTTTTGCACAACAGTCGTGACAGTTATGCATAACAGTCACGACAGTTTCATAACTGTTTATTCAGGTTATGTTTATAGGGTTAGGGTTAGGTGTCGTAGGGGAACGGTTGTTACAGTTTGGCAAGCGGTCGCAACAGATGGCCAAAACGGTCGACAGTTTCATTATTACTGGCAGTTATGAATCTGCCGCGACGGTTCACCACCTGTCGAGACACCTGCCATGGTCGAGAACTGATTTAGTCTATAAGTGAGTGTGTGTGTGTGCATATAGTTGAGTGTGCACATGCATGAGGGGGTGCAGTAAAGTGATCAAAATGCGTGGGGTGAAGCTCCGCATGCAGAATCAGGCTCTATCATGAAAGCTAATTTTCAGTTTTTAATGAGATATTTGCAGGAGCCCGGTGCCGCTTCCACAAAATGAAACCCTCCGCATTAAGCCAGATGAAAACGTAATTTGGTAATTGTCGGGGCGCCATTGCCGTCTGTTACAAACGCATGCAGTCCCATTAAGTAGATAAGACGATTGGCGCTGGCTGGCAGCATAGTGTTATATGGCTGTCAGACAGGAAACATTCAACCTCTACCTTTCAACATTTTATGTTTTTTATTTCATTATTTTTTTCTCATGAATGAACCTCACTGCACAAAATATCCAATCTATAGGCTTGTAAAATTACTATTTTTTTTTTTCTAGATTTGAAAGGAGAAGTGGTTATTAATGTGTGACAAATTAAACAAGAGCTTGTGGAGTTTGTATGTTATACCCGTGTCCCTTATGGTACATACGGTAACCTACCAAAACAAAATGCAGTAACCCTGGGCTCTACACTGCCTCCCCCTGGCCAGCTGGGGTGCCTGATGGACAGGCAGTGGCATTTCTAAGCAATTTGGAGCCCTAGGCAAGATTTTCCCCCTCAGCAAATGGAACCATGAACCATGGAACCATTTAGTAAGGGGGGCTCCAGGGAAAATCTCCTGTGGCGTCATACTTATGACAGGCAACATAAAATGGCGCCCCCCCAAGGGATAAAATTATGAACTATTTTTAAACTAAAGAACATATTATATGTGTTTTCAATGTTCAATTCTAGTTATAGAAGACATGTATAATGTATTTATCCATATGAGGCTTATTAGCCTGGGATCCTTTTAAAGCATGTCTGGTGGTCGCCTCACCAGAGCCTATCACAGTGCAGCAGTCTCCAGCAGTCTCATAATGAGCCAATAGAGTGGAGGTGTGGTGGAGTTAGATTCGAATCTGTTTACAAAACACCTGTACACACTAAAGTCGCCTATATTACCTTTAAAATGTCTGGGTTCACAATGGGGCTCTATTGACCTGCAACTCCTCAAGAGAGTCCTTGCACTCCCTAGGTTGGCCGAGGGACTGTAGCTCCATCGATTACATTCTATCACTGGGTGAAAAAAGGGTTCCTGACACAAAACATAAGAAAATGGCTTGTGAATTAATACTACACTGAACTAACTGGAACATGTGGGTTAATTTTAGGGATGTCCCGATACTTTATCAGTATCGTAAAAAGTAAGGGATCGACCATTTTATATCGGTATTGGCAAATACTGTATGGCTATCGGAAAAGTATCTGTATCAGCGTCTATTTGTCATTATCAGGTCATATTGGTATTAGCAAATGTACCAGTCTAACTACAGACCCGACACAGGGGTAGAGGGTTGGCACTACGAGTCTTCTATTCCCTGTTGGTGGACTTCAAATAAGATCTTTTTCTTTTATATTACGATGCAGTATATATTCTTCTCTGGTATCGGTATTTGGTATCGGTATCGGCCAACACAGAAATTGTGGTATCGGGATTGGATCGGAAATGAAAAAAGTGGCATCAGGACATCCCTAGTTCATTTAGTTTATTATTGTTATTCTCTCAATTGCTGTAAACGGTTTTGGAAATACAAGGTTTCCAACCACATTATAGTGCTGTCTAAGCACACACTAGGCCCTATCTAACCCTCTCCCTCCTCACACACACACACACACACACACACACACACACACACACACACACACACACACACACACACACACACACACACACACACACACACACACGCCTACATTAAGGGCTGTCTGTGGGGGCCTGATAAGAACGCACAAGTTAATGACATTTTAATTACTGTGCCTTTCACATTCTCTGCCTTTGTTTTGTTATTTTTATTTTTTTATTTTTTTTGGAACAAGGACACACACAAAAAAGCGAACCTTAGGGCGCCTGTGAGTGTCTCCTCGTATCTCTGCAGCCCCCGTGTATGTCCCACAAAAGGCAACAATAAAGGGCTACAGATTTACACGCATTGTGTGCCAATAGCAGTCCAAGGTGGTGATACCTTCCACTGATATCTGACCTGGATCCTCCTCTCTCTGAATGGAGACTGACAGGCAGGGCCGGATCTAGGCATGGGCCTGGGGGGCGATGCCACCCTGTATGCCCTGACTACCACACCAAACATGAGGGCATTAGGCCAAATGACGTGGAGTCAGTCACTCACTCCTTCCTTTCTTCCACACAATGTCGACTGAGTGATTCCATGCGATATGATATCAAAGATATTTCAAGTGCTTATATTTAAAATGTTTTGAAACACCTACTAACATAACTAACACAACTAACTAACTAACTAACTAACTAACTAACTCTGTGAGAAAGAGACATTTAGCTTTATGCATGCTGCGTGTCTGTTGCAACTTCAACAACAACTGATGTTATTGTTGATGCATTACTTGCCTAATATAAGTCCTGTACAAGATATAAATCTTGTGGGTCACATGACGCTTTGTGCCACGGGCGATGAAGCCGCCCTCATACCATATCCGCTTGTCCACCCAATTAGGAAATGTTAAATCCGGGCCTGGTGACGGCCAGGGGTGGAAGAAGTATTCTGATGGCTTATACTCTAACGCCCCTTACAATTAACGCCCTTAGTATTAAAGAATTAAGAATTAAGAAGTATTAAAGACAATTCTACACCAAAACACATTAGGCACTAATCTAACTTGATCCCCGTGACATCATATATAGTGAACTTTATTCTAATGTGGGTGTAGTAGCTCCATTTTTTCCCCCCACATATCATATTTTAATTGTATAATGATACTATCGCTCTGTCCCACAAATGTCAACAAAACAAGGGAGTACATTGGCGGATGTAACATTTCCCAATAGGGGGGGCAGGAGAAAATGTATGGGTGCGCCTTCGCGCCACGGCCGATGAAGCCACACCCATACCATTTTTGGTTACAGGCAATTAAGTATCAATAATAACATCAGTTATTGTTGAAGTTGCAACAGATGCACAGCATGCATAAAGCTAAAGGTTGAAGTTGGAGTTTTCTGTTTTCAATGATGAAATGGTGTTGGTTTAGTGGTGCCGCAACTGTAGTCAGTTAGTAGCAGTAGTAGTGTTACAAATCATTTTAAATATAGGCACTTTAATTTGAAATATCTTGGGCTGTTTTGCATACCATCGTGTTTGGTGGGCTCTCTCCTCTGTGTCATCCCATACCCGTGGGGTTGGTGAAAGGTTCTCCCTCCCTGTGTCCAAAACATGCAGCAATCCTGGTCTCTAGACTGCCTCCCCATGGCCAGCCTGATGGAATGGAAAAAAAACCTGTGTGTCAATCTAAAAGGTCCGTCTGGAAACATAGACCGAAATAAGAAATATGATTTCTACATGAAAATCACTGGCAGTAGCTATGTACAAAAAAAAAAAAAAAAAAAAAAAAAACACTGGCGGAGTAAGACTTAATAAAACAATCCGTCAGTCAGTCAGTCAGTCAGTCAGTCAGTCAGTCAGTCAGTGAGTCAGTCAGTCAGTCAGTCAGTCAGTCAGTCAGTCAGTCAGTCAGTCAGTCAGTCAGTCAGTCAGTCAGTCAGTCAGTCAGTCAGTCAATCCTGTTACCATTGCATTAATTACTTGCATGAGCAGAAGGAGCACAAGTTAAGCGATCAGTTTGCAGTCATTGACCATCAGTCATTAGTTGTCGGTCCTGGGGTAATTAAGAGTATCTCTTAAGTATCTTTTAAGATATCTCTATAAGTACCTTTGGTCACTCGCTCTGCATGCACACAAGTACTGTAGGCCAAGAACTACTTCTCGGCACTACTGAGTGCAGAACTAGTTGACCTGCTGTCCTTATTTCTGGCATGAGAATATACGTTGTAGAAAAAAAGTTTCAAACTTTTTCTTTTTGGAGTGAAAACACATTTTCACCTATTTTTTGAAATATGTATTGTTTTTTTCTAGTCCTTTACTTTATCTCCTTCTGAAATTCCGCCTCTTCTGTGTCAGCTGCCCGTGCAAATGGAGCGTTTGGCTGGTGTGTGGGCCGTTAAGTGGGCCCTTGTTGTGTTTTTTATGCTCCCCTCCTGTTCTCTCTGCACTAAATTGGGTGAAGAGAGACTCTTTCATCCAGTTGGCATTTGGAAAGTGGAAGCCATCTGTCTTGCACACCACCAGGCATAAGCTGCTGGCTTCCTGTTTGCTCCGCTTTTTAATCTTCATCTTATTGTTGTCATCAAGTGCTGGTAATAAGTGGTCAGACGGTTTTTCTCCCCTATTTTTAATCCATTGGTCTGGGGACCACCAGTGGTCCTAGAGAGGGTTCCAGGTGGTCCAGAGCTAAATAATGGGAAGGTGGTTAACCAGTTGCAACTCTTTAAGAGCATAAAAATGAAACCAAATGGACACTTGCGGCTCCATTTGGTTTCATTTTACGCTCTTAAAGAGAGAGAAATTTCATCTTCTGAATTAGCCTAAGTCTTCACCATTAGGTCTAATTAGAATGGTGTAACAATAGAAGAATCTGTCATTTTTGACTCATGTTAGCCTGTTTCGTTTCCGAAATCCAGCCTGGAATTGTGGCTAAAAACAAAATAAATCTTTAGTTTTGGGTCCATGCAGGGCTAAAATGTCATCAAATGATGGTCTGTGGCTCAAATGCTGAATAATTAGTGGGCCCTGGTTTCAAAATGGTTGAAAACCACAGTCCTATACACAGTATATATATATATATATATATATATATATATATATATATATATATATATATATATATATATATATATATATATATATATATATATATATATATATATATAGCCATAATATATAACTTCCACTGGAGGGCGTTTACTTGGATTGATGGCGGCTCCAGTGGAGTTATAACGATAACCTCCCAATTCATCTTGGGGGGATCGCTCTAGTCAAATCAACGCTACATATATGCACGGACGCACGAACAAAGCAGCTTACCGGGATGTGCCGACGGTTTTCTTTATATCCGGGGCAGTTTTCAACCCCGGAGAGCTATGTATGAAAATAAATCAGTGTTTTAAGAAATCTATTTCTGTCCGAGCCCCGTACCCCTCCCCCTGGTGTTACTCGACTTCTTCTCTGTACCCAAAATGAGCGCATCATGGGCGCAACTGCGCACAGGCACCAATATAGCGGCCGGGAGGGGAACTGCACTTTCAGGTAACTGGTACCCTCTGCTCAGTGGAAAGTTTTTCTTTATGACCACGTGATTTGTTATTGTCCAATGACAGTCGAGGGCATTTTCAGGTCATTTTCGCATCATTCGATGGATATCGACACCTCGGGAGAGTCGGGACAAAAAAACAACAACAAACAAACAAACGAAAACCAATACAAGTTTGGTTTATTAGACTAATTTTCACAATGGCAATGCCTGTCAGTGATGCAATCGATGCACTACCAATCAAACTGAAAGACAAGCAAAAAGAAGTCATGCTGGCTCTTGTAAATGGAGAAAATGTCTTTGCTGTCCTTCCGACTGGCTATGGGAAGAGCATTTGTTATGGTCTCTTTGGAGAGCTGATGGACATGGTATGACAATTTATATTATTCCTTAGTAGTGTTATGCATTGTCAAGCGACCATATCACTGTAAAATAAATTAATTTAACATTGAATCAGGTATAGTAATACCCTTCAAAGTAATTAATTAATACTATGCCATAATACTACTATGTGATATTGTATATAATTCATAGTATTACTGTTCTGGTTTTGGCTGGTTGCCTTTTGAAAAAACAAACAAATAAATAATAATATTAACAACAGTGAGTGAGAAGACAAATTAATATAAGTAGATTTTGTGATTTTTTTTTTTACAAGGTATTTGCTTGGAAATTCATCTACTGTTATTGATGAGAAACTGTTCATTAACAGTAATTGTAAAATCTTACACACATTTCAGGTTCATCCAGGAGAACAGCACATCGTGTTAGTTATAAGTCCACTAAAGGCCCTCATGGCTGACCAAATTAGCCGGTGGACAGACCTCAACATAAAGTGTGCTGCGATCACCAGTGAGACTTCCATAGAAGAAAAACAAAGTAATTGAATCTTTTGTATACACAAACAGAATATATATTTAGTTGTTGTTTTTGTTCCTATTATCCTATTATTATCCTATTATATCCTATTATTCCTATTATATCGATTTATTTCATTTCAGGTGTTTTGGACTGTGAAATGAAGCTTGTGTTCATGTCCCCTGAGGTGGCACTGGAAACGAAGTGGCGGTCTTGGAAACGAAGTGGCGGTCTTGGATTAAAGAAAATAAAAATAAAATCTGCCTCTTGGCATTTGACGAGGTCCACTGCCTCACCAGCTGGTAAGATCTACAAAGTCCTATTACAGTCCTATTATTGTCTATTACAATATGCAGGCAATTCTAGCTGGCTATTGATGTAGCGATAAGACATAGCAGAGTTCACCAATGTATTTAAACAGGCATGAAGATGAGCTACGTGGCTATTGCCTAACCTCAAAAAGGACTCATGACTGTCAACGATAATCCAATATTGATCTCTAATTAAAGGTAGGGGAAGTGATTTGAAATTCATGGTGTAGTACCAGCCTGGTGCACTAGGGGCCCCCAACAGTAGCTACACTATGTGAACCTGCTGCTCACTCCTGATTGGAGGAGAATTGTGGTGACCTGGGGAACTTTTATTAGCTCCTCTGCTAACGTGGGGGAGGGGGAAACTCCATATGTGGTTTCCACACCTTATAATAAAGCATTTTAACAGAAAAAAAAAATATTTTTGGGTGATATCTGACAAAAGTGAAATCACTTCCCCTACCTTTAAATCATTAATAATTTGAGTGACTTAGTGTTTCATGTTGTTTCAAAATGTTTCAAAATCTCTTCAATAGCTGTATTATGTCTGTTATTATTTCTCTAAAAATCAGGGGAAACACCTCCAGGGAAGACTACTTGAAGCTCCCTAGTATGAGAGGTCAGCTGAGCCAGGTGCCCATATTATTGTTGACAGCCACAGTCACACGCAAGATGGTCACAGAAATCCTCAGGATCCTCCATATCCATCCCTCCAAGGTGAAGATGGTTGCCACCCTTCCAGACAGGTATGGAAATGCTTTAAATGTCCGGTTGAATTGCTCGTTTGTACAGAGCATTGTGCATTACATTGGCATTCAGAGCCAAGGTAACAACAAGCACATCAAAAGCCTTAAACTGTCGCTTGTCATGCTCAATGAAACTCCATCCCGGAGTCTTAGCTTATGTCTCTTAAATTCTCTCTGCACACAAAAAACTATTCGGTCAAAATTGCAACTAAACACTTCAGTCAATGGTGTTAGGTCACTTTCCTGGGTTGTTTCTTGAAGCCATAACCTTTTCCTGGGTTGCAGGGATTTTATTTTGACCGAATTCATGGGTTGTTTTATTTGGTTATTGGTTTTGGGTTGTTTTAATGAGAATAACCAATTTGTTAGGTCACAGACTTTGGTTGATTTGATTTATTGATGGAGTGGACTGGTCCAATTCCCCCCTCTTTTTTTAAACGAGTGAGTGGTATGTCCCAACTGCCAACCACACACGGAGGCTCTGGAGTATGTATGTTTCACCCTGTTATTTCCAGACTATTTCTAAGTAGAGCTGTCAGTCGATTAAAATATTTAATCGCGATTAATCGGATGATGGCCCATAGTTAATCTTCGATTAATCGCAAATTAATCGCATATTTTCATTTGTTTTAAATCTGACTTAAACACTCTGACTTTAACACTCTTACCAAATGTAAGCAGAGACAAATACTTTGCCAGAAATGCTTATTTTATTGTGCGCGGGGGGGGGGGGGGGGGGTCGCTGAACATGTTTTTAGCCAAAATTAAAAGGTATGACAAACATACAGTACATAGCAGGCAAAGTTATTGACTTTTTCATTAAATATTATAGGCAGCGTTGCTTAAAAGATCTGGCCCAGATTCAGACTGTGTGGGCGCCCGCACATGTGTTATACACACCGTTGTGCAAACCGTTATACAAACCGATTGGTCTGTACAACAAATGTGTGGGCGCCCACACATGTGTTATACACACCGTTGTGCAAACCGGTATACAAACCGATTGGTCTGTACAACAAATGTGTGAGCGCCCACACATGTGTTATACACACCGTCGTGCAAACCGGTATACAAACGGATTTGTACAAATGGTTTGTACAGGCGCACCAAGGAAAGCCATCGTCAGTGCGTGAATCTCGCGTTAATTTTTTTTGACGCCGTTAACGCACGGCAGAGTTAACGCGAGATTAACGCGTTAACGCGGACACCTTTATTTCTAAGGTATATTAATGACATAGTAAAATGTTAAATGGGTGGAATTTCCCTTTAATAAAACAAATGGGTTAACTGAATATTCTGGATCAATTCAACTGGCAGTTGGGTAATCTTGACCATCAAAATTAGGTTATTGATGCAAGCTAATATGTTCGGTCAAATCAACTGGTACTTAGGTTATGTTGACCCTCATAATTGGGTTATTAATGTAACCAAATGCATTCGGTCAAATATAATAACACGCATTATTCGGTCAAATTGACCAAAGACCCAGTTGGTCCTTATTCAACCTCTACGTTTGGTTGAAATTTGACCGAAGTTAGGTTGTTTTTGACCATTGGTTTTTCTCTGTGTGTATATATATAGACTTAGTACACCATAATTTATATTCTACAACATATGTCTATATATACAGGCCTAACATCTTGCTGGAATTTCAAAGAGCAGAGAAGTCAGCCTCAAAAACAGACTTCTCGTGCAGAGTTGGATTGACGCAGGCTCAGGCCTGATCAGCCTGTAGCCGGCCACCTTGGGGAGGGTGTATAGTGTAGGGCCGAAACACCCCACGATCCAAGGGTACACTACTGACGATGCGCATCCAGCTCCACCACCCATCACCACGACGACAGATGTCACTATCATCCATCACCATGCATCAACCATGACGATAAGACGACACCAAGACGTTCATCCATTCATCACAACGACACTCGTAGGTATGTGCTAGCACAAAGGATTACTTCTTATCCTGTGTTTGATTAACTATATTCTACAACATATGTCTATATATACAGGCCTAACATCTTGCTGGAATTTCAAAGAGCAAAAACAAAAAACATCACAATGGCAGCTGAGTGGCTTGTCCCACACCTTCGACAAGGACGTACTGCTGGGAAGGTGATCGTCTTCTGCCGGTATGAGATTTGGTTGTATTAGCATCAAGAATTATTTGAAGAAATAAATTACCTTGACAATTTACTTTAGGCTTTCTTCAATGTTGGACTTTATAAGTGTATATATTTCATAAATGCCCTAATTTCTAATACATCAGCTCCAAATGTATCTATTCAAACTCTTACTTTTCAGGACCATGTCTGATGCTAGGACTGCATATAGTGACATAATGACTGGACTGGGGAACGATGCCTGGAGCTCTTTGGAGCATACTGTTTGGAACAGGTTCGTGGACATGTTCCACAGCCATATTCACCTGGAATCCCAGAAGCGCATATTAGATGCATTTGTCACCCCCCAAAGCCATATAAGGTGTGTCGTTGCCACGGTAGCATTTGGACTAGGAGTCCAAGTGCCAGATGTGCGCCATGTCCTACACTGGGGACCGGCAAGTGACATTTTGTCCTTATGGCAGGAAATAGGCCGCTGTGCAAGGGACGGTGGCACCGGGAAAGCCACTACTATTGTATACCCAAGCTCTGTCAACAAAGCTTACATTGATGGAGAGTATATAGACATGATGAAGCAGATTGATGCTGGAAGCTGCATCCGCAAGTGTGTTTTCAGACACCTACACATCGAAGGGATGGAGGACTACAGACAGGCGTGTGAGCGGAAGGGTTGCTGTTCATGTTGCATCAACAGATTTGGACAGTGAACCAAGTACATAGGACATTTGCTATATCACATTTTGCTGAGTAGCACTTTATTTATATATCTTTATTTGAACACTTTTAGGTCTGGACACTTATGTGCATTAACACTGGTCGACACTGTTGCATTGACTTTTGCTGATACCTGTGTAGCACCTTATTATTATTTTATTCTTATTTTATTTTTTTCTCTTACTGGTTAACACTTTGTTGCTTTGATAAACGATAAACAAAAACACAAATACCTCAATTATTTTCATTTATAGTTATTTATTGAAAATATTTAGTCTCTTGTCAGAATAAACGTGTTGAATTTGTTATTGAATATTGCTGTATTGGTGATCATTATAGAATAAAAGTCCAGGATGTGTTTACATTTTAGGCTTAATTGCAGCCTTAAACATGCAGTGCCATGAAATGATTTCCTTCTAAAATGATGATGATCAGTTATCATAATTATACAAGCACAAAAAAAAGTACACATCAATGTTTGGTGCCATAAGACATGCATGTTTCCATCGGGTCTTTTGACTCAGATGCTTTCAAATTCCAGTAAGAAACAATAAATTGACAGGAAAGGCAAACTCGTCTCTGGCTACATTCCGTCTCTGAGCCACTGTGCTGCTATTTATTGGGACTTAATTCAACAAAGTTCTCTGTTTATGCAGTAACTAAGCAGTATTAGGGGAGTCTTATTGCAACGATTCCACGGTGCCACTCAGTGCTGACAGATGAGAATCGCGCAGTGAGAAAGAAAAGCTCAC
The DNA here is from genome assembly GCA_039105355.1 of Benthosema pterotum. Classification (NCBI taxonomy): domain Eukaryota; kingdom Metazoa; phylum Chordata; class Actinopteri; order Myctophiformes; family Myctophidae; genus Benthosema; species Benthosema pterotum. The sequence goes on from CM076972.1 coordinate 20,097,264, forward strand.
AGGATTGAAGTCTAAAAAACGTTGTCACAAAACACCGGTCCTGTTGAAAATTAACTAGAAGACGCGATGTATTACTCCCCATCTGTAAAGCCCTTTTTGCAGTATTAACAACAAGCTTGGGGAAGAGGTGAGGGCTCCATAGGCTGCTCCAGTGGCGGTCTTAGCAATTTGGAGGCCCAAGGCGGATTTAGCTATGGGGGCCCTAAAAGTTTTAACTAGAATCTTTTAAAATGCGAGAAATAAGTATCATGTAACACACCATTGTATTCCAAAAAGCATTTCACTGTTCAGGAGGGCCCAATTAGACGGCCAACTGTATGGGGAGTTGCCAACGGCTCCGGGGGGCCCTGCTGTATGGGAAAGTTGGGGGGGGGGGGCCCAGGGAACAGCTGGAAACCAGAAGGCAGATCGGTCAGTGACAGGTTCTCAGGTGAGGACCTTGTGCAGCCACCACATGAAGTCTGGTGGTGGATCTGGCACAGAGCTGCAGGCAACGGCGGACTTTTGTACCTATAGAGCTGACTGCAGACACCGATCAGCCGGGGAAGATTGACGCCATGATTCACCTGACCTGCGCTGAGGTGTCCTGTGGTGCGCTCTGGAGCCCTCCGGTGGACAGCACCGCACAGCTCAAGGGGACGGGGAGCGAGACGTCACATTTCCAACAGCAACGATATACAGTAGAATAGGTAAACGAATGCTTTCAGCATTGGTCGCACGGATTTTGTATCCCGTATTCAATGTGTTTCCAAAAGCCTACAATGTGTTGCATCTGTCCAGAGCTTCACTCTGCACACGTACGAACATGCACACGCATGCACGCACACACACACGCGCACACACACACACACACACACACACACACACACACACACACACACACACACACACACACACACACACACACACACACACACACACACAATTCACGTTTGCTGGCTATTGTTAAGTGTCGTCTATTTTATGAAAGAAATATATAAATATGCAAAGCTACTTCATAATGAAAGGGATTTAGATTTTTAAATTAACAAGAAATTGAAAACTTGCTTTCATTAGAATTTCAAATGTGTGCATGCACGTGCGCGTGTTGTGTATGTGTGTGTGTGTGTGTGTGAAGTGGAGGGTTGCATTAGCATGAAAATGACATTAGTGAAATAGCGATCAGATGCTCTGCATTCGCTGCTGAAGTGTCTTGGTGCCCAGAAAGGAAGGAGCAAATCTAGCCCCTAATTGAAAAGCCAGTAGGGGAATGGGATTAAAACTCATTGTAAATGAGCTGACAGAGTATTTTCTTCAGTTTTGCAGTCCTGTCCTCATATTATCTTCTACTGCCGCCGCTGTTGTTTTTCTCCTCTGCTCAGCTTCGCCTTCATTACTTATTTATTTATGGCACACTTTTATTTTATTTTATTTTTTTATTTTTTGCTTAGGGAAGTGTACTGGATCTGGGATTACTGTACTGTGAACAGAATCACTGTAAGCGTCTGAGAGTCTGTTTAAAGGGTTTGTGTTCCATACAGTTACAGTATCAGTGCTGACGAGGTCAAATCACACATATCATCTATTTTATTTTCAAACTTATAGTCACTTCACAAATATTCAAATGTACAGACATTAAAGGACAGCTTTTTTTCTTTAGTTTTAGCGATTGTATCTGTTTTTGACAGGGGGCAGGGGAATTTGAGCATGGTCCTACAGTATGTATGTATTTATTTTTACAGTACAAAACAATATGGACCAATATAGAGCTAATAGACTCAAATAATTTTTATCTGGCCACAAAAGCTCACAGGATCTACTGAACTTGACAAACTGCGATTGAGCCTCTGACACAGCGATGCATCATGTTGATAAGATTATTTTGGCACTAGACGACTAGACTAAAATTTCCCGGGGTTTATTAGGACTAGAGAGGGTTACTTAAGAAAAAAAACACTATAATACATATTTTTAAATACATTTAACCCTATATAATCCTGTACATGTATAAAGACTATCCCTATTATTTAACACAGAAACTTTGGTAACGGGATCGGATCACAAATGAAAAAAGGTGTATCGTGACATCCCTGAGTAAATCGTACAAATCTTTGAGATTTCTCTGCAAAACATAGTCTTAATTTTCACACCGATAAATAGGAACTTGCGCAAGCTTCAGTTCCATTCATCCAAGCCCAGAACACAGCTGGATGAATTCATCTTTAAAATAAACATGCTCTGGACAATGCTAAGTGGCCCTGCAAACGCTTTCCAAGATGTTGTTGCGTCGCCGCCGAGAAGCGCTGCGTTCGATATAATGCGTCTCTTTGCCCTTTGCGTCCTCCTGCGTATCGCGGTGAATCTGAGGCGCTGCGTTCACTCCATCATGCTTCCCAGCCCCTCCGTCGTGATTAAGGAGACCGTCCTGCCAGCTGGAACCAATCGATGGTCGCCGGCGCTGAAGTGTGCGACGGCGTGCATCAATTCGTCAGGCGAAATGAGAAGACGGCTAATTTTGTCCTAACGAGCCCAGCGGGGTGCTCGGCGGCGGTGGTTATCGCGCCTGGCCACATGCTCCTGAGCCTGACGTGTTAGCGACAAAACGACGTTTTGGAAAGTAACTACCGCAAGAAGTATGTGTACTTGTGAGTACTTGCGCGTCTTACTGGCGTGCTGTTTTCGTGTGGAAATACATTTCTGCTTGCTTTACATGGTAATCTCGCTCACTGCCTTTGTGATGAAGAACATATTTCAACCTTTATCACCTACCAACCAACACATTGGGAGCAATTAGGCGTTAAGGGCCTTGCTCAGGGATGCATTGCCACCATTGCTGGGGGATTGCCCGGGTTCGAACTCGCAACCTTGCAGTTACCATCCTGCCACTTTGCATGTGAGCCGCCGCCCAATGACTTGATTTCACTTGTTGGTTAGCACAGACTAATGATTTGCTTGTGAACATTGAGTGCATGGCACGTAACGGTGATGGGTTCATGTACCGTATTCTAATCTATGGATTTTTACAGGTAACAGCCACCAATGACGCTCTAACATGAAGCTTATTGTCTGGTGAGGCTTATAGTCAGGTGCGGCTTATACAAGGAAAAATCTGTATTTTCCCCCAAATTTAGCTGGTGCGGCTTATATTAAGGGTTAATAGTGATTTGAATTTCATCGTGTAGTACCAGCCTGGTGCACTAGGGACGCCCAAGAGTAGTTACACTATGATAGGTAATCAATTCTCCATCAGATCACCTATACAGCAACTAAACTGCATGTCACATCACGGCAGCCTGTGGAGCTGCTATTTCCAATTCATGTTTTCGTGTCGATGCTAACTGTGAGCTGGCAGGAGGCAAACGCCGGCAGGACCAGAAGAAGACGTAGACATCTCTGGTGAACGTCCCTTCATGTCTCACAGTGTGGTAAAGAGGATTAAAGGGGAAGTCCACCCATTTTCAACATTCTAATATGTCATTAGTATACCCCAGAGGTGCTGGATGGACATGATAAAAAAAAACCCCATTCTATGTTCCCAAGAAATGGAGGTCTGAAGAAAACCACTAACATGGTGAAATATGTTGATGACATCATCAAGATGTATTTTCACCATGTTAATGGATTTCTTTAGACATTCGGTGGAAACGGTCCACCGAATCCCGACAGTTACAGTTTGCTCGATCCCGCATCGTAGAGAACACCTACCCACATATTCTATACAGCATCTGGGAGAGTGGCTTTTTCCCGTCACGCTGCATTTTGAAATGTAAAAAATGGTCCAGAATTGACCGAGAAATGAATGATCAAAAAAACGTCTTTTTTGCCACGAATTCCCGACTTTTTTTTTTGCAATTTGTAGATTAAGATGAACAACATCTCGCCCCGTGTGTGTGTGTGTGTGTGTGTGTGTGTGTGTGTGTGTGTGTGTGTGTGTGTGTGTGTGTGTGTACATAATGTTTACAATTTGTTTTCAACTCTGCCATTTTACTGCAATGTGCCTTATTTCTACCATATAAGGTGTTCAAATATATATTATAACTTGATGATTGAGTTAGACCCAACAGCCTAACAGAATGTCTGGCTGCCAGAATGGGATTAAAAATTGAGTATTTCTGACTCTAATCAAGACAACTGTGATTGTGGACGACCACTTCAGAAATGAGATAAAAATGGGTCAGCTTAACTTCAATAGGCTTTTATTGATGTGATAATGGATATGTTATCAGAAAACCCATTTTTGTTTTCAGTAATTTAAGCAAGTAATTAAGATATTGAGTTTTTATTTAAAAATACACAAACGTGAAAATCCTATAATATTATGTGTTTGTAAATTTCCTATTTTTGGGGTATGTATTGTTGGGTATGGCTGTATAATGACCACAGAAAAGTGGTTTTAGACCACTTTTAGAAAAGTGGTCTAAAAGTGTGAGAATGTATTCCCCCCTCCCCCTTTTAAAATAAATCTAAGACAGTGCCTCAAAGTAGACTCAGGACCTCCTGCCAGCCCTACAAATATGACAGCCAAAAGGATCTCAGTTCTATCCCTGAGGACCTGTGAGGGCATAGCAGTGGTTCCACACAAAACACATTCATGGTTCCCAAAGGAAATATAAAAAAAGCAATTGTTTTAGGCATGGAAGCAAGCCATCCAGGCTACTGCATTGTGAAACATTTAATTAATTATGTGTTAATAAATAAATAATAATCCTATCCGCCTAATCAGTTGTGGGGAGAGAGAGAAAGAAAGAAAGAGGAACAGATTGAGCAGTGTCAGCGCAAGTTAAGCGATCGGTTCGCAGTCATCGGTTGTCGACCGTTGGCCGCCGTCCTCTTCCGATTGTATTCCGATTGGCCGGTTTAGTTGATGACGTAATGGTGATGTAATTAAGAGACCTTTATGACTCATATCATGAGTATTGTCTCTTGAGGGAGATGCTGCAAAAAACAGTTATTTATCATTTTCTAAAATAGAAATAAAAATATTGTTATTGGATCTCTCGCTCTGCTCACGCAAAAGTGGGCCATGCATGGCCTACTTGTGCGAAACACGCAAGTTGGCACTCTACTGAGTGCAGATCTATAGTTTGTGTCTGTGCTGTGCAAACATGGAAAGCCTGCAGTAATTTATTGGCCGTGGTGGACTGAAAGATCTGTGGTTGACTGACAGAGTCGGTGAGATGCAATCACGGTGGCCTCAAATCTGAGACGTCACCCGCCTCTTTAGGCCAAAATGCAGGATAAGCTTAGCTCAGGCTACCACGAGAACAGCGCGATGTGTACTATCATGGTAGCACACCCTATTCAATTCAATTCAACTCCACACCCATCATGTCAATAACGCCCATCCTTCAAAACGCCATTGAGCTACATCAATGAGTAGCAAGGCTCCTCATCCACTCTCTAGTTATATAACTCTATGTTCTCCTAAAGGTTACATCCGTGGGTTACGGGTCAGACTGCAGAGCAGATGTGATCTATCGACAGGCAACGTCCCTCAACAGTGATACCTGCAGGTGAACATGCTTATACTGTAGATCAGCCATTTATTGCTACAGTACATTTGCATGACACTCATATACTGTTGTACGAGAACAATGGCGATTACAGGGGTTGCCAGGTGGCACTTTCCTCCAAAAAATAAGTGCCCCCCCCCTCCCCCACTGCTGGGAGAGCCTAAAATCACCTATGTACGAGAAAGTAGGACGGTAATTTGTGGGAGAGAAAAAAAAACAACAACTACAGGTTTAAATCGGGAGATACAAGGTTTCTGCCTGACAAACCAGGTTATATTTAGTATACTGTCATCTCTTACTTCCATTATTTAGCAGAGTGTCCCCCAAGAGCGGGAAGGTGGCATTGTTTTATACTTAGAGAGAGGGAAAGAGGGTTATTTATGTATGAAAACATATGTTAAATTTAGGGCTGCATCTAACGGTTATTTTCATAATCGATTCATTGGCCTACTATTTAAACAATTCATTGATTAAGCGGATTATGACACTTCTTTAACTATAACCTTAAGATATATATTTTAGAGATGTTCTAACTAAGAAAATACATTTGATTAGCTGCTGATTAGGCTGATATTCAAACAAACACATTCTACTAATTAATTTAGGTTTAGTCTTTAGGCTTATTCTGACTGCATGCATTCGATTGAAGAAAGAACAGCATTCTACTGAGCTCAAAAAATAATTATGAGAAAATATTCAAGCCTTGTGTTTTATCTTTGGGCCGCTATAATCATTGTGTCATATCAGATTGTAAGGGAAAAGACCTTTAACTATTGAAATTTGGTTTCATTTCAAGACTTCAATTATTGGGAAACATCGGAATTACTTAACTTTCAAGAATCTACAAAATTAGAAAATGTAGAAATGTTTTTTTTTAATCAACATTTGTCTGTTTTCTCTTCTAAATACAGCATGGAATTGTGGACACAAACTATTGGTTTTGTGGCAAAAAATAATGTTTAGATTTTCGTCTGAGAGTCTAAACCTCATCAGATGGTGGTGGCTAAAATAGTGAATAAATACTGGGCCCTGGTATCAAAATGGTAGAAAAACAAAAATCTACCATTTATAGTAATCATTGCTATAGAGTGCTCAGCAGCAACAGGGGTCTCAAATGTCCCTCCAGCATAAACAGAAAATGCCTGTTCAGACAAACAAGTCAAGCTGATTTGCTTTTTTTTAATGTTTTTTTTTTTAATAACTCGACATGCAGACTCTGGGTGCACGGGGGGGACAAAAATAAACTCTTTCCAACCAATTAATCATCCTCATTAATCTTCTCTGGCTAATTAGAGACAGCATCAACACCTGTACCCAACCTCGGCACAGTTGAACACTCTACCAACAAGCATCTATCACCATAACAAAAGAGTCAACCGCCACCCGTACCCTGGGGACATCCGTGGGAGAAGGCAGACGCACAACAATGTAAAAATACTCACTAAAACGACAAGTATATACCGTATTATCAATCATCTCCCCGCTATACCAGCAGCTGCCACTGTGGTGGTGCTGTTTAACACCTGCCTGCAGACACTATTTTGGGGATGTTTATTGGAGCTTCCAAAGGAAAAAGTGAAAACACCAAAAACCACAGCCAGAGGGCAGTGTTTCTGTGGGTATAGACAGAGATCAGTGTTGGGCAATACTACTTAGAAAAGTAATGTTACTTATTTACTCCTTAGAAAATTGATATTAGATTATCTATTGCTTGGAATCAAGAATAATGTATTGTATATTACTTTTGTGGACACACTTGGTAGTGGGGTGTGCGGAGCAGCCACAACAAAGCATTCCTTTTACCGCAAACAAAAACGAACATCAGAAAAAACAATTCTATACCACCGTACTTGGCACGCTGCAGACAAATCTTGTTTTCTTGAAAGACCCAGGCCAACAGCCTATTCCTTGCTCCAAACAAACAAACAAAAAACACATCAGAAAACAATTAGCCCCTCTCAAAGCCCCACCCTTTGGGGCGGAGTTTAGTCACTGTCCAATGAAAATCTCAATCCCAGCCGTGTAGCACCTTCTCCACCACCGGCGGCTCAGATGGCTACGCCTTCAAGGGCGGATGTAACATTTCCCAATTGGGGGGGGACAGGAGAAAATGCAAGCAGGGCAGATAAATAATATTCATAGGCTCACGCATGCTGTGTAACAACTACAACAAGGGTTGCCAGGCTAACTCAGCTGCCCCCATAACTCCTTTTCCTTCTTTTCTAAATAAAATGTCAAACAGTGTTTATGTGAATGTGTGGTCTTTTCCTTGTGAAACGCCTCCTAGAACTGTTACATTATGCATAGGTGTCATTTGGATGTTTTTTAGCTTTAATCCAATCCGCATTGGTCTCGCCATTGCAATATCTTTTCCCGCTATGCCTACTCCTAAGTACTTAACGGCTCACGGCCGTCAGTTTCGCTGTTTGCTTCATGCGCTCAAAACTCGTCTTATTAAAAGATGAAAGTGCTATATGATCACCAAATATCAATGTTTTTTGCTGTATGGGGCATGCATTTAGCCCAATTCTACGAAACGTTATAAATTGTTTGATTTACTCATGATTGGCTCATGACCCTGAGCGTTACCAAACAATTGTGCCACACTGCCAGAGTACACAGGTGCAGACTCTTCCTTATATACTTTGGCAGCAGGCAAGCGATTGGTCCGAGTTGATTGAAGGGGCGTGTATAGCAATGGGACATGAGCCTGAAAACTTCAGTCAGTACTAATGACACACTACATACTTGAACACAAGTATGTAGTGATTGTTTGGTACAATTGGTACAATTACTACTTTTCATGATTGAAATCCATATAATCAAACACACATGGCGGTAAATGGCAAAGCTGCACGCCGTTCCTCAATATAAAATGATAAGCCACAGCATGAGGAATTCTCTGGAGGGGATTGGATGGGGACGCATGCAGCAGGGGAGGGGGAGCAGCTGATTGGTCGCCGGTGCTGACATTAAACGCTTGTAATTTTGGATCAGTGAAGCGCTTTGGTTGCACCACCACAGTCTACTGGCACCCACGCAGGAAGACCCCTACCACACACACACACACACACACACACACACACACACACACACACACACACACACACACCATGGCAGATGCTGCCTCTTTAATTCTCTTGGCGCCGTCCACGCGGGGCTCGTGGACATCCCGTTAGAACCCCTCCGCCGGTCACGCGGACGGCTCGTATCACGACGAGATGTAGATTTCATTCTTTAATCCAACTATTAGTCCGTGCGCATCGTCTGATGATCATCCCGTTGCTGAATTTCATTTGGGACAGAATGGGGACAACTTTTTTTTCCCCCGTCCCATTGACGTCCATTCAACCCAATGCATTCAAACGGCTCTCCTCCGGTTTGCCCCCTCAATGTCGCTGGCGCATGGGTTAAGCAGCCAGGGCTACACAGCACTTCCTGACTTGTGAGCCGGATGTTTTGGGGCAGATCGCCAGATGATCGATTAGGCAAGACAACAGACACAGCATAACAGAAACAGCACATCCTGTTTAGGAGATCTGAGCTTCAAAATAAGGGCTTTTTTACCGATCGAACTGGTTTGAGCCGCGGCAGTGGAAAGAAAATCCGATCGCGCTCAATGAGTTAAGGCTGGCTGCTCTCAGTGGTGGACGGGGCGAAAAAATCAGCCCGGACATTTTTAGCGTGATTTGGCCTAGACCGGCCCACCACAATTCTACCTGGTATAGTTGGTTAACCAGATACAACTCTTTGAGAGCGTAAACATGAAACCAAATGGACCTTGCGGGTCCATTTGGTTACATGTTAACACTCTCAAGAGTTAAAATATTCATCTAAATTGGCCCAAGTCTAGTTAGAAAATGTAGAAGATTAGAGATCATTTTGATCTGTATGTTTGGCTGTTTTGTTTCCCAAATCCAGCCTGGAATTGTGGACCAAAAAGCAAAATAAATCTTCAGTTTTGGGGTCTGGTGGGGCTAAGATGTCATCAAATGGTGGTCTTCTGTGGCTCAAAATTTGGAATGAATAGTGGGCCCTGGTTGAATCTCCTCCCTGTACACCCAATGGTGTGTGTGTGTGTGTGTGTGTGTGTGTGTGTGTGTGTGTGTGTGTGTGTGTGTGTGTGTGTGTGTGTGTGTGTGTGTGTGTGTGTGTGTGTGTGTGTGTACAAGCAACCGGGGGTCCGGGGTCCGAGAGTTTGTGTGTGTGAGTGGTTTGCATTTCACCATGTTAATGATTTTTTTTTCCAGACCTTTCTAGGAAACAAAGAATGGGGGATTTTTCATGTGCAAATTATCACACGGATTGTAAAATGTTGAAAATGGGCAAAAATCCCCATTAACAACTCTCCATTGACTGTTTTGTTTCCCAAATCCAGCCTGGAATTGTTGACAAAAGCAAAATAAATATTTAATCTTGGGGTCCGTAGGGATAAAATGTCCTCAAATGGTGGTCCGTGGCTCAATTGCCAAATAAATAGTGGGCCCTGGTATCAAAATGAACCAGTGCTTCATATGAAAAACTTTGGAGTTGCCCACCCTGCCATTCTTCCAGCCCACCCTAGTAGGGCTAGCTAAATCCGGCCCTGGCTGAACTGCCACACCTGTAATCAATTGTAAAGTAAATATCAGTTTACCTGAGTGAATGCACTCGGTCTCCTGCCCTCCGCCTGCCTATTTCTGGTGTCTTGGAACACCAGCAGATACACACAAGGCGTGTTGGCGGTGGATTAATGAGCTCCGCGGTGCAACGCAGCGCCACAGCGGCGCTCTGTATGCGTACATGTTGTCACCATGAATATATTGCTCTGCCTTTTTATATCCTCCATGCGTGCCCCGGCCCATGAATAATTCATAACTACTGTGTCACCTGGACTATGGTGCGTCTTATGGCGACTATATACTGTATGCGTATCACAAGCAGTCACGTCTGACCTCGCCATGGAGTTATAGGTGTCTTGGAGAAATACTGACAACGCATGCATGATGTACGCTCAAATTACACATTTTATGCACAAAATGTATCATTCTGCACAGTGTCACATTCTGAGTTTGTTTATGTTTGGTGTTATATTAAGTATGTTGGATGTTTTAGTTGAGAAATAATACGTTGTACTACTAACTAGATCTGTGCCCAGGTCTCCACCGGCTCAGGTCACGTCACCCTGTGAGGGTGCCATGTGGGGAGGTATATTTTGTGCTCTCTGTTCTTAACTTCTGTTTAATTCGTGTTGTTCCTCAGTTGTTTTTCACTTTTGTTTGTCTGGGCCTGGATTCATTAAAAACACTCACCTGTAAGACTGTCCTCCTGGTCCAGTTCACCCGTTTGTTTTATATGCTGTGAAATATCCTAGCACCATCCCATTGGTTACACTTAAGGACTGGGCCTGAAACTAATAATAATTATTATAAATATTTTTAAACAGCCTAACTACGAGCGATGTATTTCTATTTTCTCAATGCTTGCCTTTGTCTTTCTTATGTAACATTAATACTACAGGTGGGAGTTGGTAAAAAAGAAATAAATAAATAATGATCTAATTAATTTGAGGCTTTTAAATTAATTAATCTCAATTAATTGCATACCAATATCTGACCCAAGAAGCACTTTTGGGTCAATTAAAACATTTCTTATATCAAAACTGTGTCCACACTGCAACGTGTTATCTTGAGGGTGAGAGTTGGAGATAGCGTTAGTAATTTCGGACCAATGGTAGTACGGAACAGTGGGGGTTCGGATCAATGGCAGCCCTTATTGGTTGCCCTGATCGGCATCTCCTCCCATTGCGTGCATCGGTATGATCGGTACCCCTGTGTGTGATTAAAACGAGTTATTTTTTTATCACGTTATTGTTTCTGTGATTAATTAATCTCAATTAATCAGTTAAAGTCCCAGCCCTAGTTTATACCCCTATATACTGTCTGCACGTTGTTTTGTTTTGAATGAGAGCCAATCATCCGCGAAGCACCAGCAATCATTCTAGGACCCCCTACTTAAGTGGTCACAACACAACCCCCACTTTGTGAGGCGCTGGCATGAACCATAAGGGTATCCTACTCCGTTTCTCTGTGCTTTGTGGCGACAGTAAACAAGACGTCCCTATCTGATCACACTCCCTTTTAACGCTCATCTAAATGACTCTTCAATCTGATCAATTTAATTAAGAATGAAAGAACGTGGCTGGTGTATAGGCAGCAGCTCCGCAGCCACTGACGAGGCGCGTCGGATTCACAATGACTGCTAGGTCACAGCGAGAGGCTGATGATGTAAATGGCTGTAATTACATGAGCTAATTAAACCAGATTTCACGGCCATCCAGTGTGTGATAGTTCTCCAAGGCCCACTCAAAATGTGTAGATATTTATTTTTTCCCCCATGCTACGCGGTTCACAATTAATGATCCATTTGGGCCGGCTTCTCTTTCTTTCTAGTCTAAGCTAAATAAGAATGATAAAATCAAATTAACCACAAGTTCATTATTAATCGTCGCTTGAAAGGCAAACTTGATGCGGAGGTCTTAATGGCGCACTGTTCGCTTCCCATAGAGACTTTGGGCATGCGCAATTATGGGCACTCACTCACTCACTCTTTTCCTGACATTTTCTCCTGGCTTTCATAGTACATGGCTCACTGCGTGCACCATTATATTTCATATACTGGCGGACAGGAACCATAAGTCTAAAGTACTGGAGTATTAGTATTATATTGTAGTTATTTTGACTGTAGGTCACACAGCTCACGCACAAGTAGGCCATGGCCTACTTGTGCGCAGGTTTGCACTCTGCCGAGTGCTGGTCTAGTTCAAACTGAGTCTATACCCAACTATAGTGGGCTTTTTAGCTGCATTATCGGGACGTTTGCCAGTGCAAGTCTAAAAATATTAGATTACATTTAGATCCTATCCAACCATTACATTAGATTTCATGTAACACTTGTAAGACTGTGGCCGATAGCCACAAGTGGTAATAGCTTGCGCGTCAATATTGTGTATAGTTTGATAACTCCAGGTTTGGCATTGTCTGCTGCAATAAAAAAGGCATTTCTATCAGGGAGAGGGTTTTCATGAGAGAGACAATATAATGACGTTACATGCAGTGCGAGAACATAACTGAGGGTATATTGAACTTTTTTACGAGCCAAAGGCTGTCAAACTTTTTATATACAAACAGAGACGGAGTGCAGGAGTGGTTCCCAATGTCTGGCTTACATAACTGCAACTGAGACTTTCATCTAGATAGAGCTCCATATGGAGACGATTGAGACATCCACTGATATCAGATATCATCCACTAATATTATTATATAGAACTCTGTATGGATATAGCCCAGTGGTTTTCAACCTTTTTTATACCAGGTCCCACTATATTTTCTGTATTTTAGCCACAGACCATCATTTGATGTTGAGTTTAGTCTCTCGGACTCAACACTAAGGATTTTCAAGTTTGTGTCCACGATTTAGTAGAGATAACTGGCAAAATGTTGCTCAATATAATAATTCTTCTACATTTTGTTATTGTGTAGATTCTTGAAAAAAGTCCATTTGGTTACCAGATTTAGCCATGGGCCCACTTGGAATCCTCTCAGGGACCACTGGTGGTCTCCGGATCATGGGTTGAAAACCACTGATATAGCCAACTGGCGTCATCATGGCAAGCATCCAGCTAAGCTTTATATAAAGAGTGGGCATTTCCATTGAGAATAGAGGCTAGCAGTGTTAAGTATACGCTCCTCGTGAGACACCCCCCCAACACCCCCTGCACGAGTCAGGTTATTTTGGCCTTACAACTCGGATATTCTCAGCGATGTCTGGTCTTACACAACCCAGACATTGTTGTTGTCTTAGTCGGTTCTAACCCAACCTGCTTTAGTTGAGCAATATTTTATAGTAACTGTAGTACAATGTAAACCTTTTTTGGGGGATGAGGCCCAGGGATGTAGCTGACCATTTGGTTGACCTACCGTATTTTCCGCACTATAAGGCGCACCGGATTATAAGGCGCACCTTTTAAAACTGATTTCATATATAAGGCGCACTGGATTATAAGGCGCAGTGAATAGAACCTACTACAGTTAACATAGAATAGAAGCTACTGCACTCAACCAATCCATATATAAGGCGCACTGGATTATAAGGCTCACTGTGGATTTTTGAGAAAATTAAAGGCTTTTAAGTGCGCCTTATAGTCCGGAAAATACGGTAATGATAAAATATTAAGGACTTTAAGTTCCCGTCTTTAGGACTTGGACATGATGAGAACGTAGGTCGCAGTTGCGCCAGAAGTTAAGAAAGCAGCGACGCCGATGGGATCTACCTCTTCTCTCTGGTTTCCATAGTGACGCTCCTCTACAGCGTAGCTCTCGTCCACGTTGTTAACACGATGCCAAAAACTGCGTTTTGCCATCGGAGGAGAGAGTCGGACGGCCGTGAGGCTTAAATATCGAGCACAGAGCGATTCATTACTGACGTCGTAGGTCGGACCACACATAAATAGGCTATGTGCGTTGCCCCACCCTTCCAACAAGTGCTGAGTTTCTCATGCAGATCAGTTAGTTTCACCACTTATAAAAAGTGGTGAAACTAACCTCAAAATAACATTTTGAGGGTCGACTTTGCACTATGTGGCACATTTTGTTGCCCCTTTTGCGTGTTGCCATACTCGCAGTGCATATTGTGCGTATGGGTAGTGACGGCACTGACGAGGCCTCAATCTGCACTGTGGAAGCCCAACAGACCTGTACATTTATGGGTCCGATTGCTTCCATTTTTATCCACAGATTCACAGGCCCGTAATGGAGTTATTGCAGGGTCGTGTCCTTGGACGTCTAACATTATAGAGAACAACTGTCCGTTGAGTCGTAGTAAATCAGTGTCATACAGACCGACATTCAGTTATTGTGACTCCTGATCAAAATGAGGATCAACCTTTGACAAGGCCAGATTAGCTGCGCTAAACTCAATTGAATAACAGCCTCAGAAACACAGACATTTTGTTTCCGGGAGAGGAAGGAAAAACAAATCTATGGGAGAGAATAATGTCAATGGCAGGATAGTAAGAGGGATTTTCTTTTTTGTAGATTAAATGAATGATGTTGAATGTATGTTCGTGAATGAATGAATGCTCATCCATACTATAACTAAGGAAATGTCTGTCTGAATGTCTGAAACAGGCACAACTCCTCGCTGACAGAATCTAACTCCACCTCACCTCCACTTTATTGGCTCATTATTGCAGATCTTCGCCTCTTTGTATGGTTAGCCGCTAGTTGTTTTGTCGCGTTTCATTCGGGACAAAATGGAGAGCCCTCCTGGAGAAATGGGAGACATTTAGATCTCTTTGCACCCACTCCCATTCTATGCAGGGGTTGACACTAAGGTCTCGGAGGCACTTGCCCGAAGTCAGGTTCTACTTGCCCTCAGCTCATGGTCACTTGCCCCCTAAAATATATAGGAGGCAAGTAAATATACATTTCAGTAAATATACATTTCAGCACCATGGACAGAGTCACTACAGCTACCATAACAGAAAGCTCATTTCAGCACCACGGACAGAGTAACAGAAAGCTCATTTCAGTACCACGGACAGAGTCACTACAGCTACCATAACAGAAAGCTCATTTCAGCACCACGGACAGAGTAACAGAAAGCTCATTTCAGTACCACGGACAGAGTCACTACAGCTACCATAACAGAAAGCTCATTTCAGCACCACGGACAGAGTAACAGAAAGCTCATTTCAGCACCACGGACAGAGCCACTACAGCTACCATAACAGAAAGCTCATTTCAGCACCACGGACAGAGTAACAGAAAGCTCATTTCAGCACCACGGACAGAGTCTCTGCAGTCAGGTTCTACTTGCCCTCAGCTCATGGTCACTTGCCCCCTAAAATATATTGTAAATTTTGCAGATGTAACTCTTGAGAACGTAAAAATGAAACCAAATGGACCCTTGCGGGTCCATTTGGTTTCATTTTTAGGCTCCCAAGAGTTACAATTCATCATCTTAATTACCCCAGGTCTGCACAACTAGAGAATGTAGAAGATTAGGTCATTTTGATGTGAAAGTTAAATTGCCTGTTTTGTTTCCCAAATCCAGCCTGGAATTGTGGATAGCTAGAAAGCAGGGAAAGACACAGAGGCAGAGTGCAATGACTGCCTTCAAGACAAATTTATCTTGTTGTGTTATAGTGCACTAAGTTGCACACTTGCCCGATCGGGCAACCAGGTAGCAGTCTTCACTTGCCCCACCATTTTTTTTTACTTGCCCCGGGCAAGCGGGCAAGTGTTAGTGTCAAGCTCTGCTATGCTATGCATTAGGACATTTTAATCAGATTATCACATCTTCAAATGTTATTTAGTAAGTTTTAGATCCTCGTACATAGCTTCTTTGCCCAGCCAATCGAATGATTGATGTACCGTATTGATGTTTCCACAGTATAAGGCGCACCATGGATGGCCTGTTTTAGAACTGTCGTTTTTTGAGAAAATTAAAGGCTTTTAAGTGCGCCTTATAGTCTGGAAAATACGGTATGTCAACATTACATCATCAGTGAACATTAATCCACCACGTCATCATTACATCATCGGGGCAACCCCACTTTGCAATTTCAGAATTGCATTCTAGTTATTGTCTCCACCGTAAGGTGGTGACTATGTTTCACCCCCTGTCCGTCTGTCCGTCCGCCGGACGTCGCTTCACCAAAGGTTCACTAAAGGTCTGACTCAGAGAGTTCCTGAAAGAATTGAGAGGTGATTCCATGCAATGTTTCACCTCGGCTGTCCAGACTGTTTTCTTCCATTTTTACAATGTTTTTAGGATATTTCACAGCATATAAAACAAACGGGGGAACTGGACCAGGAGGACAGTCTTACAGGTGAGTGTTTTTAATGAATCAAGGTCCAGACAAACAAAAGTGAAAAACAACTGAGGAACAACACGAATTAAACAGAAGTTAAGAACAGCGAGCACAAAATCAACCTCCCCTCATGGCAGGCACACACAGACTGAACAGTATCACAGTTATATAGTCCCTTGACTCCACCCACGGGTACAGACAGCCAATCATGAAACATTCCCAATGATCTGAGAACACGCCCAATAAAGCAACAGAGCTCTTATCTTCATTACTGCATCTGTACATGTACTGTACATGTTGATGGTGAGAATAGGCTACTCATGCATGTGTCTGTCCTAAGCCCGCAGCCAGGCTGCGGGCTTAGGAGGGTCAGGCTTAGCAGTAGGGATAAGGGAAATAGATATGGGATGAATTAAAGGGAATGGCAAGACCAACACTGATTGGATGAAAGCTAAAAATGCCCAAACCACACCTATGCATAATTTAACGGGTATAGGAGGTGTTTAAGGGAGATGGGATGGTAACGAAATTATCAACTGTAGTGTGGGAACGCCTCTTCCCCAATGCTAAGTGCATTAATTGCGTATAAGGGCTAATGTAACTAAAATCGAGCCCTTTGTATTCATTGCATTGGTGGATCACGGCTACTACTAGTAGGGCGGGGCGAAGGAAGTTTTACTGAGATTATGGTTAGGGTTAGGTTAGGTTTAGCCATAAGTTTACTGAGGTTAAGTTTAGGGTTGGGGTTAGGTGTAGGCATAGCCTAGTTTTACTGAGGTTATGTTTAGGGTTTAGGGTTAGGCTAGGGTTAGACGGTGCTTTATACGGTTACTAACCCTAACCACAACTTCAGTAAAACTATGCTTCGCCCCGCCCTACTAGTAGTAGCTATCTACTTGCCCGGCGGGTATCTGTTATCTGCGTCTACTCGTTGTATTCGATCGTGTGATTACTCCTGATTATGCTCTATTCAATCCCTGGATAGAGGTCGAAGCGGCTAGCTGACATCATAGCCACATATATGTGCATATACGAGTTATGTACTGTATATAAACGAGTGGCTCACCAATATAAGGTCCCGGTTGTTAGGCAAAGTGTTATCATGCGTCTCGTATCCCATAATGTCCTCCTCCACTCAATTGTGATCCATTAAAAACAACACCAAATCTAGGCATGGGCGGGGGGCAATGCTCCCTTAAATGCCCTGGCATGCAAGGGAGCCCTGGCAATCATGGGATTGTGGCAGCTATTCATTGACTTGCTTGACTACCATCAGTGTTGTGAAAAATGTACCTATAATTGTACTGTCTCATCTACATTGCAATGCATTGTTAGCTTGCAGATGCCAATACCGTGTATACAGCAGGTGAACAGACTTTGTTGCTATTTTAACTCATTTTGCCGGGGGACCCTGTGGGAAGCCCAGACTCCGCTTGGAGAAGCACTGCTCTATAGCGTGGTTAAACACTCCTTCTCTCCTGGTCTCTAGCGGGTTATAGGCTAGAGCGTGGGAAGTCGCAGCAGCAGCTGTCAAAACAACATCTGTTTGTTGAAATGAAACCCTGCTGTCTCAGAGCACCAACACCGGCACTAATTTAGTCACTGTCCATCACCGGTTGTCGCTTCAGAGTCCTGCACGTGCCTTAATAGGCCCTAAGCCCCGTTGTGTAAGTAAAAAAAAACACATTTCCCAGCGTCCCTTGTGCGTTTAGAGTCGCATTCTGATTGGTCCTTGTAATCAAGCACCAATCAGATTTGTTTTAATGAGAAAGTTACCAGTGCTGGTCCCGTTACTTTAAAAAAGTAATTAGTTATAGTTACTCACTACTTCTTCCAAAAAGTAACTGAGTTAGTTACCCAGTTACTCTAAAATAAAAGTAATTAATTACCAAGAAAAGTAACTATTTCCGTTACTTTAACCAAAAGGTGTTGTATGTCAAAGAGTTTGAAATTTTCAGAGCAATATGTTCAATATGTTTATAGTTAAAGTATGCAGGCACTACTGCACTAGTAGGCAATACTAGGCATTGGTATGGTTAGGTATAGTTAAGGTACAGTATTTCCCCCCTCTTTTGTTCACAGACACATTATTTTCAAATATTAATAATCTTAACTAGTGTACTAGTAATAAGTCTTGATGCAGTTTGTGTCAGGCACAGCTGCCACAGCATGCTCTTATTCATGGGTCAGTGGGTAAGCAGAGCCATGCATAATGTAGCCTATGCCTTGCGTTCTCAAGGCAAAAAAATACCCCGTTCCCCGACCAGTAGAGTATAAACAGAGTTACGACATCTCCGTTCACTTCCATGGAAAGGTCTAATGGCGGCTGCTCTACATAGACTCCTATTGAGCACGGGGGCACTTTGTCCCTATTCAGGCTGCATGAACAGCGCCCAGGCGCCCAGTTTCTGACCCCTCTATGTCGCATTTCTGATATTAGATGGCTTTTCCTGAGAATCCCTAGACGTTTTAGTCTACACTGTTGTTCCTGCCGTCGTGTATTTAGCCCCTCTAAAGTTATTTAAATGTTATCCTTTATCGCACGTGTTTTGGACCTGCTACCATGGAATACTGTAACTCTTGTTGGGGAATTGAGGATTTATACTGGACCACACTTTTTTACGTGACAACGTTACAAACGCATGGAGGGCATCAGAGACTACAGACAACTCTCTAGTAAGAACACTTTTACAGTACATTTGGGTGGAAGAGATTAAAGCAGGTGCTGCTGTAGCAAGTGTAGAAGAACATTAGCGCGCTACTACCCACACACACACACACACACACACACACACACACACACACACACACACACACACACCACACTCCGTTGCTGCTGCTGCTGGTCCTCAGCAACAGCGAGCGTGCACGCATGCTTCATTACACAGCGGAGCCCATGTCGACCCCAAGTCGAACCGAAAAGTCAAGTGCTCGTTTCTTCCATTATTCTAGCTATCTTCCTTCATGATTGTAACGACCCGTATTCGACTGTCAGCAACGGCAACGCCGTTCTAGATTTGGGGAAAATAATTACGGCGTTATGTCCAGCACTGAAAGTTACCTATACCTTTTAAGTCTAAGTCACGCCCACATTACAGGCTGCAGGTGACAATAGACCGTTCAGTAATCCCCTCCCCACTCTACTATGGTCCAATCACAGCTAAGCATACCATGTGCACCAATAGCTTTCCTATATGATAAAATGTTGTTTTAAAAAATAAATGTCACACACATTTTTCCACTGCATAGGGATGGATTTGGAAGAGATTTTGAAGGTCTGCATGCTTCCAAAAAATTAACCAGTATTTAATGAGTAACGTCCATGATGTCTACATTGGAATGAAAGAGCCCGGCTGGAAAGTGACCTAGCCTTGGGTGGACACTGGGGAGAGGTCGCGGCTTACCTAAAGGTCTATTGTGAAAAGGGAACCAAGTTGTGAGAGTACTGGAAAGTAGAAGTAAAGGGTGGAGGGAATTAAAAGGTTCTGGTCTGTGTTTTTGACTGGTTTATTTGAAGGAAACCTCAGAGTCATCCAGAGAGACAGGCCAATAGAGGTGACATGCATGTTGCCTGAGCTAGGTTTTGATAGAAATGATTGGGCTTTCAACTCTCAATAATGAAGCGAAACAAGATGGAAATGCAGGCTACATTATTTTTATAGTTTGTTGGTAACTTTTGATGTCGTAATGTTGTTATCATTAGCTCCTCATTTCAGAGGCACGGCAATTGACATTAAATTGTCGCTTTGGAAATGTGCAGGTATACCCTGTAATTAGGCTGTGTGTTTGTTTGTCGGTGGTTTTGAGGTTAGGTTTTTACAGCCACAGTTTATGTGAGGTCTGGGTTAAGGTTATAGTTTAAACATAGTTTTTAGAGAAGCTAAAGGTTTGGGGTTTTTAGGCTGCATCTGGGTGACACACCAGCGATAGAGTGCAGAGGATAAACGCATACAGATGGGGTGTGAAACTCTGCCATGACAATACAACTACTGCTAGAGTGTGCGATTAGTAATGATGGTGACCACTCCCAGATAGCAAAATAGGATTGAATCAACGTAGAAAATATGATCAGGCAGAAAATTGAATCTATGTTGAAGTCATGATTACAGCTATGAATGAAGTAATTCACTGGCGGAAATCGCATTCCACACGACCGGGCCCTGCCGAAACTCACCAGCAACATGTCGCCAATGGAGATATTTGACGTTGCACCAGGCCCAAATGTAACGTTTCCCAATTGGAGGGACAGGTGTAAATGGTTTTGGGGGCGGGGAAGCTGCAACCATAACCATTTTCGGTTACAGGAATAATATTAGGCAAGTAATTAAGTAAGGGATAACACCCGACGAACCGGTGATTTGTTTCCTAATAACTGACCGAGGCGCAGCCGACGAACCGGTCAGTTATTAGGAAACAAATCACCAGTTCAAAGGGTGTTATCCCGCTTATTACATGGCTTACGTCAGTAGTTTTCAACCAGTGGTCCGAGGACCACCAGTGGTCCTTGATAGGGTTCCAGGTGGTCCCCAGGCTAAATTCAGGCTGAATGGCAACAGCATGTAAACAACCAAATACATAGCTAACCAAATCGACCCACTAATGGCGTGTTGGAACTAAATGCGGAAGCACACCGCGGATTGATATGAACACAGCTGTTTGGACCTTGATTATGCATCGGTCCTATATAGAATGGAGCGGTGAATTATAGTGTAATATGTTACCGCTCACTTGACCAGAATGCTGGCTTCTGATTGGAGCATTCATTCAAGCCATGTAATAATATCATTCAAGTAATTTTAAACATACTGTAAGCGCTTTCATTTGAAATAGCTTTGAAGTTTGAGTTGTTTTGCATGCCATCATGTTGGTTGGGGCAGTCAGGAGGGCATTTAGGGGGGCATTGCCCTACCCATGATGGCCATGCCTAGATCCAGCCCCGACACACACACACACACACACACACACACACACACACACACACACACACACACACACACACACACACACACACACACACACACACACACACACACACACACATGTTCAGGGCAAGCGGACACAATGCGACCCACTTCTAGCATGTGTGCTGGTGTTGAATGGAGGCAGTGATCCAGACCTTGCAGATGGCACATTCACACTCATTTATATTCATTCCACATAAATGTTACAGTCAGGATGCCTCCAGCATCACACCGTAGGTACTGTTCATTTACACACACACACACACACACACACACACACACACACACACACACACACACACACACACACACACACACACACACACACACACACACACACACACAATGTTACAGTCAGGATGCCTCCAGCATCGCACCGTAGGTACCGTTCATTTATTGCTCTTTGCAATTTAATTACAACAAACACTAGGAGGGACAATAAATTACTGATACATGTGTGTACAGTGTGTGTGTGTGTGTGTGTGTGTGTGTGTGTGTGTGTGTGTGTGTGTGTGTGTGCGTGCGTGCGTGCGTGTGTGCGTGCGTTTGTGTTTATGCATGTTTCCTTCCCTTAAATTAGTGGCCTACTGCGACATATAAAAGTAAATGCAAAATTAATTACACATACAATACAAAAGCCTGTACATCTGCCTTTTAATATGATAATACATACCGTAAATATACTCCATTACAGAGCACAGGCGATATTAGACTCTCCCAGCAGAGGGGGCATAGATTAAATGAAACCATGGTTTCATTTCATCATGGTTTGGTTCAGGGCGGATCTAGGCATGGGCATGGGGGGGCAATGCCCCCCTAAATGTCCAGGCTGCCCCACCAAACAAACACAATGGCATGCAAAAACAACCCAAGATATTTCAAATTACAAAGTGCTTATATTCAAAATGATTTGAAACACTTAACAATACTACTGCTACTAACTAACTACAGCTCCACTAAACCACAATGCAGAATAAACATTGGGCCCTGGTATGAAAATGAAAACTAAATATAAGCGACTAAATATACTAAATAAGGTTACTGTAAACAACAACACGTTACAGCAGGGCTGCCCAAAAGGTAGATTGTGATCTACCAGTAGATCACACAGGCCGTGCAGGTAGATCACATGATGGTCTCCTAAAGTGTATAGATCTGTAACTCTGTAACTCTTGAGAGCGTTAAAATGCTGTTTTTAAACAGTAGTAGCATATACAAGAAAACCTTCCACTTCTCTTTTGATGCATAGACCTTGTTGAGCCCGACATTTTGAAAGTAGCTCTCAAGTCAAAAAAGTGTGGGCACCCCTGCGTTACTGTAATCAACAAACGCACACATGTGTGCACGCACATACATGCACACACACGCACATACATGCACGCACACGCACATACATGCACGCACACACACCGCAGATGGAAGGTGTGCTGCTATATGAAGTGAAATCAAAGCACAACTCTTGGGCATATATATATATATATATATATATATATATATATATATATATATATATATATATATATATATATATATATATATATATATATATATATATATATATATATATATATATATATATATATATATATCCCAGTACTCCATATAGAAGCCACAGAGAGTCTCTATAGCTTGTTCCATCAGCCTGTCTATCAGTGACCTGCCTTTTCTTTCCAGTAATGACATTGTACCCACGTGTGTCTCCTCACAATCCAACAACCAGCCACCAGACTAATTGCTTTGGCACTCCTGGTGATCCCTGCACTCGCCGCCGCCGCACAAAGACACATACGTGCGCTGCGCACGAGGCACAAGCACACACACACAGAAAATGACATTGGAACATTGGACACATGCGGGGCGACACAGTGGCTTAGTGAGAGATAGATCAGTGCAGTTAGATGTTCTCAGATGTATGCACGCATATTTGGTTGAAAACCACTGGAATACTGGATGAATAGCATTCAATTCAAGTCATGCATCAAGAATACAGGACTCTAACAGGCCAACAGCACATGCACCAAGGCCCACCCTTACTCTGGAAGAAGGCCCCTATCATTCTGATTGGACGGAAGGCTGTTCTCCCAAAGCCCCAAACTAAGGTTTGGGGCTTTGGGGTTTGGGGAAACTAGGGTTTGTTCGTTTTTGTTTTTTTTTTTACCCAAGGTGCTAGCAAGTAAGCAAGTAAGTGTGTGTGCATGTGCATGTCCGCAATTCCAGGATGGTTTTCACAAACAAAACAGGCACAAACTCAAAATTAGGTCAAAATGACCATTAATCGTCAACATTCTCTAATTGTGTATACTTCTTAATTAAGTTATGCTAATTCAGATGATGAATAATGTAAACATGAGTGTAAACATGTGTAAACATGAAACCACAAGGGTCCATTTGGTTTCTCTCCATTTTTACGCTCTCAAGAGTTACATCTGGTTAACCAACTTAGCTGGGCGACCAGCTGGAACCTTCTCAAGGACCACTGGTTGAAAACCACTGTTTTAGATAAATCCTGTGAGAAATATTATTTCATATACCGAGCAGATTCTGATGCACATTAAGGGTTGCCCTGCAGCTGCCCCTGGAGGGTAAATAAAACTTCTGGGGGCAGGTGGAGTTTGTTTTTAGGTTGCACCGACCAGGCAAGCGCTGTTTGAGAGAGAACATTAACAAGATAAGAGCCTGGAACCATTAGCACCCATTAAAGGTAATAGAGGCAACTTTAGTGTGTACAAACACTGTGTTTGCAAACAGATTTGTTTAAAAACAAACTCTAACTCCACCTCACCTCCACTCTATTGACTCATTATGAATCTGCTGGAGAATGCTGTTCTGTGATTGGCTAAAATGCTGCTTCACCCCACACAAACCTCCCCCCCACTCATAAATTAGCACCACGAGAACCTGAGAATGACAAATGTTTTGTTTTCATGATTTGTTGACAACAACAACAGCAAAGTTCTGGACCATCTGCAAGGGCAAAGCAAGTGTCTGACTGCAGTGAAACAGCTGCAGCATAGAAGCAACATAGAGGGGGAAAAGGCAAAATAAAATATAGCTATATATCTATCTTGAATTTTGGCTAAGAAGTTGCCTCTACCTTTAAATAACTAATACTGACTAATAAAGCAAAAATAAAAAACGTTCTTCTGTCCGGCATGGATGGCCCATAAAAGGGAAAGTCTGGATTTGGTCAATATTAAGTAGTTCCAATCATTTTGTGGTGGTCCCTGGGGCCACGCAGTAAAGTAAATTAATCCACAAAACTAACATCATTTGTATTGTTTAATTATGAAATATGTATTTTGTGTCCATATCACTACGCCCGAAAAGTCTTAATATTTTAGAAAGAGGTCAACAGCATGAAGCAAGTCAGTTTTTGGGATTAATTTGCTTTCACTGCGTGGGCCCCAGTGACCTCCCAAGAATGACCAGAACTGCTTCATATTTCACCAAAACCAGAGCAGAACTCTCACCACAGGACTCTGGACATCAATTAATACAGTTGACACCACTGTATTAATGGCACATATTTCATACAACTTAACTTCCAAAAATCCCGGCTATGCCTTTAACACTAGACTCGACGTCAAACACAATGGCATGAGGTCATTTTGTGGGGGATGGCTGAGAGAGAGAGAGAGAGAGAGAGAGAGAGAGAGAGAGAGAGAGAGAGAGAGAGAGAGAGAGAGAGAGAGAGAGAGAGAGAGAGAGAGACAGAGAGAGAGAGAGACAGAGAGACAGAGAGAGAGAGACAGAGAGAGAGAGAGAGAGAGAGAGAGAGAGAGAGAGAGAGAGAGAGAGAGACAGAGAGAGAGAGAGACAGAGACAGAGAGAGAGAGAGAGAGACAGAGAGAGAGAGACAGAGACAGAGACAGAGAGAGAGACAGAGAGAGAGAGAGACAGAGAGAGAGAGAGAGAGAGAGAGAGAGAGAGAGAGAGAGAGAGACGGGGGTGTCCTTTAGGAGCAAACCAAGCGTGTACATGTAATATCATGATGGTCAAAATGTAATTTCCTCCCTGGCAGACCATCTGAGGTTTACCCTGAGCACGGTGAACTCACATACATGCGAAGCGGAGTGAAGCACTCTGGGAAAGTTTGGGGAGGTGGGGGGGTGATGATGGGGAGGAGGGGAGGGGGAGGGGGGCAGTGCTGAGAGCCAGTGGGAGTAATCAGTCCCATTACGGCAGAGAGAGCTCCTCTAATGGAATTTATAATCACCCACTTTACCATGCCGCGGCTGGACAGTGCATTTTATGCTCGGCGGTTTAACAACTTAGACCCCTCTCTATATATACTATAGAAGACTCCACATGAGCTGTGGCTATATGACACGGTCTGCTCTCCTCACCGACTGGCCAGGGCCGGATATAGGACATTTAGGGGGGCAATGCCCCCCTAAATGTGGGTGTGGGGTGACATTTACATTTACTGGAGGGTTTCCGTTATGTGATGTTGTCATGTAGTTTGGTTCCTACTCGAGTAAAATCAATGATACATTTCAATCTAAGTTGTGGTCTCGCTTCATATTTTGTATATCTTGTTTTCTGAGCATGCACAGGTCTGCAGCCATCTTGGACAGGTGTTATCCCCTACATACTGTATAGCTATACACTATGTAGGGGATAACACCCAACGAAGCGGTGATTTGTTTCCTAATAACTGAATAACTCAGTCCATTTATTCAAGCCATGCAATAATTACGTCTAAAGGTGGGGAAACAGTTACCATATTGGCTGCTACGCAGGATTGTTTCAGTCTGCGTCCAATTCCATTCCATTGCCAGATTGGAGTACTTTCAGTGAGGTGCCTTTTCACAATGGCCAAAAAAATTAGCCCAGGCCTAAACCCTGAAGTTAGATAAACACCATGCAACCATATCGTGGGGGGAACCGCGTACGGCCCGAGGCATGGATTCTGCATCCACACACGAAAAAAGCTTAATAGAAAATAATGCAACTTGTGTTAGTTTTTTAATTAAACCACCTATTCAATATTGGACCAACACTGACTGAAGTACTTAAAGAGGGGGTGCCATGCTTTTTGGATTTTTTCCAATTTTGCACATGTTTAAGAGGTGACAGTATATAAATAGACCCCTTGGTGTGTTTTTTATGTGCAATGATGTCTTCCCTTTGCATTAAGGGTTTCTTCCTGGGGGCTGAACCTTTCCAGTTAAACGTGCCAATGGAAAAAACTTCAATATAGTGACATAACGTGTTCAGCCCCTCCCCTAACTCCTCCCCCTTTATCATGCAACTAAAGCTGTGGGTGTGGCTTCAGTTCAGGTGGATCTCCACCCATCATCACCCACCAGGCAAACCAGGCATACTTAATGAACTGGTAGGGTGGAATCATAAAAATGACAGTTTAACAAACACTTTTTGGGGAAAGAAATCTTACGTTTCATATAACATTAATACCTGATGATCATGTTTTAGGGTAGAAAAAAATCATGGCACTCCATCTTTAATTTTATCCAACCGGTTGGGTTGCTCATTTTGACCCAACCACATAGTTAACACAAAATAAAAAATAGTCCTATTCAATCAATCATTCATCAAAATTAACCCAGCAAACGATTCATATCCTTGAGGGTTGGATAGATGTAAATAATTTAACCCAGTACTTTGATTGTGCACAAATAATGCAAGTACCCAATTGCAACTCATGTTGGATGAAATTTTTTGATCTGTGGTTTAATTAAAAAAACAAAAAAACAAAACAACAACAACAATGCTGTTTTTAAGGTGCACGGTAGGTAGTACAGATACTTGGTGAACGTCTCCCTATGAAGGGAGTTCCTCTGGGCACGTCCCACACTGGGAGGACCCCTCCTGGCACACCCTATAAGGACCAGATGGGGGGATTATATCTCCATGCGTGTTGGCCACGGATCGCCCCCCCTCCCCCTGATCGCCCAGATTGAAGCAGCAAATGTTGCCTGTGAAAAGGGCGGTCTGGTAGGAGCGCTCTGCTGGAACTGTTGTCCCACGAGAAATAATGCTTCTATGTGCACTCCCACGCACGCGCGCGCACACACACACACACACACACACACACACACACACACACACACACACACACACACACACACACACACACACACACACACACACACACACACACTGTGTGTGATAAGGACTTCTCTTTGACATCTTTATTATTACTTTGTGTGATATGAGATTGTCAGATGATATATATACTTCTCAATAAAACTATTCCACTTTAGTTGGAGCGTCCTCTGCATCGTGGGCAGTATAATGGAAAAACACCTCCAGATCACATTCAAATTTATGCAATAATTATAATTAAATGAGACGCTGCGATTCTTCATCTGCTTCAGTCTGTGGTTCAGGGGCGGATGTAACATTTCCCAATTGGGGGTGGGGGGGCAGAAGAAAACGGTATGTGGCGGCACCCGTACCATTTTTGGTTACAGGACTTTTATTAGGCAAGTAAAGCATGAATAATAACATCAGATGTTGTTGAAGTTGCAACAGACACGCAGCATGCATAAAGCTAAAGCTCTGACTCAGAGAGTTTTCTGTTTTCAATGATGAAATGCTGTTGGTTTAGTGGTGACACAACTGTAGTTAGTTACTAGCAGTAGTAGTGGTTCAAATCATTTTAATTATAAGCACTTTAATTTGAAATATATTGGGTTGTCTGGGCAGTCAGGGCATTTAGGTATAGATCCGACCCTTCTGTGGTTTCCATGAAGGATACAATTAGAGAAAATGTGAACACCCACCCGCAACCTACCTCCTCTACTAGTGCTATCTGCAGTTCCAGAGTCTGCTTGAGTCTAGCCCAGGGGTCAGCAACCTGCGGCTCAGGAGCCGCATGTGGCTCTAGAACACAGCCCTAGTGGCTCAGTGGCTGTAGCATTATTACATACACTGGGGTGATCCACACCAAAATAATATAAACATTTCAGTCACCCAAAACGCGTTGCGCTGTCTGACAGTTGCCAGTTAAAGTAGCACTTGGCCATGTCAAAAAAGCCCAGCAGTTATCAGAGGTGGAGCTTTCAATCTGAACCACCCATTTTCAAAGGTTTACTCAGTTTACTATGTCATTAATATACCTTAGAGACTAGAAATGGAGTTCTGTAAAACTCCTTTATTTTTATTTTTAGAAACTTGTGATTCTTGTGTGTCTGAAGAAGGCCGGCACGGCCGAAACTGTTGTGTGTTCATCTACTGCAAAGTACAAAGAAATGTAAGCAGAAAGCAATAAACTACAACTCTCCTGCAACCTGTCGTGCGACCCACCTCCCCTTTTTTTGATGTGAACATCTTGGGTTGCCGACCCCTGGTCTAGCCTCACCAGTAGGTCCAAATCAGAGTCCAATGCTGCCATCTGCTGTACAGAGTATCACACTACGCTGGCAGAGTAAAGTCGAGTTGTTGCCTTAGTTCTTGACCACAATTTACAATTACAATATACAGTAGACATTTGCCAGACGCTCTTAATCCAGAACGATTTACATTACATTGCAATACAGCAAATACATGCAGATTACTTTACATTGTAAATTGTACTTTACAAAGTACAATTTACAATTCAAGCAGAATTTGCAATTTAAGCACTAAAACATGGTACATTTGACATCCTATAAAGGTATAACTGCTATCTAAGTCTACTTAATATGCTGTCTAAAATACCTAGTCTGTGGTCAAGCCATGCGAGGTCCAACAATGTCAACACTAGTTCATAAAAAGTTGCTTTACTGGAGAGTAAAGCGACTTTCTGTTAAGTAATGTTCATGTTTACACAATGGCCTTTCATTTTCAATGGCATTTCATGTTTGTGTTGGGACACTGTCCATGCATTGCTAATGCCATGTTTGTGTTATAACAGGCAATGTGTTTGTCCTTACAAAACACATCCTCAGTGCTGGACAATCAAAAAAAAAAAAAATCTAATCTTCTTGTATAACAAATAGGGCATTGACTTATTTATGGAGAAATTAAACAAACATGATACAACGTTTCGGACTGACACTGAGTGATAATATTATCAGAACCTGTTGTTGATGCTGCATTCATTCCATGGTGAAACAGCTCCCCCTGCTGGTAGGAGCAGGTTTTAAACCCACAGAAGTCTGTATTAGTATACAGTCTGTATGAGTTGCATATAGGCCTAAAGATGGAGCAGCGTGCCAGACTCTGTGTGTGTGTGTGTGTGTGTGTGTGTGTGTGTGTGTGTGTGTGTGTGTGTGTGTGTGTGTGTGTGTGTGTGTGTGTGTGTGTGTGTGTGTGTGTGTGTGTGTGTGTGTGTGTGTGTGTGAGAGAGAGAGAGAGAGAGAGAGAGAGAGAGAGAGAGAGAGAGAGAGAGAGAGAGAGAGAGAGAGAGAGAGAGAGAGAGAGAGAGAGAGAGAGAGAGAGAGAGAGATTGAGCATCTTCATCAGGCAGCAACAGCCGCAACGGTTGCAACCGTTGGGACAACTAGCTGCGACCGTTCTTAACCAGTCACTACTAAACCTAACCCTAACCTCTAACTCTAAACATAACCTCAGTTCAGTTCATTTCAAAATCATACATCAGACAGTTATACAATTATTATGATCAAAAGGGTTTAGGCTGAAGCCAACGGCTTATTTGCCTGCTGATCCTAAGTTATCAGCAGGCAAATTTTTATATGCATATATGTGACTACCCACAGTAGGGGGGGCATAGATCAGGAAACAGAAGAGAGGAAACAAAAACAGAAGCAAAACACACCAACGCGCACATCGAGCGCACTCGCACGCACACACACATGACAAAAGGAGATACATAGGAAAAAGTAGTTGGAGGAGAGGAAAAAAGAAAGAAAGACGCCAGTAAAATATATGCCTAAACCTACCCTAATGCTTGATCATTGTGCCATCGGCCGTGACGTCCAGTGGTCCCAGTGAGAAATGATTTCAATCCTCCTGGGAGAGACAGACAGAGACAGACACAGACAAACAGACAGTTAGAGCAGTGTTTTTTGACACCAGGGCCCACTATTTATTCAGCATCTGAGCCACAGACCAACACCTGAGGACATTTTAGCCCCACAGATTTATTTTGCTTTTGTCCACAATTCCAGGCTGGATTTGGGAAACAAAACAGCCAAACATACAGATCAAAATGACCACAAATCTTCTACATTCTCTAGTTGTGTAGACTTGGGCTGATTCAGATGATGAATGTTTTAACTCTTTAGAGTGTAAACATGAAACCAAATGAGTTACATCCGGTAGCCAACTGTCCATTATTTAGCTGGGGACCACCTGGGACTCTCTCAAGGACCACTGGTGGTCCCCGGACCACTGGTTGAAAACCACTGAGTTGGAGCATGAGGGTGTGAGTGTAACAAATAGCTCTGTGTGGTTTTGTCGTTTAACTCCGACCTCTACTCCAACCACCTTTCCCGTATCTTCATCTAGGTAGGTATAAGTGAGTGAGTGAGGATAGAACCACACCCCCCTACCATCACCACCCACCACCACCACCACCACCACTCACCCACCCACCCCCCACGTAGTACAGGCAATCTAAGGTTTAACCTCAAACAAATTGCAACAGAAACTCTTTCAACTTTTTCTGTTTCCTTAATATGTTAGGAATAACATATCAAAAGTCCTAAGAAATCCAAGTAGGGGA
Organism: Benthosema pterotum; assembly: GCA_039105355.1. Taxonomy (NCBI): domain Eukaryota; kingdom Metazoa; phylum Chordata; class Actinopteri; order Myctophiformes; family Myctophidae; genus Benthosema; species Benthosema pterotum. The sequence continues at coordinate 20,128,206 of CM076972.1, forward strand.
ACATAGTGAAAAATGCTGAAATAGATGATGTCACAATTTCCGATTTTCGTCTATTTAAAAATTAGATTTATGTATGTTTTCTTAGCTTGTGTCTAAAGAAAATGTTCAATACTTTGCAGAATTACATAGAAACTATGTCTGATTCTGTGAAATGATTGTTCAAGAGTTTTTTTCATTTATTGCAAAAGGAAAATCTTATTAATACATTTTGTGAGCTAATATGGGACAAGTTTCGTATAGATTATAAAATCAGAAAAATGGTTGCAATGGGGCAAAACAAGTTGCAACAGAAACCCTTTAACTTGTTTTTGTTTCCTTAATATGTTAGGAATAACATATCAAAAGTCCTAAGAAATCCAAGTTGGGGAACATAGTGAAAAATGCTGAAATAGATGATGTCACAATTTCCGATTTTTGCCCCTGGTGAAAAATAGAATTATGGAGGTTTTCTTAGCTTGTGTCTAAAGAAAAGGTTTAATACTACAGAATTACATAGAAAATGTGTGTGATGCACTAAAATGATTGTCCAAGAGTTTCATTTCATTTTTGAAAAAGGAAATTCTTAATATTAATGCATTTTGTGAGCTAAAAATGGAGAAATTTCACATATAGCAGAAAATCTGAAAAATGGTTGCAATTGGGCCAAACAAGTTGCAACATAAATCCTTTAACTTGTTTTTGTTTCCTTAATATGTTAGAAATAACACATCAAAAGTCCTAAGAAATCCAAGTAGGGAACATAGTAAAAATGCTGAAATAGATGAGCTCAGAAATCCCCATTGATGTGAAATGAAAATGTTTAATACTGCAGAATTACAGAATTGCAGAATTACATAGCAACTGTGTCTGATGTAGTAAATTGATTGTCCAGGAGTTCATTTATTTATTTATTTTATTTTGGCAAAGGGAAATTCTTAATATTAATGCATTTTGCGAGAGGAAAAAGGGACAAATTTCACAGACAAGAAATAATCAGAAAATGTTGCAATAAAAGATAATACTATAAACATAACTTTAACCTCACAAAACATAAATATATAATATATAAACTATTCAACATCTTTATCATCATCACTTTGAACCAGACTTGTGTTTGTGTAACACCCGGGATTCGAAACGGGGTCTCCACCGTGAAAGTCCAACATCTTAACCACTAGACCAAAAGGGACATCCCCTTGGTACGGGGGCAGATACTAGACTTTGGAGGTCATCACGACAGAGGCTGTAGCCACCAGCTACACTCACCTCCCTATTGACCTCCTTCCACAGGGAAACGCGATCCGGGTCACGGGACCACTGTAACACCCGGGATTCGAACTCAGGTCTCCACCGTGAAAGTCCAACATCTTAACCACTAGACCAAAGGGACATCCCCTTGGTCCGGGGGCAGATACTAGACTTTGGAAGCCATCACGACAGAGGCTGTAGCCACCTTCTACACTTGCACACCCTGTGTCTTTGCAGTTTACACATGCAACAGAGCAGACAATGCTTCTTGCAAGTGCACCTCAGGCTGCTGCAGTTGGTCTTGCAGGTGCATCTGAAGACCCATAGCAGTTCCTGAGCTGGAGGTATGTCTGTCTGGACAGGGATAATCACCCAATCAATATCCCCATTCTTGCGGCAAGAGCACTCATGCAGTTCCCTTCCACTGCTGTACTTGATAATGTGGTACTTTGCTGCTGTGGCTGGAGATGGCAGACTCTCTGGCTTTACAAGAGATGCTTCTTGCAAGTGCACTTCAGGCTGCTGCGGTCGGTCTTGCAGGGAGACCCCTCTCATAGCAGTTCCTGAACTGGAGGTATGACTGTCTGGACGGGGATAAGTGTAGCAGGCGGCTGCACTGATGGCGTGATGGCCTCTAAAGTTTAGTATCTGCCCCTGGACCAATGGATGTCCCTTTGGTCTGGGAGCAGAATAAAGAAATTTGGTCCCTTTGGCGTGAAAGTCCAACACTTAACCACTGTTAAGTGTTGGACTTTCAGGCGGGAGACCCGAGTTCGAATCCCGGGCGTTACATAAGCACCCCATCACTCTCTTCCCATCCCCATTCTTGCGGGAAGTCTGAGGAGGGTCTTGACTCATTAAGCATTAAGATACAAGCATTTTTGTAAGAAGGTGGCATCTTTTGTGGAGCCAGAGAGTCTGCTACCTTCAGCCACAGCAGCAAAGTACCACAGTCTCTGTGTCTACTACCAAATACAGCAGTGGAAGGGAACTGCATGAGTGCTCTTGCTGCAACAACTGGGATGGGAAGAGAATGATGGGGTTCTTATCCCTGTCCAGACAGACATACCTCCAGCTCAGGAACTGCTATGGGTCTTCAGATGCACCTGCAAGACCAACTGCAGCAGCCTGACGTGCACTTGCAAGAAGCATTGACTGCTCTGTTGCATGTGTAAACTGCAAAGACACAGGGTGCGCACACACAAGTCTGGAAGTGATGATGATCATTTTACAATATACAATGTAAACACTAAAAACTGTAATACATTAGGCGCGATGATGAAGGTGTTGAATCATTTATATATTATGACAGCATTGCTTTTGTAACTTTTACGTTTTGTGATGTTAAATTTATGTTTATAGTATTATCTTTTATTGCAACATTTTCTGACTATATTTCTTGTCAGTGAAATTTGCCCCTTTTTCCTCTCGCAAAATGCATTAATATTAAGAATTTCCTTTTGCCAAAATAAAAAATAATAAAAAATAAACTCTTGGACAATCATTTTACTGCATCAGACAAAGTTTCTATGTAATTCTGCAAATTATTAAACCTTTTCACTGGACACAAGCTAAGAAGACCTCCATAAATCTGTTTTAACATGGGCAAAAATCGGAAATTGTGACATCATCTATTTCAGCATTTTTTACTATGTTTCCCTACTTGGATTTCTTAGGACTTTTGATATGTTATTCCTAACATATTAAGGAAACAAAAACAAGTTAAAGGGTTTCTGTTGCAACTTGTTTTGCCCTATTGCAACCATTTTTTGATTTTATAATCTATACGAAATTTGTCCCTTATTAGCTCACAAAATGCATTAATATTAAGATTTTCCTTTTGCAATAAATGAAAAAAACTCTTAAACAATCATTTCACTGAATCAGACATAGTTTCTATGTAATTCTGCAAAGTATTGAACATTTTCTTTAGACACAAGCTAAGAAAACATACATAAATCTAATTTTTAGATAAGCGAAAATCGGAAATTGTGACATCATCTATTTTAGCATTTTTCACTATGTTCCCCTACTTGGATTTCTTAGGACTTTTGATATGTTATTCCTAACATATTAAGGAAACAAAAATAGGTGGAAGAGTTTCTGTTGCAATTTGTTTGAGGTTACCCCCCCTTTTTTCTTAGATTGCCTGTACTAACGTGCGTGATGAACGAAGGCACCATGGTAACATCCATCATGGCCGCGGCCCCTTCACAGAGTAATGAGAGGAGATTTATCGTAACCAGAAGGGTCGCTACATCAACCTATTCAGACAACAACTACTTCTTCTTCTTCAATGGTGCAATTGTTTCCCTGCAGACAGACACTTGCTTTGCCCTGCAGACAGTCCAGAACTTTTGTTGTTGTCAACAAATGCTTTTGTGCCATGTTTTTGTCCTTTGATTTGTCTAATACAAAGTCACACTTTGAATACATGGTCTGGTTTTTGTTTTCTTTTTTTACTCATGCATACAAGCATTGCTACGTTGGAAAACAATATCAGTCACGAATGTATCAGGACGGTGCACCACCAGAAACAAAAGAGTGTTTTCAATGAATCTATCATGGTTAAATGGTATTTAGTATACAGTATATAGCTCCTTTAATCAAGGCACTTCACATAGATTGTGGATCTCGATCACACAACAATGACAGATAAAACCATGCAAGGTACCGACCAGCACATCAGGAGCATCACATTGACACCAACTCTGGCGCAGCCCGGGTTTGAACTAGGAATAGGAAATGTGATGAATATCAAATAGCTAAATGCTGAATCGAGCAACTTCAAACAAGCGCAAAATAAATAATAAAAATGCCTGGAGTGAAAACAGAAAAGCAAGAGTAGATGAACATGACCAGCCCCAAACATGTTTTGTGAATTAACACATTTTGTCTTCTTTGTTCTAGTTTCTGACACTTGAGTCTAGTTTCTGACACTGGAGTCTAGTTTCTGACACTAGATTCTAGTTTCTGACACTTGATTCTAGTTTCTGACACTAGATTCTAGTTTCTGACACTTGATTTTAGTTTCTGACACTAGATTCTAGTTTCTGACACTAGATTCTAGTTTCTGACACTTGATTCCAGTTTCTGACACTGGAGTCTAGTTTCTGACACTGGAGTCTAGATTCTGACACTGGAGTCTAGTTTGTAGATATATTTATATATGTATATGTGTGTATATAGATATATACATATAATTGTCATCAACTACATAACATACTGTAATATAAACCCACCATACCACAACTTACTACATATGCGTATTTATCACTAGATATTGGCCAGTGCTGTAAACCGTGAATTGCTCTTTGCCATCTATGTTATTAGAATAGACCAGATGGTGATGGAGTGCAATGAATGCACTCCAT
>CM076972.1:20137806-20167806 GCA_039105355.1 Benthosema pterotum
TGCCTCCGCAAAATGGTTTGTGTTCGACCTCCGACCCCTGGCAATGTGCGGTACAAAGAGCCTCATTCATTAAGGAAGCCCCTGCTCCGTGCGAAGCTAACCATCTAACACACATTAATTGGCCCCGTACGAGTGAAAACACCAAAGTGGAATCTTCATGCTATTCTTTTTATAGATTTCCGTCATTGTTTTTTGGCTGGTTTTCTCTGCCCCAGAGGGGAGGGGTAGGTGGGGCGTGGGGGGGCCGTGCTGCTGGGTGTACTGCTCTTTGTTCAGCTAGAAATAATTTCAAATGTTTCTGTTTGTATAATAATTCACAGGACTTTGATCCGATGGGAGGAGAGAGTTGGGTTGGAAAAAAAGAAAATCCTCGTCGATGCACTTTAAAGATTAACTTCAGACAGAGGTTCGGCCAAAATGCCGATTGATTTCCGCCGATGCATTACTTAACTCGCAACGAAAGAAAGATCTGTTCTTCTCGCAGGCACAGACTTGATTTATTAAGGAAAATATCATCTATCGAGGAAACGCCTGACCGAAAAAAGTTTGACACACATTTTTCTCACTTCAAACACCAATGCAGAGGTGCAGAAACTGACTTTATTCTTTTATTCCTTTAGGTCTTAGGAAATTGGGGGATCTTTGGGGGATTTGACTGTCGGCACCACACCAAAAACAAAGCAAGTGGTGTATGTGTGTGTGTGTGTATCTGTGTGTGTGTGTGTGTGTGCACGCGCCCACATGCTCACAATGTGTGCTTCCAAGCCAGTGTGCATGCCGTGCGTGCATGCATATACGCCTTCAACTTATCTTGTATATTTAACTTGGACATTAGTTCAAACAGCATTGTAAAATAGCTCCCCATGCACCCCTGCCCCGTTCTGCAGCTATCTCATTCTGGGCTGTATCACGGGGGCCACAGGTTCCATAAATTGGGTGGCAGGCAGAACTTTGATGATAGTGGCAGAGGTTTTTGTTTTTTCCACTGGCTCTGGACAGGGACTATCTTAGGAGGAGACAACAGACAAGCGGCCGTTCGATCGGACTGTCAAAATCCGGCCAGCTGGAGCGCAGATAATTCTTAGGAGAATCCACTCACGGGGCAAAGATAGCGGCGGCGTCACAGCGTCGATGTGGAGATGTCACCTCCCCCACGTTTCCCACTGCTGTCTGAATAGTACTACTGTAATGTAGAGGCGACAGACACCACACTGGACCGCACAGCTCCGCAGTAGCACCGCCGTCACATCGCTAGGGGCGTCTCTACCACATATGGGCAATGCACCCTTCCTCCCTTCCTATACTGTATAGCTGTGCCTCAGGTCCACCCCAGAGCCTTAGAGTAGGGGTTTTCAACATTTTTGATATCAGGACCCACTATTTATTAGTGTGGTTGTCTGATAGGGCAACCCATTAGCCTGAATATAAGACTACATTTTGTTTTCTTTTTTCCAATGGAAATATCCTAAAAAATGGGCTCACCAAAAACTATTGACATTCATTGCCACGCCCCCTCTCTCCAGCCCACCCACACACACACACACACACACACACACACACACACACACACACACACACACACACACACACACACACACACACACACACTCGTGTCTGTTACAGTCAGACAGGATCTGCTTTGGTTTTAGTAAAAATAGTGAAATAAACAACTCAAGATCATTTAGTTGTAATGAACGTGGAGTGGAGTCGTCAGTGTTTACGAGAGCAGTGGGAAAAAAATCTTCCCTCCACGCCAAACAGGTAAGTTTGTGACAGGTGTTTTGGCTAGCCTTAATCAGTGGTCCACAAACCGTTTCATGTCAGTTACCCCAAAGTTGACTCTAACTGTACCCCATAATAGATATTTACGGCTTTAGGGTCCCAGGGTTGAACTGAATCATAGGCCATGCCCCCCCATTTAATGGCATTTAACTCTGAGAGCATTAAAATCAAATCAAATGGACACATTATCAGAGTACCAGACCCATAAGGGTCTCTTTGGTTACAAACTTTTTCCATTTAAGCTGCAGGGGACCCCCAGGAAATCAAGGATGCTGGGCCTTTAGTTTAATATTGTAATCCAGCCAACCTGGCAACGTGAATGGCAGCCCATTCAGATACTTCACCCCCTCCAGAGCCATCTAGTAGTAGAGTTGCGACTAAATACTCTGTAGCCTAGTGTTTATGTTGTGTATGTACTGTATGTGTAAACTAAAATAAAGGGGTTGAAGATCTATAAGCTGCACTGTTGCCTGAGTCCACACTGCATTTCTGCTCACTTCAGGTCCAGGACTTGTCCCTATTTGTTGTCCCATTCTCATTAGAAGTCTATGTACAAGAGCCGCCATTGGACTAGCCCCATAGAGTGAAGGGAGTTGACGTAACTCTCTGACGTAACTGTCTATACTATATGGCTCTGACCTCCTCTAGCATAAAACTGACTCTCACACATTCCACTTCCTCTTTCTCCTCCACCAAAGCAAGATGGCCGATTTGCTTGAGAGCACTACAGCAGCAGCTCTGCTCTCCTGTGGATTAACTTTACTACACTCAGCGGTGAGTTAAAGGCTTGGTGTCAACACACATTGGTTCTGTTACTTTGAGGTTCTGTTTGATCTACCATAGGATTTCATTTTGAGGGATTTAATTTAACGTTTTGGTTGAACCATGGACATGAGTGAGTTATGAAATGCTATTTTATTGAAGATGATATAAAATACTTTTATTCTAAAAGATTAGAAGCATGCTAAAATGGTTTGAATTATTGAATGTTAAAAGGGTGCCAGTTTCATTAGATAAGGTAATGACTAGCCACAACAATGTAGCCGCAGCTCTAGATTCTTTTATAATTGGGCTGAAATCTGGAGTTGCAATTCGGTCCATCCCCCATAACAATTTTCAACTGCGATTTGCTTGTATTAAACAAGGCTAAATTCAAAAACAAGGTTGAATTGTTTATCTGCAAAGGCTTTGTTTACTAAAAATGCACCTTTTAGACCTGTTATGAGCTACTTTCTGTCAATAGAAAAAATCACCAGCAGAGAACTAAGTACTGGAGTTTGGAAGCGCTAATCATTAATCAGTGGCCCTGTGTAATGATGCCAACTTGGTGCATTTGTCGCTATATTTAGCTCTTTTCCAGACCTCCCTAGCGACAAAATTAGTGAAACTCCTGGCGGAAAATCTAGTGCTTTTTTTTTTTTTTTTTGCTGGTGACTTGGAGAGAAATTGGTTGACAAGCACCAGAGATAAAACCTTAATTTTTGACCATTTTTCTTCCTAGAAAGGACCATTGGTAACCAAATGGACCCATACTGTAGATCTGTAATTCTTGAGAGCGTAAAATGAAACCAATGCAAAGCGGCTAATGCCTGCCTACGCACCTGTCCCAAGACTCACAAGTGTGCATGGGACCTTATTGCCTGGCAATTTTACATCTACAAATAGGCCTATTGTATTAACAGTTCTATATAGGCTGTGTGTGACAGGCAATATGTGTACATATTGAATTTATATCTATCTTTTTAATTTCTAGGATGGTGCTGATGGTGTAGATGTCTCCTGATGGTCTCCTATGTGGTTCCACCTGGTGAATAAAAAGGTCTCAATACACTCCAAACAACTGGCACTAAAAGTGCCACTAAAATGTCACCAAATCACAATTGCCTCAAAATAATAAAACACAAAAAATTCACAATCAAAATTCACAAGTCCCAGATTAAGAGTGTTATAAGATGTGAACGTTATGAGTGTTGCTATAGAGGATATATGTCAAACTCAAGGTAAGTAAGACAAATCGGGCCTGTGACTGAATTATCTTCATCCTGCGGGATTATATTTAATTACTATTAAAACTGTGCCTCTCGCATATTGGTATTTTATTTAATTACTAGAACTGGATCTCTATGTTGTATAAATTATGATTACTACTAGAAGTGGCCGTCTAGTAGATGGATGTATAATTACTACTAGAAGTGGTCTTCTTGCCTTTTGATATAATTATTACTAGAACTGGACCTCTTATACATTTGATTACTATTATAACTGGTACTCTGGTATAAACAAATGAATGCAACTCCTTATTTTACTTTCTCATTTTAATGAGCTTTAATAATGCATTCTTGATGCAAGCAGTTTCCTCTCTGCATTTAACTTGATATTTAAGGGACAATGACTTTTGAAGGAAAGTTTGCCTAGCAAACCAGTGCCTATGTGTTGAAACAATGCCTGGTGGCTGACCGTCGACTTCTATCTTCTAACTTTGGCCCGCGGGCCGCTATGAACTTGAGTTTGACATCCCTGCTATAGAGGGAAGTATGACTGAAGAAGAATGGATGATGAATGTAGCATGGTGTATCACTCACTTTATACCTCCTACCTGGTGGAACCTCCAGTGGAAAAATAATGGGACTTGATATGAAAAGGGTTGGAAAAACAACTGGTATAGCACACTGGGTGTGCTAAACACAAATAAAATGGCACAAGAAAGTGACAAAAAGCTCCATGAAATTGCACAAAGGACCTTGACTATGCACCTCCATGGTACCAAGGGTTTATTGTCAATCTGTCTGCTTACTGGGCCCCAAAAATGGCAACTAAACAGTGAAGCAGCTTTTTGCTTCTATGGGCTGACGGTGTGGAACAAAGCACAGCTCAACACCTACCTTTATGCACTTGCTTTCAACTGATGTTTTACTGTATTGCATTATGTGTCATTGTATTGCATATTTATTGTTTTGGCTTTTTATTGTCTTTTCATTCATATATTTTGCTTTTATTTCAATGTGTTGCCTTATTTGTATTATATTTTGCTATCTTTTTGTCATAGTATTTCATTAATGATACCAGCTCAGTGGCCTTGTGGTTAGAGTGTCCGCCCTGAGACTGGGAGGTCGGGGTTCGATTCCCGGCCGGGTCATACCAAAGACTCTAAAAAATGGGACCCAATGCCTCCCTGCTTGGCACTCAGCATCAAGGGATGGATTGGGGGTAAGACCCTGCGATATACTAGCGTCATGTCCAGGGGGTGTACTTGTACATCAAGCTGCCTCACGCTACAGAAACAGGAGATAGGCTCCTGACCTATATGGGCCTCAATGGCTCAGCTGGGCCTCCTGACATCATGGCCTGGCAAGGCTACTTACTTACTACTTAGTATTTCATTAATGGCGTGCCTTTTTTATTGTATTTTAATTCATGTATTTTGCTTTCTTATGTCATTTTATTGCATATTTAATGTTTTGTCTATAATTGTATTTTCATGTGTGGGGTGGTCTTTGGACTGAACGCCTCTAAGTCAGATTCCAAGCAGTCCATGATTAGTCCCAAGAGTGGGTGGGACGCCACTGCTTGGCCCTGGCGGCAGGGCTTAAGGGTGGGTGCACGGGCGCCAACGGTGGAGCAGGCCCCATGCACAGATGTATTCAAAACCCATGAATAGTCCCAAGAACGAGCGGTCCAAGGGCCGTGGGACGCCACTAGTTACCCCCGGCGGCGGGGCTTAAGGGTGGGTGCGTGGGCACCAGTGTGGTGGAGCTGACCCCCACACAGTGTAATATAAAGTCCATGAGTAGTCCCAAGAATGGGCGGTCCGAGGGCCGCGGGACACCACTGCTTAGCCCCGGCGGCGGGGTTTAAGGGTGGGTGCACGGGTGCCAGCGGTGGAGCAGGCCCCATGCACAGAAATATTTTCAAACTCTATGAGTAGTCCCAAGAACGGGCGGTCAAAGGGCCGTGGGACGCCACTGCTTGGCCCCGGCGGCGGGGCTTAAGGGTGGTAGTGCGGTGGAGCTGGCCCTGCACGTGGCAGAATATTTTCAAAACCCATGAATAGTCCCCAAGAACGGGCGGTCCGAAGTCCGTGGGACGCCACTGCTTACCCCCGGCGGCGGGGCTTAAGGGTGGGTGCGTGCAGGCACCAGTGGTGGCACTGGCCCCGCGTATGGCAGAATATTATCCCATGAAGCGTGGGGAGGTTCATGAGACGCCACTGCTTATCCCTGGCGGCAGGGCTTAAGGGTGGGTGCACGGGCATTGATGGTGGCGCAAAGGAGCTGGCCCTGCACGTGCTGGAATATTTTGGAAGTCCATTATGGTCCCAAGGGGCGGGCGGTCTGAGGGCCGTGGGACACCACTGATTGGCTCTGGTAGCGGGGCTTAAGGGTGGGTGCGCGGGCACCAGCGGTGGTGGAACTGGCACCGCACGTGGTGGAATATTTTCAAAAGTCCATAAGTAATCCCAAGGGGCAGCAGTCCAAGAACTGTGGGACAACACTGATTAGCCCCAGCGGTGGATGAACGGTGGATGCACAGACGCCAGCGGTGGTGGTGCTGGCTCATTTTGACATGTTGACCTTGTCATTGTGTTTGGAAAACGCAAACAAAACTTTGGCACCTGTGTGGGACTTCTGGTATTTTGGAAGTCCATTATGGTCCCAAGGGGCGGGCGGTCTGAGGGCCGTGGGACACCACTGATTGGCTCTGGTAGCGGGGCTTAAGGGTGGGTGCACGGGCACCAGCGGTGGTGGAACTGGCACCGCACGTGGTGGAATATTTTCAAAAGTCCATAAGTAATCCCAAGGGGCAGCAGTCCAAGAACTGTGGGACAACACTGATTAGCCCCAGCGGTGGCTGAACGGTGGATGCACAGACGCCAGCGGTGGTGGTGCTGGCTCATTTTGACATGTTGACCATGTCATTGTGTTTGGAAAACGCAAACAAAACTTTGGCACCTGTGTGGGACTTCTGGTTTACTGGAACGGGGTTCAATTCCCTGCAGTGCCCTGCTCACTTTGTCTTTATCTTACATGTGTTTTCCATGCTCATCTTTCCTTTCCAAGCTATTATTGGCTTCCAAAGTTAGTGGGAGGAGCCTATTTCACAAAAATGCCATGAATCAAATGTCTAATCCTCCCCAAATTCGAATCTCATGTTGTGGGAGGTGGCATCAACGGGGGGTCACAACCATGCCCATGTTCATCCATAGGGGGCGCCACAAAGGCGCAAAATGTAACTATTGCAAATTCATGATTTAGGCCGTATGAAACAAAATCTCCACCCAAATCCTTCCAAATGATCACAGGGGTGAATTGAAAAGTCGACATCATAACTGACTGCCAAAATTAGTGCAAAGGGCTGAAACAAGCGACTACGGCAACCACACTTTGCAATTTTTTAATTGCAATATTTCTAGTTCAGAATTTGAGCCACAGACCATCATTTGAGAACATTTTAGCCCCACACAGACCCCAAAACTAAAGATTTTGTTTTGCTTTTGTCCACAATACCAGGCTGGATTTGGGAAACAAAACAGGCAAACTTACAGATAAAAATGACCATAGACTTGGGCTAATTTATGATTAATATTTAACTCACTTTTACACTCACAAGAGTTAAATCTGGTTAACCAACTTTTCATCTGGTTAGGCAACCTGGTACCCTCTCAAGGACCACTGGTGGTCCACCTGTTGAAAACCCCTGCCTGAGAGTGTAGACAGAGGTACGCCAACTCTGTTAACTTCATGGGTCCAGTCCAATGGCGGCTCTTCTACATAGACTTCTATTGATAATGGGTACAACAAAGGGGGACAAGTTCTGGAACAGACGTAAGCAGAAATGCATTGGACTCATTGTAACAGCTCAGCTGATCTTAAATCCCCTTTTTAAATTGTTTTGTACTAATGGGACAACATAAACATTAAACAAGAATTTAGTCATTACTGTTCAATACGTTAAACATGTTGCACACGTGCCTAAAATAGCTCTTATTTGCGCCGCCCTCGTTAAACAATGCATTTCCACCAGGGGCGGATGTAACATGTCCCATTTGGGGGGGGGGGGGGGGCATGGGAACATGTTGGAGGGGCAAGAGAAAATGGTATGGGGCGGCTTCATCGCCCATGTTTCGCGCCACGGGCGATGAAGTCGCCCCCATACCATTTTTGGTTACAGGACTTTTATTAGTGAAGTAAAGCATCAATAACAGTTGTTGTTGAATGCATAAAGCTAGATGTCTGACTCAGACTTTTCTGTTTTCAATGATGAAATGCTGTTGGTTTAGTGGTGCCAAAATTGTAGTTAGTAGCAGTAGTGTTTCATATCATAAATATCTTATTTTGTTTTGCATGGCATCGTGTTTGGGGGGGCAGACTGGGTATTTAGGGGGGCATTGCCCCACCCCCCATGTCCATGCCTAGATCCACCCCTGATTTCCACCTTCCAGTTTGTCCCTCGTTCAGGCTGCATGGACAGCAGCTCCAGTACTCCAGTTTCTGGCAACTTAATATCACAACTCTCCTACTAGATGTCTCTGATCCGCCCCATGCAGGACCCAAGAGTGGGCTGGGAAATGTTCACAACGCAGCCCCAAAGCAGGAACCGCTTGTCCCAAAATTCCGCAAATCATTATCTTCTAGAGTCATGTGCTCAAGACAGATGTGTCCCATATTCCATCCTAATTGTCTATAATTGGCTCTCAAAGATTGTTGGATTGGCCTGTTTAGAACAAAAAGCATCACGTCATGAACGCAGTGTACAATTTACGTGAAATCTTGAACACACTTTCCTACTAGGCTGAGGAATAGAGTATATCCCAGCCTTTTCACATCCGACTGTTATAGCTCAGGTGAATTTTTTGCAAAAAAAAAAAAAATAATAATAAAGGAACAAAATGCCTCAAATCATCCAATTTCCATCAAAGGCATATGAGGAAATGGCAGCGTTTCCACATTGACCTATAGCGCCACCAGGTGGCCACAACCTGACCTGGTGGAGACATATGCCCATTGCCCATAAGGGCACATTTTCTAGTCTATACTGGATCTGTTCTCAACTAGTCCCTCCCTAACATTCACAGTCTAATTTTTAGTCTTTGTTTTTTTTTTTTGTTTTTAATTTCGTTTTCATCATTGAAAACATTGCAGTTCGTGGCCGATCCCGCTGCACTCCCCCACCTTTCCCATCATCATCATCTGAAGGACTGAAGAGAGAGGAAGAAAAAAAAAGACAAGACTATATCAAATTCACGGAGGGGAAATTTATTAAAATGAAATCTCAGCTCAACTTTATAGCCGTTAAGCGCTGCGATACCTTCTTGGCAAAGGGATCCAGAGTCCCACGTTTAATGACGGGGAAATAACCACACCTCTGTCTGTATAGACTATACTGTAGAACTTCACTCTGACAAAGACAAAATGGAACAGAGAGAAATTATAATGAAAAAACACATGTTCTACACACCGCAAAGTGTAGAGTCATGTTTTGTCGGTTAACTCTAAAGCTGTGTTCAGACCTGAATGTACGTTGTGTATATATATTACCGGTATATAACCTCTGTTTGCGTTGGCTTTGCACAGTATGTAATTGCACCATTTTAACCATCCACAGACCATGTCTGACTCTGAACACAGCTTAAAGTGACCCTTCACCATTTTTGCTACAAAAAATATATGGTAATGACATTTAGAAGGTTTAGAGCACTTTCCTGGGGACGTGTGTGTGTGTGTGTGTGTGTGTGTGTGTGTGTGTGTGTGTGTGTGTGTGTGTGTGTGTGTGTGTGTGTGTGTGTGTGTGTGTGTGTGTGTGTGTGTGTGTGTGTGATATTTTAGGTTTTAGCAGTGAGCCCAGCATCTCCGATGTCATCGACACTGGGCTCTGTACTACAAATTCCAATAATACTTTGATGCACTGCAACTCCCTTGCTGGCTGTCTTACTGAGCCAACATGTAGTCCAAGAAGTAGTGTCGATGACATCGAGATTTCAGCAGTAGATTTTGGGCTACTGAGCCCAGAATCTGCTGGGCTCCATTTTCGTTACCATCTACACCCCTTATGCTAAACGCCATCATTTTTTTTTATATATTTTAAAAGACTTTTTGGGATAGTTCAACGTGCCAATCTATTGACACATTGAGAGTGTGTAGACTGACCATTTAAACTATTGAACAATGTTCTTTTTTTTAATAGTTTAACCTTAAATAAGCGAAGAAGTTAAGAGATAAGGGGTTTAGCGGTGACGAAAATGGAGCCATAAATCTTCTAAATGTCATTAATGCGAAAATGGCGAGGTGCCCCTTTAAGACGTCCGGAAGACATGTACAGATTTTTTTAGTAGTTTATTCCACAGATTGTAATCCAGGAGGAAGAAGAGTCTATAGGTCATTTGATGTGGAGAGAGCTGTCCAGGTTGACCGCTCAGAGATGACCCATCACCTGTGTTTTTATACTGCAACTACCAGAGGAAGATTTAGTGAGACTTTATAACATCCTCTGTCTCCTCCTGTCTGTATTTCTACAGGTCTTTCACCCGTGACCGCTGTGCTGTGTGAATATTATGGAGCTCAGGAGTGCAGTACTGTCAGACTCAACCAGGCTGTCTGCGAGGTCTAGAGCAGTGGTTCCCACAGTGGGGTCTGGTCTGGTCCGTTAGGACAACAGCTGCGACCCTTCAACACTGGCTGGTCGCTACTAAATCTAGTGTACTGTAGGAAGAGAGTAGCTACACACTTTGATCTTACGCTGACTGGAGCTCTGCTAGTTCCAAACGTAGGCCTATGTACTAGCTAACAACTGCATCACAGCACAGACTATTTTCTTATAACATACATAAAAAGCACTAAAGCAAGTCATATAACAAATCATTAATCACTAGAGTGACGAGAGGTCTGTTAAGGCGTTAAAACATGCTAAAATGCCGCCATTTCGCCAATAGACCTGCACAGTGACGTCACCGCCCCTGTTCCAGAAATAGAATCCTCATTCATTTTCCTCATTGACTTTTCGAAAATGCTTGTGCCGCGGAGAAAACCAACTCGGGTCGTGACAAATCATGACAACACACGCAATATCATCATGCAATATCTAATTAGCAAGAAGTAGAAAACGGCATGACACAAGACTTTTTGTTTCGTTTTTCATGTGTGTGTGTCATCATGATTCGTCACGAACCGAGTTGGCTTTGTCCGCGGCGTAATCGTCTTTATATGAATTATTTTCGAAGTCTATGAGAAAAATGAATGTGGAATCCGTTTCTGGAACAGGGACGGTGACGTCACTGCGCAGGTCTATACAGTATACATACAGTATGTATTGATGTTTGGCTAAAAAGTCACCTATAATACCTTTAATACAGGGGTTTTCAACCTTTTTGACACCACGGACCACCTTTGATTACATTTTAACACCAAAGAGCTAACAATTCTTTTGGTTTTGTCCACAATTCCAGGCTGTATTTTGCCAACAAAACAGTGTAAACGTCTCAGCTAAGTGGTGCTAATTCAGATGATGAAAATTTTAACTCTTGAGAGTGTAAAAATGAAACCAAATGGACCCGCGAGGGTCCATTTGGTTTCATTTTTACATTCTCAAGAGTTACATCTGGTTAACCAACTTTCCATCATTTAGCCTGCGGACCACCTGGAACCTTCTCAGGGACCACTGGTGGTCCCCGGACCACCTGTTGAAAACCCCTGCTATGTCACCACTGGTAGAATGATATTTACTATTCAGTATTCATTATAGGGAGTTCTTCCTCTGAGTAAACAAGGCATATTATTCAATCAAAAAATAAATAAATAAAAAAAACATTGTCCGCATTCCAAAACGTAGGAGAGTTAGTTAGTGCGTCATCAGATGGCAGAATGGGGGGTAAGAAGGAAACAGGAAATAAGTCAAATTTGCGTTACATTGCAGCCTTAATCCCCTAATAAAAATTCCTCTCACACTTTAAGTGCTTCGCCCTGTGGTGAGCGGAGCAGCTGCACGAGGAGACGAGATGGATTGGCCGCGGTGAACGGACAAGAAAACGTCGTGGGCGAAAAATTAATAAAATACTTCCGACAGATAACTGCAGACAGACTGCACAGAATAAATATGCAGAGAGAGAGAGAGAGAGAGAGAGAGAGAGAGAGAGAGAGAAGCTGCTGGTACGTGACATGATTCATATGTGCACGTGCCTTGAACACACACACACACACACACACACACACACACACACACACACACACACACACACACACACACACACACACACACACACACACACACACACACACACACAAATCACCACACATGACAGGCAGGACTCACATTGCCGATAGCCAAGGCCCAAATATTAGGGGGGGGGGGGCAATTAATGACCAAAAAAGTGTAGCCAACAAAAGCAATCCTCGACTGCGACATACGTGAGATGGTTGGGAAACCGTTGAGCCCCCCTAAATGCCCAGTCTGCCCCACCAAACACGATGGCATGCAAAACAAACTAACAAACTAGCTAAAACAAACTAACTACAGTTGTGTCACCACTAAACCAACAGCATTTCATCATTGAAAACAGAAAACTCTCTGAGTCAGACCTTTAGCTTTATGCATGCTGCGTGTATGTGGCAACTTCAACAACAACTGATGTAATTATTGATGCTTTACTTGACTAATAAAAGTCCTGTAACAGAAAATGGTATGGGTGCGGCTTCATCGCCTGTGGCGCGAAGCGGCGCGGGCGATGAAGCCTCCCCCCTACTATTTTCTCCTGTCCCCCCAATTGGGAAATGTTACATCCGCCCCTGCTCAACCGCCGAGACATACTGTACGTCGCAGTCAAAGATTGCTTTCGCACCTCCTGCAGGAATGGCCAAATCTTTACGTGTCCAGATAAAAGAACGAACCTTGACACAGATTACCCTTTCCGTCATTCAGGGACGGATCTAGGCATGGGCAAGGGGGGAAATGCCGCCCCTAAATGCCCAGACTGCCCCACCAAACAAACTACTATTTGAAATACTAACTAACTACAACTATGGCACCACTAAACCAACACCATTTCATCATTGAAAACAGAAAACTCTCTGAGTCAGACCTTTAGCTTTATGCATGCTGCGTGTCTGTTGCAACTTCAACAACTGATGTTATTATTGATGCTTTACTTGTCTAATATAAGTTCTGTAACCGAAAATGGTATGGGCGTGGCTTCGCCCATGGCGATGAAGCCGCACCCATGCCATTTTCACCTGCCACCCCCCCCCCCCCCCGCCCAATGTTACATCCGGCCCTGCCGTAATTCCAAATACAACCTCCTGTAAGCATCTTGGAACACAGAAAAGGCAGCGTTGCCAACTTGGCGGATTTGTTGTTATATTTAGCTCCTTTCCAGACCCCACAAGCAACCTAATTAGTGAAGCTTCTGGTGACACATCTAGATAGCTGTCACTTGATTTGTCTCCAAATCATGTGACAGACAGTTGCCAGAGATAAAACCCTTGTTTTTCTTCATTTTCCGCCCTCTGTGTCCATTTGCTGCTGGAGCAGGCCTCCTCAGTCCTCAGTGAGTCAATGACATCAATGACCAGTTAAACAGATTTTGAGCCATTTGATAACAAAAGGCTGAATTAATGTTCCCCGAATCCCCGAAGCATAGAAATGCTGCACTACTTACTACTCTGGCTGGGACTGGCCTGCCCTGGACTTTTCTCAAATTAAATAAATACAATAATATTAATACATCAAATTTATTATTTATGTTTTGAGTGGCCAAACAGCTTTGCCACACCTCCAGGTTTCGACTTAAAGGACCACTTCACCACTTTTCGATGTATCTTCATATAAAAGGTCCTCACTAACAAAAATACCACTTTTTATTTCTACTCAGTCTGTGTCTCACAGGAGGATTGTGGACAGTTCAGAAACCTGTCATCCAATGTGGTTTTGAAAAAATATTTATATTTTTATTATCGGGAGAACGGTGGCTGCCATTTTTGCATTGCGACTTTTAGCTTGGATTAGGGTGACCAGATCCCAACTCACCAGATGTGGGACAAACGGTGTGTTTGTGTGGGACAATGTGGGACACATGCGGGGTCGTGTCGGACTGTCGCACAAATTAATAAATAGTACCCAATTTAGGTGTTTCTACTCTTCCCTTCACATACCACCACTATAGTTTGCCATTTGTTTCATCCACTAATAAGAGCCACTTAACAGAAATGTTTTTAAATTAATCATTTAGTGGACATTTACCTACAAACTATAAACCTGGACAATATAACTGGAAGAGGGCCAAAGCAACCAATAACAAACTAATAAAGACATATTAATCAATGTATCTTCCTCCTAACAAAGACAACTACTGCAAGTCTGAAATTGTGGAGGCACACAATGAATGAAATAAATAAAACCAGAAACATAAATGAAAGTTTGGTTAGCATTGGAGCCATCAAATTGTAAATGTCTGTCATAGCAGCATGAACAGGCTATGCACTTTTAGGTTTTGTCCATCACAAACCAAATGGACGCTTATGGGTCCATTCTGGTTTCATTTTATGCTCTCAAAGAGTTACAGATATACAAGGGTCCATTTGGTTGCCAATGGTCCTTTCTAGGAAGGAAGGAGGACTAGGAGGAAAAATGGTGAAAAACAAGGGTTTTATCTCTGGCGCCTGTCAACCAATTTCACACCAACTCACCAGCACTTTCACTAATTTTGGCGCTAGGGGGGTCTGGAAAAAAGCTAAATATAGCGACAAATGCGTCAAGTTGGCAACACTTGTAAACAGAAGATAGTTCAGCTGCCGTTACCTTGTCTGTGT
The DNA here is from genome assembly GCA_039105355.1 of Benthosema pterotum. Taxonomy (NCBI): domain Eukaryota; kingdom Metazoa; phylum Chordata; class Actinopteri; order Myctophiformes; family Myctophidae; genus Benthosema; species Benthosema pterotum. The sequence continues at coordinate 20,152,383 of CM076972.1, forward strand.
TCGAATCTTGTTTTGGTCGAGCAAGACGTTGCTTGTGAGTCTCACATTGTATTCACCCCCCTGTCACTGCAGACATCACAGTAAACTCTGTCAGAATCGCATTTCACTGGTTTCACCCAGGAATACATGGTCTCCCAGTCCTTATTACTATATTTCCTTTTTTAGTTTCGTTCGGCTCCTCCTTGTTTCTTTTCTTTCATGTATTCATTCATTGCAACGCACGCAGCTAACACGTTGTGAGACAGTGCTGTTGTGTTGTGGTGGGCGTTTACTTTACTAGTAGGCGCATTGATTTCCCAACACGGAGTATTCAGACTCGAGTTTGTCCCTATACAGGCCATTCAAACTTGGACACCTCAATGTCGCGCCGCTTCTGCCGAGAATACAGACGGAGTTACCCATCTCCGTTCACTTCATGGGGTCAGTCCAATGGCGGCTGTTCTACATAGACTTCTATGGGAACAGGGACAGCAAATAAAACCGTCTCTCTCACACAAACACACACACGGCCCGCCGCTTTCCCATTTGGACAGGCATCGCTGCTCACAGGCAGGCTGCCGCGGACCAGTGACAGTGTTGCGCAAATTATGAAAACTACAGCTTGTCAATCAAAATGCGGGACAAAGTCTCAATTGGCGGGACGCCTTAAAAGACAGTGAAATGCGGGACAATCCCGCACAAATCGGGACATCTGGTCAGTCTAGCTTGGATAACACCACTGATGATGCCATTGAAGAAGTTTCTGAACTGCCCACAGCCCTCCTGTGAGACACAGACTGAGTAGAAAAAAAAAATAGTGGTATTTTATCAGGTACATGACCAATATTATATGAAGATACGTTGAAAAGTGGTGAAGTGGTCCTTTAAGTCAAAAGACTTGATACTTAAGTAACCATGGCTAATGAGAGTGTTGTGAATAACGCCCTTACAACTAACGCCGTTACAGTAAGGGATTACTTTTTTCAGTAACTTCTAACGTAACTCCTTACATTTCTCAAATCCATAACGTCGTTATGATTAGTGTAGCATCGTTACTGTCGTTACTCCGCGGCGGCGGCAGGACTCACTGCACTGCACTGTGTGTTGTCTGCTCGCTTCTTCAGTCTAACATAGAGTATATTGAATAGAGAAGGCACCGGACGAAAGTCCCCCTCTCATCCACTTGCATTAATTTCGGATGCCTGATCTAGTATTTATATATCTATGTGTCTAACGTGACGCCATCCACCACGTCACAGAAAAGGTCATTGATTGGCTAACACGGCGCAACATGTCAGTATAAGCCAATCAGAGCCAGTCTTATTCGTCAAGCATCTAGTAGAAGAGTTGCGACATTGAGGGGGCAGAAAACAAAGCGTATGATCCCATAGACTTAAATGCATTTGGTAACCTCGGTTGTCCCAATTCAATGGAAGAGTATATATAGTCATATAGATGAGCCGCCATTGAAGTGGCCCCATGAAGTGAACAGAGTTTTCGCGTAATTAAAGGCTCTGGCCTCTAAGCACACACATACACAAAACCAGCTGTGTTGTTGATGCGCACACACACTCGCACTCGCTGCGGTAAAAAAAAAATAATAATAAAAAATACGCTCTCAAACGCAATGACACGACGACGGCAGCGTGACTGGAGCCTTTGCAGCGCGGAAATATAAACATTATTTACATTCTTGCTGGTAAAGCAGGGGTTTTCAACAGGTGGTCCTCAGGCTAAATGATGGAAAGTTGGTTAACCAGATGTAACTCTTTGAGAGTGTAAACATGAAACCAAATGGACCCGCAAATTTGGATCTGTATGTTTGACTGTTTCGTTTTTGAAATCCAGCCTGATATTGTGGACAAAAGAAATCTTTAGTTTTGGGGTCTGTGGGGCCAAAATGTCCTCAAATGGTGGTCCATGGCTCAAATGCAGAATAAACAGTGGGCCCTGGTATGAAAAAGGTTGAAAACGACTGTGGTAAAGGACCAGGACAAAAACATTGAAGTGAAGTGTAAATTATGTTAGTGGGCAGCAAGCATTGTCCTCAGCAAAGAAAATCTTAATACAGCCCATGCTCAGCATGCTGCCATTAAAGGGGAATTCCACCCTTTTCAAAAAAAGGTCCTAAAAGAAAAATCATTAACACGGCGAAACACAACCTCCATTTCTAATAAACACAGAATCATGTCCAAACAACATCTCTAAGGCATATTAATTAATGTCAGTAAAGTAAAAAAAGTAAAGTAAAGTAACGCCCTTACTTTCAGAATTTAGTAAGGAATAAAGTAACTAATTACTTTTTCAGGGAAGTAACTATAACTATAATGCCCTTACTTTTTAAAAGTAACTTCCCCAACACTGCTAATGAGACAAATGTGGATAAATACATCATACTTGCCCTCTATAACTAGAATTGAACATTTAAAACACTAGTTTAAAAATACTTCATATTTTTATCCTAAGCGGAGTGCCATTTTACTGTGCCGGTCATAGGTATGGCATCACAGGAGATCACTCTGCAGTAGAAGTAATGGAATGCATCAAACAGCTATATATTTTGTCCACCTAGTAAGTTAATCTTGTTTGTTTTATAGTCCTTTATTTCACCATTACATCACTGCTCTGTTTGTAATTTACATTACAAACAGAGCAGTGTACAGTATATACAGTATGTCAATGTTTTACGTTGCAATGCTGCGTAATCATGGAACGTTCCAGAGCTGGACAAGACTACAAGAGTCCTGTGATGTCATCCCTATGACAGGCAGAGTAAAATGGTAAATATCCCAAGATATTTTAGAAGTCATTCTATGTGTTTTAAATGTTCAATTCTAGTTATAGAGGAAGAGTATAATGTATTTATCCATATTTGTCTCATTAGCCAGAGATCCTTTTTAGACGATCAAAATACGGCCCTAGAGGTTTCTACCCGTCAGAGACAATTTCCACCTTTAAGGAGGATCTACAACACATGTGCATTACGCTGTAAAACAGGAGGCAATACACATAAACTAGGGATCAACACGCATAAAAGTACAGTACGGTATATCCTCACGGTTTCTTTCTTGTAACATCTACAAAGTATTTACGTTGTCAGGCCATAGTTCTTCATTTTTCTTTTTTCTTGTAGGAGGTTTTTGGGGCTCTTTTTTGTGACATGAATGATTATGCCCTTTGGGCAAGAAATGCAAGGTTAATGACACCGACAGTCCATGCAAAGGCTGTGTGGCTTACAGGGGGTCCCCCCTGAGCGGTGGGGCCTCTGGTCCTCCACCGGGGGACCGCCAGGGCCAGGCCTGTAATCAGTGTCTGAGTCTGAGTGAGAGAAACATTACTCACATGGTTTTAAAGCAGTGGTTTTCAACCTTTCTGATATCAAGGCCCACTACTTATTCAGCATTTGAGCCATAGACCACCATTTGATGATATTTTCACCCCACAGACCCAAAACTAAAGATTTCTTTTGTTTGGTTTTGTCCATAATACCAGGCTAGATTCTCGCAAACAAAACAGCTGGCAAACATCAAAATAGCCATTTAGAGAAAATGGTATGGGTGCAGCTTCATCGTCCATCGATGAAGTCGCACCCATACCATTTTCGGGTTACAGGACTTTTATTAGTCAAGTAAAGCATCAATAATAACATCAGTTGTTGTTGAAGTTGCAACAGACACGCAGCATGCATAAAGCTAAAGGTCTGACTCACACAGACACACACACACACACACACACACACACACACACACACACACACACACACACACACACACACACACACACACACACACACGTGAGCAGCAGTATAGGGACTCAGGCGGAGCCCCTAGGCGGCTATAGTGTATGTGTGTGCGTGTGCGTGTGCGTGTGTGTGTGTGTGTGTGTGTGTGTGTGTGTGTGTGTGTGTGTGTGTGTGTGTGTGTGTGTGTGTGCGTGCCAGGGGCGGATGTAACATTTCCCAATTGGGGGGGGGGGGGGCAGAAGACAATGGTAAGGGGGCAGCTTCATTGCCCCCATACCATTTTCAGTAGTGCTTCAAATACTTTCAAATATAAGCACTGAAATATCTTGGGTTGTTTTGCATGCCATCAAATCCCCCCCCCCCCCCCCCCATGCCTAGATCCGCCCCTGATGTGTGCTCAGCTGTGCAGAAGACCTGGAGAGACATTTTTATTGGTCATCAGAGAGTGTTTGTACAGTAACACCCATCTGTGTGTGTGTGTGTGTGTCTGTGTGTGTGTGTGTGCGTGCGCGCGTGCGCGCATGCGCGCGTGCGCGCGTGCGTGCGTGTGTGCGTGCGTGCATGCGTGCGTGTGCATGCTAGCCTTCCTAAAGACTTTTGCAGATATTCCGGCCCTTAAAGCAATGTCACTGCGTTTGGGTGGAAACCTTGTATGTAAGCTGTTACTCTTATGGAAACAGAGTTACTACTATTTACAGCAACCCGCAAAAACACACTTAGCCAGTCTTAAAGTATAAAACCAAACAAACGCGGAACAGGGGCGGATGTACTGTAACATTTCCGAATTGGGGGGGGGGGGGGGGGGGGGGGAGGAGAAAATGGTAAGGGTGCCGCTTTGCGCCACGGGCGATGAAGTCGCCCGTGCCAGTCACCCATACTATTTTCAGTTACAGGACTTTTCTTTTCAGTTGTTGTTGAAGTTGCAACAGACACGCAGCATGCATAAAGCTAAAGGTCTGACTCAGAGAGTTTTCTGTTTTCAATGATGAAATGCTGTTGGTTTAGTGGTGACACAGCTGTAGTTAGTTAGTAGCAGTAGTAGTGTTTCAAATCATTTTTAAATATAAGAACTCTAATTTGAAATATCTTGGGTTGTTTTGCATGCCATGGTGTTTGGTGGGGCAGTCTAGGGGGGCATTGCCCCCCCATGCACATGCCTAGATCCGCCCCTGACGCTGAAGAACACTGTTGAGCTCCAATTGGGGAAATACACACATTCTTGTCAGCTGTATCAATGAAGACTATGCAATGGTATAATCTTCAACACAAATTGTTTACAATATATAGAGGAGGTCCCTGTAATATCTTTACTTAAGCTAAGGGGTCCTTGGCGTGTGTTGAAGCCCTCTCCATTAGACCGCAGACCCCTAGAACTCTCTGTCATGTTTGATACAGTCCTGTGACTACATACAGACAGTACGGCACTTCAGACTTCATTTCAGCAGAGTGGTCACATGTTTCACTTCAGTATTTTAGCATCAATACGAAAAACATCTATCTGCCGGGCGTAAGCGCATGCGTGAGCGTCTACACCCTCACCGGTAGAGCTCTCGATTTTACCTCGAATTTTACTTGTTTTACTTCTCTTCTGCTTGTTCTTATTACTTATTTTTTACGGAGCATTACATTTTAATCGTTTGTTCTTATATATCCGTGGTCATATCAACGATCGGGGTTTTTGATCACTCATAAAACGTGATCCAAAATAGCCGGTAACGACAGCCGGTCTGTCGTTGCCGCTGCTGTCAAACAGCTATGGAGCTAACCGGTAATGTTCGCATGGATGCTAATTCTGTCAAGCAAACACTCACCTCTACCTCGGATTGTGACGGATGTCTTCTGCTTGGTCGGAGAGTGAAAGATCTGGAGATCCGTATACAGCTCCTGCACAATATCCATGAAGACGAACAATTTCTTGATGCCCTGCAGCCTACTGCAACTACTGACTGTGCCCCCATTATCCTGGATAAGTCCGAGAAGTCCCTGCCTGGCTCTGTGCCAAGCCGCCAAGTGGGTCACAAATCGGAGCTTTGGGCCATGGATCCTTTGTCTAAGGGCCCTCCCGAGGAGGACGTACGTCCCCATCCTGGTGCCATCCAAAAGCGGCCAGTCTCCAGCAAGGCTGATGGTTGGATACCTATCACCCGTTCTGGGAAAAAACGCGACAGGCGGGCAGCTTCTCCTCCCATCCCGCTGGAGAATAGCTTCGAGCCTCTTGCAGTACTCCTGGACGAACATCGGTCGGCCTCCCCCAGACCAAAAAGGCTTAGGAGCGTGAACCAGGAGACTTCTGCGGATGACATCTCACCTCCCCACGGCAATGCGGCCACCGGCCCCGGCCATCGCAGGCGCCCGCGCCCCTGTAGCCGTGGTGAAGTTGGGGATGTTGACCGCCGCAGACGCACGGATATCCACCGTACTCGGATAAGCCGCGCCGTTGATGATGTTGGGGATGTTGACCCCTCGCCATCGGGTGAGGTTTTAGTCCCTGACCGCCGCGGACGCACGGCCAGCCATATTATTCGGGCTCGCCATGCTGCTGATAATGTTGGGGATGTTGATCCCTCGCCACCGGGCGAGGAGCCAGTCCCTGACCGCCGCGGATTTTACGCACAGCCTGGTGCGCGCAAAGCCCCCAGCCGCTCCATCACTGCGCCACTGCCTGGCCACGTACGTCCCGCCACAACGCACTCTCGATCTCCTCCTCCCTCCACCCCCCCTTCAGTATTGATCATCTCAGACAGTATGGCCCGTGATCTCCGCATCCCCAATGCCCTTACGTACCTCTACCCAGGTGCAGACACTCAATTCATTCTGAATCGACTCCCCATTATTTTGGCATCTATTCCACCCTCCATTTGCCAACTCGTTCTCCATGTGGGAGTAAATGACCGGCAATCAGTTACCACAAAAGATAATTTTAAAAACATCCTCGACCTCCTTCTCAGCAGTGGTAAACAATTATTTATCTCCGGTCCAATTCCGCTGCTACGTAGGGGGGAGGTGCGTTTCAGCCGGCTGCTTGATCTCCACCACTGGCTTCAATCAGTCTGCTACTCCTGTGGCGTGATTTATATACACAACTTTCACCTGTTTTGGGCTCGGCCTGCCTTTTATGCGCGTGATGGCCTGCATCCGAGTGTATTGGGGAAGAAATCACTTGCATTTAACATACAGCGTACTATCAGCGCTGCAGCTGTGATAAACACTGTGTCTCACGTGAACCACGATAACTGACTTCCGGTCCCACACTCATATACGTCCGTGCCTCACCTGCTTTGTTCCGGTTGCACGGATTTTCACCCTACGTCCACAAGCCATTCCTTCACTGTTGCTACCCCCCAGTGGCCGGTTGATAATATTACTGCCATCTGTTTACCGTCTGACTGTACTGTTTCCCCTATTCAACATATCCCAGTATTACTTACACCTAGAGCTCACTTACATAGTCCAAAACGAGTTGTATCCACCTCAAACCTAATTGCAGTCCCCCTACAACCTATAACTCCCCCTACCCATAAGCAGAATGTTGTTCTTGATAAAACGTCTATTTTAAAGTTGGCATTGATTAATGCCAGGTCAGTTTCAAACAAAACATTCATACTACAGGACTTTTTCTCATCTCATAATTTAGATTTTCTTTTTATCACTGAAACATGGTTGAAATCTAATGACAATGTAGTAATGAATGCAATGTGCCCCACTGGCTGCAGTTACATTAGCGACCCGAGGCCTTCTGGCAGAGGTGGGGGTCTAGCTGCAGTGTTTAGACAACATTTCAGTTGCCACTCTGTGGCTGTTGGTACTTACAACACTTTTGAAGTACATATGTTTAGGATAGGCTCATCTAATCCTTTTTATTCTATTGTGGTTTACAGAGTACCCGGCCCAAATAATGGCTTTCTAACCGAATTTGCGGAGTTTCTCTCCTCTGTGATCGTTAATTACTGTAATTTATTACTTCTTGGCGACTTCAATATACATGTCGATGTCGAGAACGATAAGTTTGCTATTGACTTTCTACAACTAACAGAGTCTTTTAATTTAAAACAGCATGTAACAGGGCCTACTCATACACATGGTCACACGCTAGACCTTGTATTTACTTTGGGTCTCAACCTTAATTCTCTTGTTATTAACGAGCTGTTTGTCTCGGATCACAAGGCCATTTCCTTTAACATCACTACTCATGTAGATATTAATCCGACTAAACGTAAAATCTGTTCTCGTTCTCTAAGTAGCCACTGTACAAAAGATTTTACTAATACTTTCTCTCTTCTCATTAATAACGTAACATTACCTACTCAGATTAACAGCTTGGTTGACAGTTTCAATGACGTTTGCAGATCAGCTATTGACTTGGTTGCCCCTTTCAAGGTTAAATCTGTTGCTACTCATAATTCTTCCCCTTGGATAAATGAAAATATCCGTGACCTGAAAAGAAACTGCCGAAGGGCTGAACGATTATGGAAAAAGAGCAAACTGGACATTCACTACGTTGCTATGAAGGAACTACTTGACAATTTCAATCGCGCAGTAAAAGAGTCGAGAAATGCCTATTTTTCGAATCTTATTAATAAGAACAGGAATAACCCCAGAGCTCTGTTCGCCACTGTCGACAGATTGGTTAACCCCGCCCCTTCTCCTATTCCAGTTTTCTCTAACAATGACTGTGAAGTATTCTCGTCATTCTTTCTAAATAAGATCTTAGATATAAGAAATTCTATTAACTCAATCCAGCCGTCATCCACCTCGTTAGTAGTTTGTCCTACCATCCCACTCCTCCTCAGTGAGTTTAGCCAGGTCACCTTGGAACATCTAACAAAAGTGGTGTCTAAAATGCACCCCTCCTCCAGTCCATTAGACGTCATCCCAACAACAATTTTCAAAGATGCTTTTAATGTTTTAGGGGTTCATGTGCTGTCTATAGTCAACACTTCCCTGAGTTCCGGTTATGTCCCAGAGTTCTTCAAACATGCGGTTATCCAGCCTCTGCTGAAAAAACCTAGCCTCGACCCTTCTCTTCCGGCTAGCTACAGGCCTATATCCAAACTCCCATTTATTGCCAAGATATTAGAAAAAATAGTATGTGAACAACTTGTTTTATCAGTTGAGAATAACTCGATTTTTGACAAATTTCAATCCGGTTTCCGTGAAAGGCATTGCACCGAAACGGCTCTCCTCCGGGTCTCTAATGACATCCTGATGCGTGCTGACTCAGGGGAATGTTCAGTCCTGTTGCTGCTGGACCTGAGTGCCGCTTTCGACACAATTGATCACTCAATCCTTATTAGCAGACTCGATCAATGGGCAGGTATTCGGGGAACTGCCTTACAGTGGTTCTCCTCATATCTCTCCAACAGGAGTGTTGCGGTTTCTGTCAACGACCATGTGTCCACTTCCTCTCAATTAAATCATGGTGTGCCCCAGGGCTCGATACTTGGGCCCGTCCTTTTTTCTTTATATATGCTCCCTCTTGGTGCCTTAATTAGTCAATTTGAACATGTATCGTACCATTGCTATGCAGACAATACCCAATTATATTTTTCTTTTAAATCTTCTCAACATTCCAATTTGTCTATTTTAAAGGAATGTGTAGACTCCATTAAAGACTGGATGTCTCAAAATTTCTTACAGTTAAACCCTGATAAAACTGAAATATTAATTATAGGCCCCGAGAGAACCCATTCTGAAATACAGCAGTCTTTGGGTATAACTGCTAATTTCACAAGGGTAGCAAAAAACCTGGGTGTTCTGTTTGACCATCACTTGAATTTTGAACCCCATGTTAAAAAGGTGGTCCAAACTTGTTTCTACCAATTGAGAAACATTGCTAAAATCAAGCCTTTACTGTCCCTCCCGGACCTAGAAAAATTGATCCATGCCTTTATTTCTTCTCGCTTGGATTATTGTAACTCTCTATTCACCTCTCTGAGTCGTTCTTCTATCCATCGCCTTCAGCTAGTGCAGAACGCGGCGGCTAGACTCTTAACAAATACCAACAGAAGAGCTCATATAACTCCAGTTCTTAAAGATTTACACTGGCTTCCTATTGACGCCAGAATTCAATTTAAGATTCTTTTAATTACTTTTAAGTCCCTACATGGGCTGTGCCCATCGTATCTAAAAGAGCTGCTGCATCCGAAGCCGAATATTAGACAGCTTAGATCCTCCGATAAAGGCCTTCTCTCCATCCCCGCCACAAAGTTGCGCACAAAAGGGGATCGTGCTTTTGCGGTTGTTGCTCCTATTTTATGGAATGACTTACCTCATAACTTAAGAAATGCCACGTCGGTTGAGTCGTTTAAGACGGGCCTAAAAACTCATTTGTTCCGTAAATATTTTGGTCTTTTATAATATTTTATTTCACTTATTGTTATCTGTACTTTTCGTTCTACTCTCTGCTGTTGATCTACTGTTCATGGCTCTGTTCCTGTTTCACTCATCTATTCATACATGTATGTACTCTGTGTGTATAGATATATGTATATACTGTATATTTCTATATATATATTTTTTGTTTTTTGTATGTTTGTTCTTCCTCTGCATTTATGATTGTCATTGTACAGCACCTTGTGACAAGTGTCTTGAAAGGTGCTTTATAAATAAAATTACCTTACCTTACCTTACCTAAGTACTGTACAACATAGCAACAGGATTTGTGGCCTGCTGTGATAAGAGAAGCATTTCAAATGGAACACAACCACCCTAAAGAATAATCATTGATATAAAGCTGTAAAAGCTGTCAATGTAGTGGAGTACGAAAGTACAATCCTTATCCAGTCCACAGAATCAAGCATCACAGCTGCTGGTATCAAACAATACATCAACTCACAGCCAATCAGGCTGAGGCAGTTCATTACGTAAAGGCATAAGGAAAAGATGGAAGCATACTAAAGTGGAGGCCCTAAATAATGTCAGCGCTCATGTAACACTGCATGAACCAAACCCAAGGTTCTGTTCACACAGGACCAGAGTGCCAGGAATCTGTGATCATTTTCAGGGCAAGGAACCCTTAGCTGAAAGAGAGCTGAAGCAGTTGCACTCCCCACCTACATATTGTATATAAGACTGTGTTGCACACATTAAACATTCTCATAGATTTCATATAGGAGAAGTACCTTCATAGATATTTAGACAGTACATCACAAGGCCTCAGTGATAACGACTGTTGGGAAATATTACTTAGGTAATATATTTACTTTACTTATGATCTCTTAGAAAAAGTAAGAATATTACTTTACTTATTACTAGAATCAAAGAATGATTTAGCGGATGATTTAGCAATCATGCTGCGCCAACCGACTTGGGCAGCAGTGGAAGAGGGCCTCAACAGGGACATGAGCATCTTGGCTGACTATCTGTGCAAGTGGCGTCTGCAGCTCAGTACTGGGAAGACTGTGTCGGCCTCATACCATCTGTGCAACAGAGAGGCAAAGAGGGAACTGTTCGTAGATGGCCATCGACTGGAGCACCAACCAGCCCCCAAGTACCTTGGTGTACGGCTGGACAGGACACTGTCCTACAAACAGCACCTGGAGGAAGTGCGGGCAAAAATAACATCAAGGGTCTCGCTTATACGCCGCCTCACTGGCACCACTTGGGGGGTCTCCGCCAGGACACTGCGGATCTCCACGCAAGCCCTTGTGTTCTCTGCAGCCGAATACTGCGCCCCAGTCTGGTGCAGAAGCCCTCACGTGAAGAAGGTCGATCCTGTCATCAATAACGCCCTTCGGATCGTGACTGGATGCCTGAAGCCCACCCCCGTCTCCTGTCTGCCAGTCCTAGCAGGCCCCGGCCAACCTGCGCCGAGAGGCCGCAACCCTCGCACTCGCAAGGAAAGCCCAAGAAAACAACTGGCATATCCTGCATGAAACAACTATGGCAGCATCCCCATGCAGACTCAAGTCCCGTCACCCCTACAACCGGACGGCACGAGAGATGCTTGGTTCCATCCTGGGAGACCTGGGAGACACCTGGAGGTGGGAGTGGGAGTCGGCTGAGCCCACCCGGCTACACCGCTACGTCCACGACCCAGGAGATGGAGTTGAGGGAGAATATCTACCGCGCCGGCATTGGACCCTGCTGAACCGCCTCCGTACTGGGGTCGGTCGCTTTAGAACATCCATGAAGGAGTGGGGCCTGGCAGACAGTGCAGCATGCGAGTGTGGCGAGCCCCAGCAGACTGCAGACCACATCATCACCACCTGTCCTCTGTACAGACCACCTTCAGAGGATGGCCTCTTCCACGTGGGACCGGAGACGATGGCGTGGCTTCTCGACACTACGCTGGACATATGACGATGATACACGAAAGAAGAAGAATCAAAGAATAATATATGACATATTACCATATTACTTTCCCAAGCACCCATCCCACCGGCAAAGGAATACAGACTAATACAGGAATACAAACTAAAATCTACAAACTACAGAGCATCACTGTTATTATCTATTGATAACTCATAAATCTGTTCTATTTTCACATGCAACAAAAAGCTAAAAAGTAATAAGTAACTAGGCATGTTTTGGCTGAGTAACTATTATTTATTACACATTTTGGCAAAGTAACATTTTTACTTTACTTTTGCTGGAAAAGTAATAATATTAATATGTAATGTTTTATTAGTTACTGCTCAACACTAATAATGGTAAATAATGGTAAATGGGGCATTTATACAGCGCCTATACGCATTCACACTCACATTCAGTGATCAGTACAATCAGCACACCAGGAGCAATTAGGGTGAGACAGCAGGGGATCATTTTGCGGCCGTGAGTATTGATGGAGCCACTATAAAACAGTCGTGACCGTTATAAATCACTTGCTACCGTTTATATACCGTTTATATTAGTTGCGACCAGTGAACAAACCATTTTTTACCGACCGTGGGCCCAACGGTTGCAACTGTTACTGTAGCAAAAAGCTGTAGCAAAAAGCCCATGGTCACGACACGAGAGACCCAGCCTCTAAGGGAGAATTGCCACCATCACGCTGCGATAAGCCATCAAGTGTGAAGCCACATATAGTATAGGCGACTATTGTTCTCCAAGGAGCAATATTAACAACCCGAACATGGGATAGAGACACAGAACTTTGCGGCAAACAAGGCAAACGTACACAGAAAAGTATCACAGTATCACAGAAAAGAGGTCAAATTTCCATTTCTTCAGTTAGGTCCTTGAGTGACATAATATAGTACCAAAAACAGTTCACATTTCATTCAAGGAGAACAGCTTTAACACAGCCTGATCGCGGAAGCTGAACACGTCCTATGTCAACATAACAGCCTAGCTCCGCCGGTGAAAACGAGGGCACCATTTTCAGTCCGACTGGTTTTCCAATTATGAAAGGTACAAGCCTGCAAGGGCATGATTTAAGCATACGTGTCACGTTGTCGGCCTTGCATGAAATGACACCTCTGACACTGAGCGCTCTCTCCGCTGTGTGGGTGATAGAAATTCTGGTGGGGAAAAAATTATACTGCTGACACTTGTTACATTTGTAAATTGCCTGGTTCCGGACAACTTAACCACGCTTAAACCACAACTTGGCCACCATCCATCCAACAGCCATTTTTGGCTTGTAGATCAGATGTGTTCCCCTACATTTCACCATTGATGCTGTTGCAGGGGCATTTATTTACCACTAAGTATAAGACATTTAAAAGTGGGGATATGAGGTTGTCCTACAGTAACTGATGTGGCCAACACACACAGAATTATGCGGGAAGCAGTGGTGTTTCTAAGCAAATTGGAGCCCCAGGCAAGATTTTCCCGGGGGGCTCCAGGGAAAATCTCCTGTGACGTCATACCTATGACAGGCACAGTATAATGGCGCCCCCCCAAGGGATAAAATAATGAATTATTAAATTTAAAGAAATATATGTGTTTTAAATGTACAATTATTGTTATAGAGGACAAGTATAGTGTATTTATCCATATGAGGATAATTAGCCTGGGATCATTTTAAAGCATGTCTGGTGGTCGCCCCGGTGCCACCCCCCTCCCCTCATGGCACCCCAGGCAACTGCCTAGTCTGCCTAATGGCAAAAACACCCCTGGAATGGGGTGTAATCCAACAGCGACTATGGACCACATTGCAACTACCGTAGTTCGCATCCCCTAGCAACCAGGTCACAATTCACAAATCCACTACGGGTCGTGAGTGCTTGCTTACTAATCACGACCAGGTTGAACTACTGGCGTTTGCATTATAGCTTCTAGACGAGGCGACGGCTTGCAAGGGCAGGGGGGTGGAGCAACGGCTCAGTGGGACAATCAGGTTGGTGCATGCACTCGCGGTGATGTACTGCTCTGTAGTGGCATACAGCACACACTTACACACACCATCCCTCATTAATGACACGTTAAGCAGGGTTAACGAGAGCCGCCCATCTTAACTGGAGTGGGAGCGAAGGGAGGTTCCGTTGCATGAAATTCTTGTTGTTTACAGTGCACGGCCCTATTGAAAAAGGCAGGATATATGCAGGTATTTTGATTGATTGATTATTTTATTAGATTTACATGTAAAAGTACAAAAGTACATCCATACATCAGATCCAAAGGGATGACCGAAGAAAGACTTTGCAGTCTTGTTTCCATTCGGGTCCCATTCGGGCAGGCAGGATATATGCAGTAGTATATATTTTTTGATCTGACCTGATGGGAGGGCCGGCACTGGGTTGTTTTTCATAAATGACAATTACTATTTCAGCAGGAGTGAAATCAATTTGTGACCACGGCAGGCGTTGCAGCAGTTATAAATCTGTCACACCTGTTTTGCGTAACGGTCGCGACCAGTTTCATAACGGTCGTGACCGTTGGCATAACAGACAAGGGTTAGTGATGCATAGGTTTTACTGAGGTTATGTTTAGGGCCAGGGGTTGGGGTTAGGGTTAGGTTTAGCAGGGAACAGCCGCAACCGTTTGGCAAACAGTCGTGACAGATGGCCAAAACAGTAGACAGCGACAGTTCACCTGTTGAACCAAATTTATAACAGTTGTGACCATTAGGCCAACTGTCGCGACACCTGCCGTGGTCGGATTGATCGTTTTCGATCAGACATACAAGGTTTCCACCCAACAAAAAACGATTTGTCACTGACGTTGACTACAAAATGAATGCCAGCTTGGAGTGTGTGCGTGCGTATGTACGTACGTGTGTGAGGCACGCTCACATTAAAAAGAGCCAAATGTTACCGAGGAAGTGACTTAGTCGCGATAATTGGAAGCAAACTCTCAAAACAATTACACCTCGAGTTCAAAAAGGAGAAAGCTCCTCCCACTGCTTCCTCCCTGGACGTAATGAGTCGCCATGCACTGGGGGGCTCTCGCTCTCTCTCACACACACACACACACACACACACACACACACACACACACACACACACACACACACACACACACACACACACACACACACACACACACACACACACACACACACACACACACACACACACACTCCATCTGTGCTTTTCAGGAAATGGACACAAAACAAATAAACATGTGTTCCTTCCAATGGATCCAATGTCGTCTAATTATGAAGTCACAAGCTCTGGTTTACTTTGCATTGGTTCAACATTCATAAAAAACCCACAGTCACACAAAAAATACAAGAAAAAAGCCACTAAACATTCTCATAGATTTCATGTGACCCTTTTGGCCCATTTGGTTGCATGTTTATACTCTCAAGTGTTA
>CM076972.1:20172806-20190306 GCA_039105355.1 Benthosema pterotum
TCCATCTATAGCTTCCATGTTGAGCACACAGGAAGGAAGGGGCTCCGCTCTGCATTATGCATACATTAGAAGGATGCATTATGGATACATGGTGGATACAGTAACACAGTGTCAGAGGACATGGGAAGTGCTGGAAACATCGGCACAGCTGCAGCGGTCCTTAAGCGATCAGCTGGACCATGCATCTGTCTCCCCTGACCGCCGCGGTGCATGTATGACCCTCAGCCCATAGATCAATGACATGTTAGAATGTATACCCAACAGCACATATAGTCGACATGTTCCTTTCTCTTTCGCTTGACTTTACAAAGTATTATTGCTTAATGTATGTGTATGAGAAACGAAAATCCATCCAGGGCTTGACACTAACACTTGTCCGCTTGCCCGGGGAAAGTAAAAAAATGGTGGGGCAAGTGAAGACTGCTACCTGGTTGCACGATCGGGCAAGTGTGTGACTTAGTGCACTATAACACAACACAAGATAAATTTGTCTTGAAGGCAGTCATTGCACTCTGCCTCTGTGTCTTTCCCTGCTTTCTAGCTATCTCTTCCTATCTCTCTCCCAGGTTCATTTAGTTCCAAACTATCATTTAGCTGGGGTCAGGGACCACTGGGTCTGTGACCACTATGGGCTAATTAATCTATCCAGTGATTAGCCAGGGATTCTATTCTATACATCTATGCATATGCTGATATGCTGTCTATATTAGATCAGGGCCGGATTTAGCCAGCCCAACTCGGGTGTGCTGGAAGAATGGCAGGGAGGGCAACTCCAGCATCATTATATCCCTCATATACCGTATAGATTTCCCTGCAAGAATTATGTGGCTGTAAAGTTCACATACAGATCAAACATACAGATCAAAATGACCATTAATCTTCTACAATCTCTAGTTGTGTAGACTTGGGCTAATTCAGATGATGAATATTTTAACTCTTGAGAGTGTAAACATGAAACCAAATGGACCCGCAAGGGTCGATTTGGTTTCATTTTTACGCTCTCAAAGAGTTACATCTGGTTAACCAACTTTGCTGGGGAGTGGGGACCACCTGGAACTCTCTCAAGGGTCACTGGTGGTCCCCGGATCACTGGTTGAAAACCACTGATCTATGACATAATGTGAATATTAATGTTGATGCGCTTTTAAAAATGACAATGGGTGCAATTCTCAATCGCTGAGGTGTAGCAGGTATGGTGTAAGTCCTCTCATTGGCTGCATGGCAGCAAATCAGGTGTGGGTCCGTGCTCATTGGCTGCATGGCAGCAAATCAGGTCTGCGGCCTTGGGCTAGGCCAAAAGCCTATACCACCAGGCCTGGGCCTGGGCCTACCAAATAATTATTCATAATAATTAAAACCAGTCATCAAGAGCTTCAACTCATGATGAACAAAGCCGGGGAGTATAGTAACATTTTTAATTGGGGGGTCAGGTGATTTCTGAACCTTTTGAATTGCAGATTTTAATTATTCTGCGTAATTATTTGGTAAGCCCAGGCCCAGGCCTGGTGGTATAGGCTTTCGGCCTACTACAGAGGCCCCAGAGCTGATTTGCTGCCATGCAGCCAATGAGGAGACTTACACCATACCTGCTACACCTCAGCGATTGAGAATTGCACCCAATGTCTGTATCAGCTGCAGCTGCTGCACAGTTCAGGCTAAAGAGCCTATAGTACTGCTGTTGTGTGATGACTGAATATTAGTCACTGTACAGTTTCCTCAGAGCATAATATAAATCTATAATAAACATGTATAAACAATGTGATACAATGAGTCATTGCCCAGTAAACGTTTTATAATGATCAAATCGATATGCTACATTATAAGAGGATTAGATAATGGGGACGCTACAGTGAGCTCAATCGACTCAAACAGAAAGAGTTGATAGAGTAGATCAGGGGTTTTCAACAGGTGGTCCGGGGACCACCAGTGGTCCCTGAGTGGATTCCAGTTGGTCCCCAGGCTAAATGATGGAAAGTTGTTTATAACCAGGTGTAACTCTTTGAGAGCGTAAAAATGAAACCAAATAGACCCTTGTGGGTTTCATATTCATCCTCTGAATCAGCCCAAGTCTACACAACCAGAAAGAAGATTAATGATCATTTTGATCTGTACGTTTGATTGTTTTGATTCCCAAATCCAGCCTGGTATTGTGGATAAAAACAAAATAAACGCCTAGTTTTGGGGTCAGTGCTGGGGCTAAAATGTCATCAAATGGTGGTCTGTGGCTCAAATTCTGAATATATAGTGGGCCCTGGTATGTAAAAAGGTTGAAAACCACTGGAGTAGATGGATATTTAGATGGATGATGGATTCATCTCCTCTCCTCTCTCCTCCATTCTATCCTCTCTCCACCATACGCCGCCTGCTAAGTGCTTTTCACTACTTACTTATCCAAGACTTGGCCTTAATTCAGTGATTATCTAATGTTATGTTTTATTAGATTACATACTACATTATGATGATCTAATATTAAGTTATAGGATATTTCATTACACACAGTGTCACTGAACGCAGTTGTTCTGCGTTACTGTGTGTGGTGTTCTTTATTTCATCACAACAGCCAACGTCAACAACACTGACAACACACACACAAAGGGATAAACGGTGATCCGATAAACAATAACGGAAATCATAAAGCACATAAATGGAGTCAAAAATAAAACACACCATCAAACGATTTACCTCCCCGGGGCTGGTCGTTAATCAGAAGGAATGAAGGCAGGAAAAACCCCATGTTGGAACATCAAACAACCGAGGAGGAAAAAGAAAAACAAATCATCCTTTAAACTCATAAACAAATACAACATAGAACTTAAACCGGGACGCACTGCGACAAACAACACAAACAAACAGACCTCCCCTCGTCTATGTAGCACAGAACCAAACAGGCTTCAAAAGGCTTTGTTACCATATATGTATTCATGTTGGAAATGACGCAAAAAACTTAATTTCCAGAACAAATTGGCCATTTTACTCAAATTACCAAATAAGTTACCAAACAAGTTTAAGTAGAAAATAACACATTGCAAAAATAATGACAAAGAACGTAACCATGGAAAAGCCCAAATACGGGTAAACATGTTGTCACAGTCGTGGGGGAAAACGTATCTTTAATGTTTTAAATGTCATTTTATTAAAGATAATGTTTTTACAATTTTGTTTTTAAAATTTAAATCGTAAAATAAAACCAAATGGACCCTTTCGGGTCCATTTGGTTTCATTTAACACTCTCAAGAGTTAAATGGTATTTAAACATCTGAATGACCTAATTTTCAGGAATCTACACATTTAGAAAATGTAGAAGAATTGCTATTTTGAGCAACATTTTGCCAGTTATTTCTCCTATTCGTCTGAGAGACTAAACTCAACATCAAATGGTGGTCCTCCGTGGCTAAAATGCAGGATAAATAAGTGGGCCCTGGTATGAAAATGGTTGAGAACCACTGCTCTAGCGCATTTTGGAAGTGCCACTAGTGCATTTTGGATTTTGGCAGTTGGCATCACCGGGTGAACTCAGCGACACGCTGCTGTCCAACAGCCAGAGGCTGAGTGGACTCACTGCTGTCCACGGGGGACACAGAGGGACACATAACAGCACACACTGTTGTAGGACTGTGTGTCCAGCCAGAGACAGACAGGGAGGCCTCCCTGCCTGCAGGGGACAGGACAGGGGACACATAGACCCATGCTGTGGGGACAAGCATCCAGGGTTATTGGAAGGATTACTGGAATTTAACCAGCAGCATGGTTTATGTCCCGTGTTGAGCTGTCAGTTGATTCAAATATTTAATCACGGTTAAGCACATGTTAATCTTTGATTAATTGCAATTTAATCACATATTGATGACAATTTAATCACAATTGATGACATTTATTTAGACTTCCAGACCTAAATTAAAGAATGTATCCACAATTCCAAGCTGTATTCATGTTGGTACCATTAGGGGCGAACTCTGTGTGATGTGATGTGAATTCTGTGGAATGTTTTCTACATTCTCCAATTGTGTAGACTTATTTTAAATTAACTTATTACATGGCTTGAATGAATGGTCTATAAGGGACCTCTGCAGAAATTTGGGGTGGCCAATCACGACACAGTATGCAAATATATTCGAATACTGTGTCCTGATTGGCCATCCCAAATTTGTGGAGTAGGAAATAGGTGTACAACTGAGCTCTTCCAGACCTATCTGACAATCTTTTTCTTTTTTTGCCAACAACTGATTTGGTTCGGCGGTAGCCAGGCTAATACCTTCTTCTTTCCATTTGCAATGGTTTTGAACATGCAGGCCTTTTCCAGACATGGGGCAGATGTAACATTTCCCAATTGGGGTGACAGGATAAAATGGTATGGGGGCGGCTTCATCGCCTGTGGCACGAAGCAACACGGGCGATGAAGCCACACCCGTACCAGTTTTGGTTACAGGACTTTTATTAGGCAAGTATAAGCACCAATAATAACATCAATAGTTGTTGAAGTTGCAACAGACATGCAGCATGCATAAAGCTAAAGGTCTGACTCAGAGAGTTTTCTGTTTTCAATGATGAAATGCTGTTGGTTTAGTGGTGCCACAACTGTAGTTAGTTAGTAGCAGTAGTAAGTGTTTCAAATCATTTTAAGTATAAGCACTTCAATTTGAAATATCTTGGCTTGTTTTGCATGCCATCATGTTTTGTGGGGCAGAATGGGCATTTAGGGGGCACCCCCCCACCCCCCATGCCCATGCCTAGATCTGCCCCTGTGTCCAGCCGTCAACCCTCCAGGATGATATGGACATGTTTCTCTCAACCTGTCAGCTCTATGGATCTTGGCAGAGAGACTGAGGTTTATGTACCGTTAGTGAGCATTACTCCATAGATCTGCCATGTCAAGTAGTTCAAACTAAAACACTGTGTCAGTGTGCGTAACCGCACGCATATAAAACTATCACTACCACAATAACACTGCTGTGCACAGCAGGAGGGAGAGGTCATGCGGTCCATGCATGAAACCCTGACCGAACAAAAAGGAAAAAGATAGTGTGCGCTTGGCGCGCGTCATTGGCAGGAGCAGGTCCGTCGGGAGAGACGGTTATAGCAGAGAGCTAACAGCAGTGTGAATTCTGCCGACTAAGGACTTGGGTGACCAGATGTCGCTCTTTGCATGGGACAGTCCCTCATTTCCAAGACTTTTTTAATTGTCCCACAAATTAAGCCCATTTGTGACTGACGGGCATAATTTGTTCAAATGCCCTAATATGTGGCTTTCTCTTTTCCTGCTATAAAATATATGTTTTTAAGTCTGTTAAAATAACCTGAGAAAATAACTATTATGAATAAAATAAAAATGTTCATATCCAAGATCCAAATTTATTTTCCACACGTATATTTTTTTAATAGTATACTGATACTCATGCATGAGTTTTACATCACTCTGGCGCAGCTTTCACATCTATTTAATCTATTTTTCCTCCTGCTCTCCCTTCTGCCACTCCTCTCCAATCACTTAGGTTGAAACTCATCATGTAGTGACCCAATTATCTTGTCGTGTGTGGTTTGATGTGATGTGTGGGGGAAAAAAAGTTTGGGGCTACTAAAATACCCGCATTAGAATAAAGACAACCTGCGGCAGTGCAAACTGCATTGGAGGGAGGGGGATCTCATGGTGAAATGTAGAAAATGAGGCATCTATGACAAAAATCAAGGCCATTACTGTATGTATCATGTCACAGGAATCAAGGTAGATGGATGCCCAATGTGTTTTGGTGTGGAATTCTTCTTTAAATGTTTAATGATGACAGTGGGTGTGAAACATAGAAAATGGCTATTTATCTTATCCAAAATTTGCAAAGATAAATGAAGCAATTTTCTATGTTTCACACCAACCTCCACTCCTTTGCAATGACCAGTGGAGCAAACAGATCATTACACAAAGCCATACATTCATCCAATTTAGGTCGTTTAGCAGCAGACGCAACATAGCGGCGCAGCATAGCAAATCAATTTATTTTGCTATGACTCACCAGTAATTGGTGTAAGTTAAGCTCATAATGATGTGGTTTTGAGAGATTGCGTAATAGCCGTTATGTAACGCCATGAGAAAGAAATGATCCATATAGAAATTATTTAGCAAGAACATGATGTACAGATGACTTTGACATGAATTAATCTTCATGATTTCCTACTATGAAATGTAATTGATGAAATGAAGGAGATTAAGGCGATTGATGGTCAATCGGTCAGCAGTCAGTCTCTCTCTCTCTCTCTCTCTCTTTAAAATAGAGGTCAAAGCGCCTGGGAACCATCTACAGCAGTGATTTTCAACCAGTGGTCCGGAGACCACCAGTGGTCCCTGAGAGGATTCCAGGAGGTCCCCAGCTAAATGATGGACAGTTAGTAACCAAATGGACACTTAAAGCCTGTAACTCTTGAGATCGTAAAATGATACCAAATGGACCTGTAAGGGTCCATTTGGTATCCACCACAATTGTGGTTAGTAGCATAGTGTTTCAAATCATTTAGAAACACCTGCACTTTGATTTGAAATATCTTTGAAATTTGGGTTGTTTTGCATGCCATCATGTTTGGTGGGGCAGCATTGCCCCCCCCTTCCCCATGCCCATGCAATGATCCAGCCCTGACAAGTTGTGAGCTACAGTCTTCACTAGTTTGGCCCTAACAAACATCTGAAGGGCCTGCAGCTAAATACCAACTGTTCAAGACTTTATTTTCGCAAAGATGTCCAAACTTGTCACAATGTGACTTATAGAGTCTGGGAATCCATACCATAGGAACCCCCCCCCCCTCCCCTAGAACCACAGCACTATTCTATAGAAAAGAACAGCCCTGTCTTTCGCAACAGATGAATAATGTTGCATCCAGTATATTATGGTTCATGATTGAATCTATTGTGACCTCAGGAATGTGTCATGTGTGTATATACAATACATAGTGTACCATGGGGCCTGATCCAGACATGTGCAATGTTTCACAATGCTCATAATCTGATCATTTATCCGTATATACAGCATATAGAAAGGAGCAGGGAACAGTGCTAACATGGCAGGAACACAGAAAGTACATTAGATTTTGTGCTTGGCTGCTTGTCACTGATCCCATTTACTGTAGTTCAAAAAGGCATAGCCATATAGAGTACAGTGTGTGTGTGTGTGTGTGTGTGTGTGTGTGTGTGTGTGTGTGTGTGTGTGTGTGTGTGTGTGTGTGTGTGTGTGTGTGTGTGTGTGTGGCAATAGGCTACATATACTGTAATGTAGATGCATATTGCTGTTGAGCATAATCCATCCATCCGTGAGTTTAAAAGGATCCCTGGCTAAAAAGACAAATATGCCCCATTTAGGCCTAACCTAAGGTTTCTGAAAAATCTTGAAATATTTATCTATCAGCATCAAAACAAGTTATGTCTGGAATACTGTACATACTGTACAGAATCCAAAAATGGATTCCCGTCCTGAAAGGGTTAAAGCACTATAATTGCCTTCTATAACTAAAACATGCCGATAAAAACACCTTCAATACTTTATTTCTTTCATAAATAGAGAATCTTTCACTCAATAGGATGTGCTCCGGTCGCAGGATGATGATGTCACATGAGCATGTTCATCCATCTATTCCATAGAGCTAGACCACACGTGACATCATCATCCTGCGGCAGGAGCAGTTCCTGTTGGGTGAAATTTTCTCTATTTATAAAAGAAATAAGATGCCATTGGTGTTTTTGTTTGTTTATTTTAGTTATACTGTATAGGGAAATTATAATGTTTTAAGCAATGTTTGTCTTATTAGTGAGGGATCCTTTTAAATATGGAAAAGTGTCTCCATATTTAAACCTTTCTTTCCCCCATAAATTGGTGCCCTCATTGTACAAGGGTGTCCCATAGCACGTTGTAGTGGTCAAAAGACAGACGATCTACAAGATCTTGTAGAGCAGGTGTTCCCAAATCGAGACTGATTTGGACCCATACTAGTGGAAAATAAAATCAGTTTAAATAGTGCATTTATATAGTGCTTTTGTCCAAAGCGCTTTACATTTAGAACAGGCATTACATTCCCCCAGTCACACAGAGATGGCAGAGGAAACCATCCAGCCATATGAATATCAGCACGTTGGGAGGCAAATAGCGATCAACCTAGGCAGAAGGTTGACATCTAGGCCTAGATTGTTGTTACCGCTAAACCCCTTATCCCTGATCTTCTTTGCCTTTTTAAACTATTTAAAAAAACATTTTTCAATAGTTAAAAAGTGGGCAATCTACAAGCTCACAACATGTCAATAGAATGTCATGTTGAACTATTCCAAAAAGCTTTTCAAAATAGTAAAAAAAAAGATAAGGGGTTTGGGATAAGGGGTTTAGCATGTAACGAAAAGGGAGCCCCTAGTCACCCAACAACGCTTACACTATAGACCTGCGCAGTGACGTCACCGCCCCTGTTCCAGAAGTGGACTCCCCATTCATTTTTCTCATAGACTTTTCTAAAATGGTTCATATGGAGACGATTACGCCGTGGACAAAGCCAACTCGGGTCATGACAAATCATGATGACACACACAATCTTTTGGGACAATCAAATCATTTCTAAGATGAACGAAACAAAAAGTGTTGTATCCTGCATGCCGTTTTCTACTTCTTACTAATTAGATATTATATGATAATATTGTGTTTGTTGTCATAATTTCTCACAACCCGAGTTGGTTTTGTCCGTGGCGCAATCGTGTTTATATTAACCATTTTAGAAAAGTCTATGAGGAAAATGGGCAGTGACGTCACTGCGCAGGTATATATGAGGCATGCGCTTGGACCACTTGTAATGTACAAACAGTACATACTTCTTAATTTTAAGAAGAAACAAAAAGCGCTGCGATTTTCTTTACCTGCAACCCATACGAATTGGTCCACAACCCACTGCTTGGTACCGTACCATACCATACGATAGCATACGATATTGATATTTAGGGTTCCAAATCAATTTATATTTTTATTATTAATTATGCTGTGATTTGATATATCGACATATTGCGTTTTTCCCCAAAAAATTACTTTGCTTTTATTATACTAGAACATTTTAAAACAATTCTAAAGTAAATGGACCATGACAACTTCAGTCAACTAGACCATTTTAAAGCGATTTTAAACAATGTAGACCATGAAAAGTTCAATCCTACACTTCAATGCCGTCGGGACACAGGGTTGTAGATCATGTGAGGCGCTGAGCAGCACATGCATGCAGAGGATTTAGTGTCTAAAGCAGATCTCCACACACACCTGGCTGTTCGCTCTGCTGCTAGAGACGACCTTTGACCTCTGCAGGGGCTTTAGACGACCTCCCACCTCAGAGTTTACAGAGCAAATAAGACTCGGACACGGTTTGTCCTGTCAATCACGTTGTATGCCGTGGTGCGGTGATGCACGCACTCTCTCTTTTCTCTACGTCCACATAACCTCCACAGTTAAAATACGCAGTGCAAAATGATGTTGACTCACTAGAGTGTGGTGTAATCATTTTGTTGTTGTTTTCTTTGTCCCTTTTTTTCCCGGCAGTCGACCTCTCACCTCCGAGTTTACAAAGCAAATAAACCGTAGTGACACCAGGTCGTGTCACTCATGTTGTACGACGTGCACTGATGCACGTATAGACAAGCACTCCAATTCCTCTTATGTCCACATACTTTCACAGTTACCAAACACTACAAGCTGCATCAATGGAGAACCGATGCAGCGAATCCTATCTGGGGTATTCTCAGTAGGCTGTTTATTAATGAACCCAAACCATTCGTATTTATTAATTTATTTATTTATCTTCTTCCCCATCTAGTAGAAGAGTTGAGGGGTCAGAAAGTCACTCGAAAAGTCGCTCGAGCGCTGTTCAATTCAGCCTGAATAGGGACAAACTGGAGTGGGAAATGCATTGTTTTCAATGAAGGTGTCCCATTCTGAATAGAAGATCTATATAGTAAAGCCGCCATTAAAATGGCTTTATGACGTGAATGGAGTTTGCGTAACTCTGACTATACTCTATAGCCCTGCACTGACTCACTGACTGACCGGCACCACCACCACTATTGCTAGTTTTAGCTTGGTTTATGTAAATGTAAAGGAATGCCTATTCTGTACAAGCTACAAGCTGTAACTCACTGTTTACTTTGAACTTTGAGTACTGCCCACTTCAGCCTGGTGGCTGAGGCATTGTTCTGTGCAGATAGGTTATTGGCAGTGGAAGAAGCTGATCCTACCCAAGCCAAAATGCTGTGCTGCTTACAATGTAGGCTATGAATTTTTGCCTTCACTTGTAAACTTGTTATGGAAAACTACAACGTAGATGTTTGGCTTTCCCATTTACTTGGCTCATGCGATTAAAGGGGATTACCGCCCATTTTCGTCATTTTACTATGTCATTATTATACTTTAGAGATGTTGTGTGAAAATAATAAAAACGTTCCCACCATTTTGTGTTTGCTAGAAATCTGAATCTAAAAAAAAAAAAAATGAAACACAAGTTGATTGTAACCTTACTAATGATTTTCTTAAGTCCTTCAGTTCTCCCTCCCACAGAACACGGAGACATTTTTACTATTTCCACACAAACAAAAACAAACAACTCTAAGGTATATTAATGACATAGTAAAATGTTGAAAATGGGTGGAATTCTGCTTTAAAGGGGTATGCTAAGCATGCACCCGCGTACACATTTGTACTGTATCATACCTGTACGTAAATGGTGCATTTATATAGCGCCTTTATCCAAGGCACTTTACAAATCTTGTGCATCACATTCACCCATTCACACACATTCATACACTACAACCTGCACATCAGGAGCAATTGGGGTTAAGTGTCTTGCTCAGGGACACTTCAACAGTAACTCTGGGGGAGCCCAGGTTCGAACCGGCAACCCTGCGGTGCCGGTTACCAACCGGTGATGAGCCACCACCGCCCTACGTACAGTATGTACTACTGAGTACTGTCTGGAACGCTGTGCATGGTGTCCTGGTGTAAAGACCAAAACAGCTGTGTACAGCGGTCCATTTGGTTCAATGTGTGTGTCTATGACAGGTACCACCCTACTATAAACGTGTCTCTTATGCGTTCATGTTGGTGTATTCACTCTAGCACAAATCTGCAGTCTACTATTCACATTCAATGGATGAAAGTGACATGATGAAGGTAGAACTACAGTTCTCAAACTCTGCCCGAACCCGACCAGGCCTGACCCGACCCAAAATTTTAGGGTCGACCTCGGGCCTAAAATGTATGCAGATCAGTAGGGCCAGGATCAGTAGGGCCAGCTCTGTGAAAAATGTAATATATATTGAATCATTTTATTATGATAAAAATAATAGTCCTGTTCTGTCTGTCTGTGTATTTATCTGTGATGAATATGATGCTGACTGGGATTTTCACTTTTACTCTGTGTAGAGTGCTCAAACTCTACCAAAACCCGACACGACATTTTAGGGCCAGGTCGGGCCTAACATCTATGCTAATTAGTCAGGCCGGACCAGGCTTTGGGCCTGAACAGTTAGGGCCGGACTACCATTCATTCTCAATGGAAGGCAGCGACATGAAGATACAAAGCCAGGCTACCAATCATTTTCAGTGCATGTCCAACTGGCCGTAATGCAGCTGGCGACATGAAGCCGGCTGCAAAAGCTGCGATCCATGTGTTACTGTAACCATTTCCACTCACCTCTCTCAATGCCTGCTTGAAATGGGCAGAACTATTTCCTCCCTACGTTTCCCGGATTCTGTTCCCCACTTTGATTTGATTTGATTTATTTGAAAAGCATTGAAGCCACGTTGGTACAGCTTTGGAGGATTACACAACAAGAACCTCCTGAGATTATTTCCATTACATTGAGGTCCCTCTCACAATAAAATATACATGCATGACACAGGACAGTAACATATACAGTATGTAACATACAACTAGCGCAGCTGGCACACGACGTCAATTGACGTTGATTTTTGGTTGGATTTAGGGTCTGACGTCAGACAACCAAAACCCAACGTTGGAACAACGTCAAATTCCAACGTCAAATTGACGTGTTAATCTGACGTCAACTGACGTTGATATTTAGTTGGATTTACGTTGTGTTGGTAAGTAACCAAAATCCAACGTCTGTTAGACGTATTTATCGCAACGTCATATTGACGTAGAATACTGATATGCTGTTGTCGGGTTTTGACAAAAACTCAATGTCTGTCCAACGTCATAATTCCAACGTCAAATTGACGTGTTTATCTAACGTCAACTGACGTTGATATTGAGTTGGATTTACGTTGTGTTGGTAAGTAACCAAAATCCAACGTCTGTTAGACGTATTCATCGCAACGTCACTTTGAGGTAGAATACTGATATGCTGTTGTCGGGGTTTTGACCAAAACTCAATGTCTGTCCAACGTTATAATTCCAACGTCAAATTGACGTGTTAATCTAATGTCAACTGACGTTGATATTTAGTTGGATTTACGTTGTGTTGGTAATTAGGCTGTCCGCGTTAACCCCCGCCGCCGCCGCCACCCCATGCAGGCCGATTAACATTGTGGAGGACGAGGGTTTGCGTGAAATAACACGGATTGAATCAAACGACTGGACCCACGAACCACTGCAGAACCACTACTGTAGAACCACTACTGTGATGAACACAGCACACTATTTTGATGAGAACTGGGCACGTATGTCCCATGCATTAACAGAACAGAGAGGCACTTCGCCATGCAACGTGCGCACATACAGTAGCAAGCGAGAGACAGACAGAGAGAGGGATGGGGAGAGGGAGAGAGAGAGGGACAGAGAGAGAGAGAGAGAGAGAGAGAGAGAGAGAGAGAGGGAGAGGGAGAGAGGGAGAGGGAAAGAGAAAGGGAGAGAGAGAGAGAGAGAGAGAGAGAGAGAGAGAGAGAGAGAGGGAGAGGGAGAGAGGGAGAGGGAGAGGGAAAGAGAAAGGGAGAGAGAGAGAGAGAGAGAGAAAGGGAGAGGGAGACGGACGGAGACTGTTCCTCCTTTCGATAGCAGCAAAGCAGCAGGCAGGGAGAGAGAGAGGTGGCCTGATGACTTACCCTTTCTCAAAGTGATCATCAAAAAGTATAATCCTTTGCTTGTAAATCCAATGCATAATCCCACCAAAAACGTCTCAAGATATAGCCAGGCAGCCGGAGCGATACGTAAACGTACATCTATAATCACGACGGCATGGCCAGAAGTAGGGTTGCCAACTTGGCGCATTTGTAACTATATTTAGTTTTTTTCCAGACTCCCCTAGCGCCAAAATTATTGAGAAAGTCCTGGTGGAAAATCTAGTGCTTTTCAGCTGGTTGAAAACCACTGCTCTAGCTACTTCTAGTGCATTTTGGAAGTGCCACTAGTGCATTTTGGATTTTGGCAGTTGGCAACACAATTAAGCTTGTTAAACAGCTGTGCCTGTCCCTCCTCCCCTCCAAAGACAGCTCTCCTCTCCCACAGCCATAGCGTAGTGTGTGCTGGACATAGGGTATTTTTTATTACCTGGAGTATTGTTGGCACAAAGATATAAGGTGTTTTTTCCCTTTGAAAATAATGAAAAGGCTGATATACTGTAATGTAGCAAGGGGAAAACTATTTTTATTTTAATGCTAATTAACTAAAAATCACACCTGTGTGAAGTGATCATCTTACATCTTACATCGACCAACATAGTTCTTCTTTTTTTAAGCAGTGTTTAAGGCAGGTGTTCTCAACCTGTTCGTTGTGACCCCTCAGTGGTCCTGAAATTATTTTGGGGGGTCCCCAGTAAAAAAAAAAAAAAAAAAAAAAAAACGTTATAAACTGTATATATTTTTGCTGATATCGGATATCGGGAGTATATCGGGAAATTTGAAAATATGCGATTAATTTGCGATTAATCGAAGATTAACTATGGGCCATCATGCGATTAATCGCGATTAAATATTTTAATCGACTGACAGCTCTAGTTGGTAAGTAACCAAAATCCAACGTCTGTTAGACGTATTCATCGCAACGTCACTTTGAGGTAGAATACTGATATGCTGTTGTCGGGGTTTTGACCAAAACTCAATGTCTGTCCAACGTTATAATTCCAACGTCAAATTGACGTGTTAATCTAATGTCAACTGACGTTGATATTTAGTTGGATTTACGTTGTGTTGGTAAGTAACCAAAATCCAACGTCTGTTAGACGTATTCATCGCAACGTCACTTTGAGGTAGAATACTGATATGCTGTTGTCGGGGTTTTGACCAAAACTCAATGTCTGTCCAACGTTATAATTCCAACGTCAAATTGACGTGTTAATCTAATGTCAACTGACGTTGATATTTAGTTGGATTTACGTTGTGTTGGTAAGTAACCAAAATCCAACGTCTGTTAGACGTATTTATTGCAACGTCACATCGACGTAGAATACTGATATGCTGTTGTCGGGTTTTGACCAAAACTCAATGTCTGTCCAATGTTATAATTCCAACGTCAAATTGACGTGTTTATCTAACGTCAACTGACGTTGATATTTAGTTGGATTTACGTTGTGTTGGTAAGTAACCAAAATCCAACGTCTGTTAGACGTATTCATCGCAACGTCACTTTGAGGTAGAATACTGATATGCTGTTGTCGGGGTTTTGACCAAAACTCAATGTCTGTCCAACGTTATAATTCCAACGTCAAATTGACGTGTTAATCTAATGTCAACTGACGTTGATATTTAGTTGGATTTACGTTGTGTTGGTAAGTAACCAAAATCCAACGTCTGTTAGACGTATTCATCGCAATGTCACTTTGAGGTAGAATACTGATATGCTGTTGTCGGGGTTTTGACCAAAACTCAATGTCTGTCCAACGTTATAATTCCAACGTCAAATTGACGTGTTAATCTAATGTCAACTGACGTTGATATTTAGTTGGATTTACGTTGTGTTGGTAAGTAACCAAAATCCAACGTCTGTTAGACGTATTCATCGCAATGTCACTTTGAGGTAGAATACTGATATGCTGTTGTCGGGGTTTTGACCAAAACTCAATGTCTGTCCAACGTTATAATTACAACGTCAAATTGACGTGTTAATCTAATGTCAACTGACGTTGATATTTAGTTGGATTTACGTTGTGTTGGTAAGTAACCAAAATCCAACGTCTGTTAGACGTATTCATCGCAACGTCACTTTGAGGTAGAATACTGATATGCTGTTGTCGGGGTTTTGACCAAAACTCAATGTCTGTTTAACGTTATAATTCCAACGTCAAATTGACGTGTTAATCTAATGTCAACTGACGTTGATATTTAGTTGGATTTACGTTGTGTTGGTAAGTAATCAAAATCCAACGTCTGTTAGACGTATTTATTGCAACGTCACATCGACGTAGAATACTGATATGCTGTTGTAGGGGTTTTGACCAAAACTCAATGTCTGTCCAACGTTATAATTCCAACGTCAAATTGACGTGTTAATCTAATGTCAACTGACGTTGATATTTAGTTGGATTTACGTTGTGTTGGTAAGTAACCAAAATCCAACGTCTGTTAGACGTATTCATCACAATGTCACTTTGAGGTAGAATACTGATATGCTGTTGTCGGGGTTTTGACCAAAACTCAATGTCTGTCCAACTTTATAATTCCAACGTCAAATTGACGTGTTAATCTAATGTCAACTGACGTTGATATTTAGTTGGATTTACGT
Source organism: Benthosema pterotum (assembly GCA_039105355.1). Taxonomy (NCBI): domain Eukaryota; kingdom Metazoa; phylum Chordata; class Actinopteri; order Myctophiformes; family Myctophidae; genus Benthosema; species Benthosema pterotum. The sequence goes on from CM076972.1 coordinate 20,188,473, forward strand.
TGTGTTGGTAAGTAACCAAAACCCAACGTCTGTTAGACTATTTATCGCAACATCACATCGACGTAGAATACTGATATGCTGTTGTCAGGGTTTTGACCAAAACTCAATGTCTGTACAACGTTATAATGCCAACGTCACCACAATGTTTAAGCCTAACATCAATAGACGTTGATATTTAGTTGGATTTGCGTTGTGTTGGTAAGTAACCAAAATCCAACGTCTGTTAGACGTCTTTATCGCAACGTCACATTGATGTAGTATACTGAATGTCTGTCTAACGTCAAATTCCAACATCAAATTGACGTGTTAATCTAAGCCTAACATCAACTGACGTTGATATTTAGTTGGATCTGCGCTGTGTTGGTAAGTAACCATAACGTTATCATGCCAACGTCCATACAACAATACAAAGTTTATTTGCCCGTGTGCATTAGGCAAGGCACCATTTATCAATTGTATCTAGCAATCTAGCTATGTATCCAAACGTATCAATGAGTTATATGGTCTGTTACTCATACCTGTGGATTTGAGAGGAGATACTTGTATTGTGTGCAATGTAAAAGATAGATTTAAAATGCGGTGTGGTGGGACTTGCGGTGTGTGGAGTGGTGTGGTTCCATGCCAATGGAAAAGGGGTTATGTTGCAGCCTGGTATGGCTTGGTATGGTGGATTGTACAGTCCGGGTAGGGAATGAGGTATTACCCCAGGTGAAAGGAGTTTAAGTATCTCGGGGTCTTGTTCACGAGTGAGGGGAGGATGGAGAGGGAGATCAGCCGGAGAATCGGAGCAGCAGGGGCGGTATTACAGTCGTTATACCGCACTGTTGTGACGAAAAGAGAGCTGAGCCAGAAGGCAAAGCTCTCTGTCTACCAAGCTATCTTCATCCCTACCCTCACCTATGGTCATGAAGTGTGGGTCATGACCGAAAGAACGAGGTCACGGATACAAGCGGCCGAAATGAGTTTTCTCTGGCGGGTGGCTGGCATCTCCCTTAGGGATAGGGTGAGAAGTTCAGTCACTCGGGAGACTCGGAGTAGAGCCACTGCTCCTTCGCCTGGAAAGGAGCCAGCTGAGGTGGTTCGGGCATCTGGTTAGGATGCCACTCGAGCGCCTCCCTAGGGAGGTCCTCGGGGCACATCCCACTGGGAGAAGACCCCAGGGCAGACCAAGGACCAGATGGAGGGATTACATCGACTCTCTGGCTTTGGATCGCCTCGGGATCCCCCAGGAGGAGGTCGCCAATGTTGCTCGGGACAGGGAAGTCTGGAGCTCCCTGGTGGAGCTGTTGCCCCCGCGACACGACCTCGGATAAGCGGAAGAAGATGGATGGATGGTATGGCTTGCCCACAACCAGGTGGCTGGGACACAGAACTCACTAGGCCCTTTTCTAACCATCACCCAACATAGCTGAGCAGCCCAGAAAGGGATTTTTTTTGAACAACAAATTTTGAGAAAATTCCAGGGCAGGCTAGTCCCAGGCAAACAAATAAAATCTGTACCAGACAGATGATGGCCTTGCTGGTGTATGACTCCCAGCTTGATTTCTGCCTCCAGCCCTGTACCAACACATCGTGCTGCACCTTGTGAGGCTGCGAGCTATAATATTATATGCATTGTGCATCATTAGATTGTATAACTAAAGGACGCATGTTACGCTTTGAAACAGGCATGGGTTTGAGAAGCTGTAAAGATGTATAGGCTATATGTGGCAACCATATCACACAATTTCTCTTATTGACCACTGCAGATTTATAGGAAAAATGTTTAGCCTGTCTTTGCAAACAATGCTACGGGTGGAAACAATCTAGCCAGTGTGTGCTGAGATATCATTGT
>CM076972.1:20192806-20232806 GCA_039105355.1 Benthosema pterotum
GAAAGTTGGTTAACCAGATGTAACTCTTGAGAGTGTAAAAATGAAACCAAATGGACCCTTGCGGGTCCATTTGGTTTCATTTTTACACTCTCAAGAGTTAAAATATCCATCTTCTGAAGCACTAATTTAATAACACACTTTTGTTTGCCCTGAATTGTGAACAAAACCAAAATAATTATTTAGTTTTTGGTCTTTGGGGTGAAAATGTAATCAAATGGTGGTCCTTGGCTCGAATGCTGAATAAATGGTGGTCCCTGGAGTCAAAAAGGTTGAAAACCCCTGCTTGAGAGGGTTCCAGGTGGTTCTAAGTTGTTTAACCAGATGTAACTCTTGAGAGTGTAAAAATGAAACCAAATGGACCCTTGCAGGTCCATTTGGTTTCATTTTTACACTCTCAAGAGTTAGAATATCCGTCATGTGAATTAGTCCAAGTCTACACTAGAAGATTAATGGTCATGTACAGAAGGAAAATAAATCTTTAGTTTTGGGGGTCTGTGGAGCTAGAATGTCCTCAAATGGTGGTCCGTGGCTCAAATGCTGAATAAATGTTGGGCCCTGGTATCAAAAAGGTTGAAAACCCCTGAGCTACAGTACAGTAAGCATAAACCATACCTGGGCATTATGCGTACCGGGGGCCAAATGTGGCCCCTTGGCTGACTCTGAAAGGCCCGGGGACCACCAGTGGTCCTTGAGAGAGTTCCAGTTAAATATGGAAAGTTGGTTAACCAGATGTAACTCTTTGAGAGTGTAAAAATGAAACCAAATGCCTGGTATGTTTGTGAAATCCAGCCTGGTATTGTGGACAAAAACAAAATAAATCTTGGTCGTCCTCTTTGGCTTAAATTTTTGTATGAAATCAGAGATATTTGGGTAATTGGAATTAAAATTGGAACCAGTGGTATTACGGTAACTGTTTTAATAGTGAAAGATTTGGCATTTTAGGATTAGAATTCAAAAGTAGCAGATCAACAAGCTCATGTTTTGCGCTCGTAAATGTGCTACTTTTGTATGACACTGTAGTATGTTAAAGATGGGCTTACAAAAAAGCTGTTTACAATATTCTACTTTTAATTGGGAAAATGAGGTACTTTGTTGGAGAAAATAGGAAAACGACCAGGGTACTTTAATAATCTCTAATAATTAGAGATTATCAGGGCTTGACACTAACACTTGCCCACTTGCCCGGGGCAAGTAAAAAAAAATGGTGGGGCAAGTGAAAACTGCTACCAAGTGTGCAACTTAGTGCACTATAACACTACACAAGATAAATTTGTATTGAAAGCACACACACGCACACACACGCACGCACGCACACACACACACACACACACACACACACACACACACACACACACACACACACACACCAGGACGCTGGCTGTCTTGTTTTGTTTTCTTTCTTTTTTGTATATGGACAAAAACCCGAAGTGGAGTTTGTATTAAACTGAACGGTTTATGCTGTGGTCAAAAGGGGACTAAAATGAACTGAACTCCTTATTGTCAGCAAATAGTGATTGAAATGCATGAACTGAAATGAATTAACTGTATTTCTATTACCTTTATTTTTCTTTAATACAAATATTATTTGAAATAGACTTTCTGTGAGTTTTGCATTTATTGACAATTGGTGGTTTTGGGTGTGACGATTTAAGATTTACCAGCTTACAGATTGATTATCAAATAGACTGAGCTAACTTTGGTAGGTTGCTGTTTATCACAGGGACCTTTGTAGGGTTTACTTTTGAGCCTTGAAACTCTCTTTTTGAAAACCGCTACATAAATATTAAATAAACCAAATGGACCCGCAACCAAATGGACCCGCAAGGGTCAATTTGGTTTCTCTTTTTTTTTTTTTTTTCAAGAGTTACATCTGGTTAACCAACTTAGCTGGGGATCACCTGGTTTAAAGCACCCAAGTAGGAAGTAAACTTAAATGGGGGGCAAGTGACCATGACCTGAGGGCAAGTAGAACCTGACTTGCCTCAGAGACCTTAGTGTCAACCCCTGGATTATGATTATAATTTTTAGAATACAGAATGCTTGTACTGCTTGCTTTTCTTTATGCTGTACACATCAGGTCTTAAATCATTTGTACAAATGTCTCTTGCAATGTGCAATGTCTTCATCCCCATAAAGCAAATTAAATTACATTTTGGCCACACTTTCACCACTGCTTATTCACCTAACAAACCTTTCAGGTGTATTATGGAATATTTTTTGTTTTGGCTCTATTCCAGTAGTAATCATTGCTGTTTGTTAGAGTTGGGCGCTCTCCTGTCCTTTACAGAGCTAGAGAATAGATATGGTCACAACCCGTTTTACTGAACAAACTCTCGCTGTGGTAGAGAAAGGACTATTTTACTTGTTCTGTTATTGTTGAACACAATGCCATTATCTCTTCAGATATTCCTAATTAGGTTGTTTTGTATTTTTATATTCACACCCTCAAAAAATTTGGGATAATACTCCTTGGCCTTTTTTTATATAATAAAGAATGCTTGTAATGCTTGCTTTTCTTTATGATGTAGGTGCACTGCCCGCACCCTCCTAGCAGCACCAGGACGATGCAGAACCCATGATGGTGTTTTAATTATTTATTACTAGGACCTTACCCGTTGTGAATATATGAACACCAAATGATCTACAGTGTGTTAATGTGATTTAGCCTAATATCAATACCAATAATGTAAGTATTTTGATCATGGGAAAAGGGGAAGCAGTCATAGCAAAGCAAGGTACACTTTAATGCAACATATTTTTGTAGCATTAAATTAGGTGTTTGTGTGAACATCATGAAACCACTGGTTTAGAAAGTGGAGGGTGTTGAGTCTGACACACACACACACACACACACACACACACACACACACACACACACACACACACACACACACACACACACACTCTCTCTCTCTCTCTCTCAGTGTCGCACGATCCCCCACACAAACACACAACTTGGCGTGTGCCCCCCCCCCCCCCCCCCCCCCCGCACGCACGCGACCAAAATGACTAATAATCTACATTCTGTAGTCGTGTAGACTTGGGCTAATTCAGATGTTTTACACTGTCAAAGAGTTATCTGGTTAAGCAAATTTCCATCATGTAGCCTGAGGACCTCCTGGAATCCTCTCAGGGACCACGCGGATCACTGGTTGAGAACCACTGTTTTAAGGCATTATGCACGTCTCTACTATTCAGCGATTCGTTGTAGTCGTTGCGCTCGCGTCTCACTCGTGTCCCCGCAATGATATTCCATGTTGGGGCGGTGTGACGTCCGGTGACAGAGCTCTTTCCCCGGCCACAGAGCAGAGAGAGAGACGGGGGAATGAGTGGACTTTCCCCCGGCGACAGAGCTCTTTCCCCCGGCCACAGAGCTCTTTCCCCCGGCGCGAGGCAATGCGATGTGAGTTACAGTACATCTGGTTAACCAACTTTCCATCATTTAGCCTGGGGACCACTTGGAATGCTCTCAGGGACGACTGGTGGTCCCTAGATCACTGGTTGAAAACCACGGTGTTAGTGTAGAGTCGACACGTGCGCACACACACACACACACACACACACACACACACACACACACACACACACACACACAGACACACACACACACAGACACACACACACACACACACACGCATAGAAAAAAAGAAACGATGATGGCCATGATGGCGAAATGCCTGTATATGTCTATGGAGTTGGCGCAACTCTGTCTACTGTCTGTAACACTCTGGCCGTTCAAGGGCATGCAGAGTCAACGTTGCGACATCAGTGGCATGTAGTGTCATACGTGCGACATTGGGGGGTCAGAAACTGAGCGCTCGAGCGCTGTTCGTGCAGCCTGAATAGGGACAGACGCGTAGTCGAACATACATTATTATTAGACAACACAACACGTGTGTGATAGGCATTGTTCGAAAAAGAGTGAAATACGATCGTGTTTGCACTTTGCAGTGGGTAGTGTTGGAATATGGACATTGGGCAGCAGCGGCAGAGGCTGGATGTGGCTAAGTGGATGATGGTAGCTTTGACTGCTAGCAGGGTGACTGCTAGTAGGCTAAAGCAGCCGACACGCGGCGAGTCAAGGTTATGTTTTATTTTCTTCATTGACGGAGCAGCAGAGCAGGCAATGCAAGGCGTTGAGCGAGGGTCGGCGATTCGTTGTAGTCATTGTGCTCGCGTCTCACTCGTGTCCATTGCGCTAGCGTCTCACTCGTCTCCATGCGCAATGATAATTCCATGTTGGTCCATGTTGGGTCGGTGTGACGTGTGTGATAGGGGGCGGGTCGCTTCCCGCATATAAAGCTAATGGGATGCACAAATAAATTCATTATAAATCAACGGTGGGTTAATTTGGCAAAAGGGCTCCGTCAGTCTCTTCATGACATTATGGTGAACGGCTGTGTGAAAACTTACAGCGATTGGTGGGGCCACCGCGGAGTAATTTGTGTTTCAGACATTCATTCGGACAGACATTTCCCTGTTTTTAGTATGGATATAAAGTGATAGTAGTGATTCCTTGTATATAAAGCTCTGTGGTCAGAGCAACAGTTCCAGGGCGTGAATTCCCTGTTCATTTTCTTCATAGACTTATTAATTGACAAAGCCAGCTTGCTGAAATAATTGGTTAGAAAAAGAAAAAGGCAAATACACTTTCTTTAGTTTTTCTTCTCACAAATTTCATTGGCCCAAGCCTACAGAGCGGAACACAACAATAGTTACAGGGTAATTTAGCCTAATTCAACCAACATGGTAAAATAAAACCAAATTATGTTTATGGGGGATTCTGTTATACAACGTATATTATATATAGTATATAAGCTTTGTCATCAACGTTAACCTGTCTTTTGTCTTCTCTCCATTCCCTCTCTGTACTGTCAAATCTTTTGCATGATTTTGGTGCACAGTACGGTGCACAGTATGTTGTACAGTATAATTCAAAGTTAGTGAAATATGTGTTGTAACCAGAACTTCCCATATCCCAGCAGGTTGGTGCTGTCCTGAATTGGAAGGTCCAGGAAGGACGTACTGTAATGACCAAACCAGGTATATTTCAAGATAATCATGTCAAAAATTTTAGTCTCTCTCAATCTTTGTCTACTTAACCCCTGAATTTATTTGTCTAGTTTTAGTCAACAAAAACTGTTGACATTTTTAGTCTAGTTTTAATCTGCCGATTATTTTTGCACTGTACTTTTTTGGTCAGCATCTAATATAAAACATTTCACATTTTCTGGAATCGTTTTGATAAAAAAAACACAATTTTAAGAAATGCATTCAGGAATGGAACATGTGTTAATTGGATCTGCAAATGTTTTTGGAACCATAACAAGTCACAGAAATATCAATGATTTTTACAATTTCTTGTGAGCATGTAGAATAGATCATAGAAGTAATTTAGAAAAAAGCGACTTGTCTTCACTAGTTTACTGAATCTCATGTCCACTCGTCCCTCCCTGACATTTTAGTATAGTTTTTATTTGTTTGACAAAATTTTCATTATATTTAGTTGTCGCTCTTTTACCACTGCTTCAGGGTTGTGCCACGAGGTGAAAGTAACTTGCAAGGATCTTTATTTACAATCATCAATTGTTTCAGCATACATATCCTTCCACCAAAACATATAGTCCCATAAACACCATGATTGCAGCCACATTCACTGGCCCAAAACAACAACACAACTCCAGGTCATCCAGCTCTTCTTTATTTTGAGGCATTGATCTGTGGCTCATTTGCATCACAACATATAATAATGACTGCGCTGATTGTTCTTTTTCTCTCTTGAGACCCGGAACAGGTTAAAGAGCTTCACACTCTGTTTGCCCGGAGAGCGACATCGCGAGCAGGACATCTGCACCAGCAGGAGCAGTTTCCTGACAGCTAGTGGCTTCTTCATTTCATATAACCATCTAACCATGGATCAGGCATGGATTCACTGTTTGACTCACAAAGGGGCAGTGTGGACCTGTCCACAGTCGCCATGGAGAGGTCCTAGAAGAACGTCGGCCAATGGAATCCGAAGTACGTTTTCTTTTTCCTAGATCAGGCAACTTATGATCTCCACCCCCTAAAAGGGGGGGGGGGGGGGGGTAAAGACTTAATTCCTTCCCTCTACCTTTTCATGTGAATTCTCAGTGTTACATCACAGATTTCTTTGAAGCATCTGAATATCTGGATATTTTTTTTCCTATGGGCATGTTTTCTGTTGCAATATTGATTCTGTTGATGGGATCAATAGAACAGGTTGATCATACAGACTTGCTCTCACATTAGTCATCTCTATTGTGTACCAAAAAGCAATTGTTCACCATCTTATTCACAATGGTGAAAGTGGTTGGGAGTTCTTGCCGGGGCTATCACAAATAAGTGTATGCGATGCCCATGTGGAAGTGCTGCTTTGTGGCGCATCCGGAAATTTTGGGGGAGCTCAAACCCTCCAATAACCCTAAAATGCATTCTGGCACAGTATACCAACACAATACAAACATCCGGTCTTAAATCATTAGTGCAAATGTCTCTTGCAATGTGCAATGTCTTCATCCCCATAAAGCAAATTAAATGACATTAAAATAAGCACACAATGTAAGTAATTTATTCTAAGAGTAGAAAACTGTTTAGCTTTTTACTCTTAGAATAAATTACTGCTTTTGGAAACCAAAGGATTTTGAGAATGGAGCAGAACTTACTGTATTATATTTTAACATTTTGATAGCTCCAGTGCGCTAAGGCTGGCAAAGTCTTACTGCTCGCTTACACTTTCACCATGCTTATTCACCTAGCAAACCTTTCAGGTGCATTATGGAATATGTTTTGTTTTGGCTCTATTCCAGTAGTAATCATTGCTGTGTTGTTAGAGTTGGGGGTCCCCTGTTCTTTACAGAGCTAGAGATATAGGCCGTAGGCCACCGGAAAAATCTTTGCCATCAAAAGGGACAAGACATGTGGTATCATTACGTTCGTATGACATCCAGGAATGTGTAATAGCAGTTTCAGAAGAGTAGCTGAATACAGGTTTTTGGCCTTTATATCTGATAAAATGTTGTAATAACTTCCTAACTTGAAATGCATTGATTTTACGCCCCATAAATGTATTGAGCGTCGAACATTACGAACAATTTGGTACCAAGTACATGTCTGTATCTCCTACGGATCGCAAACTACAGCATATAGGTACGTTCACAGATTGAGGAGAGCAAGACATTTGTAACATTGATTCTTAACTCCATCAAATGGTGATACAGGCATGAAAATTGGTACACACACTATTTAAACCCCACCCCACTATTTAAGTACTGCTTGAGTGAGGGTGACCACACAACAAGGTCTGGTGGCAGGTTGGTGCATGGGATCTCAGTTGGAGTTTCTTGTCCAGGTCTGCCAGCAGCTTCCAGTCCCGTGCTCTACCCAGCTGCCCGGTGTCAGCCCTTATGGTGGCGAGGCTGGCTTGGCCCTCTCGGACAAATGATGTTCGCTGCCATGGGAGGAAAGGGCATTCACACTTGTTCTTTGATATTCCAGCACTGTTGCAAGGCACTTTAGCACGTAGTTGTGCCACCAGGTGTATCAGCCTTTGTGTGAGGCTGGTCTTGCACCCCACTAAGATGTGCTGGGCTTGGACATAGGGGTCAAGTGGGGTCTTCGTCATGCCACTGGCTTAGGTTTGCAGGAGAGGGCAACACATCATAGGCAGCCCTGGTGGTAAAAGTTGCCCTGAATGCCTCCATATCCCACATACTGTATCTTTCGAGAAGATCTTCCTCTTCTCCACTCCTTCCAATGCCATCCACTGCCCTTGCTCTGCCTGCGCCACAGCTTGTGTGCACCTCCCTGCTTCCTCTTTCCGCCGTACCTCCTGGACCACCAGCTTGCGTCTCTCAGGCAGATTAGCCTTGCTCCAGGCCGGTGCACTGGGCCCAAGACCACTCCTCCATTCCTGAACTCCAGGTGTGTGCCACACATGTGTGGCACATAAGCATGAGTCCATCTTTAAGCAGTAGCAATAAAGATGCTATGTTTGTCCCTTCAGGATATGTCCCATCCAATAGGACAATTGAAAGCTGGTGTTTCAGCATACATAGTGGCAGCCTCATTTGGTGTCATTCCTGGTACCTTTTACAATTTAAGTTTTGTAAGAGCCCATATCTTCAGAATCTGGGCCCTCAAAAGCAAGGGTTGATGCAAGCCATTAGCCATTTTGGCAAACTTTTGGGGGGTGCAATCCACATGTTTAGCAACGCTACTCATTCCAGGAATGTCTGATCTCTATATGCCATACCTCGTTGTAAAGGTGATTAATCATTGATTAAAACAATATACTGTAAGATGCAAACCAATTGGTATTATTAAGGTGGAGAGAATAATTCCCAAAGGTAGGTTTCTGAACTTATATGGGCCACTTTACTATTACAGGACATTTAGATACAAATGACCATGACATTGACCTTTGACACATGAATAAATAATAAATCAACTCGGCACCCAAGAAAATGTATACTTTGATGTCAGAATCATCAAAATCGGCCCATTAGTCAGCATGTTCACCATATACTGTATTCATTTTTATCAGATGTAAAGGCCAAAAACATGTATTCAGCTACTCTTCTGAAACTGCTATCATACATTTTTTTTTAATTCATGGATGTCATATGAATGTAATGATACCTCATATGTCTTATACCTTTTGATGGCAATGGATTGCCATTTTTAGGCCGGTGGCCCACGGCCTAATGTGGTCACAACCTGTTTTACTGAACAAACTCTAGCTGTGGTAGAGAAAGGATTATTTTACTTGATCTGTTATTGTTGACCACAATGCCATTATCTCTTCAAATATTCCTAATTAGGTAGTTTTGTATTTTTATATTCACACCCTCAGAAATATTTGCCAGAGATAATACTCCTCGGCCTTAGATGTGAACAAAGTAGTTAGATGGTTGAATGTTGTACAGACAGATTAGGGGAAACCATAAGGCAGAAACACGAAATGAAATGCTATCGAGCATTTAGCGTTTATCTGGTCTATTGGGTAGCAAATATAGTGTTTGACAGTAGCAGGGAACTCTTCTGCACTTAGGTAACACAAATGTATAATTGTCTATGTCACATTGCTATAGAAATATTTACTAAAGAACTGGAGAACACTAGACTGAATCTTGATAAAGACATTGGTTGCACACGCCAATAGCCAAAGTATCAACTTTATTATGGACGCAGCATGAATGTTTCCCTGATGAATGCTTAGTCTCCGAAACATTGGATTTTAATAAAGTTGGTACTTTGGCTATCGGCGTGTGTGGCCATTTTCTTGTTTTATCAAGATTCAGTTTACAGTTCTCTCCTGTGGGCCTGCACCGCACAAAAAGGAGTTTGGAGTGCGTGAGCATTTCTGTGCACACTGAACAAACACTGGCAAAACTTGCTGTCTGATGTAATGACAGCAATGTAGTGGGCTGTTGAAATGTATTTCAAGGAGTTGCTTGGTGAACCTTCGGTTGAATTGATCAATTTAATTTCATGCGTCAAATCACTTTTGACATGCAATATATAATATAGGGATATTTCACTATTAAAATATAATTTTAATATTGCCTCAGTCTAATGTGAATTAAACAGATTATAAGTTGCATAATTCAGTGGAATTTCATTTAATGATTTAATTTATTTCTAATAATTGATTCAATTGAATACCAAATATCTTATTACTGAATCAAGAAACTTAAATATTCTCCGGGGTGTTCACAAAAGCCGCAGTGTATGATACATTTTAAAAGTGAAATATCCTTTCATTCATTTTGTTTTTTATTTGTTGTATGGATGCTGTAAAATGTCTTAAATGCTTTGTTTGTTATTTATTAAGGTTCTGTAAAAATGTTCCTGTGTATGGAATAACATCAACGTTGATCTCAACCTTAAGTCTGAACCTAATCTCAACATTGATTCAAGAACTTTTTGCTATCTGGGTTATTTTTTAAGACTTTTTGTTTTATAGAACCTACATTGAAGAAATGTCGTCCTTTAAGAGGCTGTCTTATGTTTAAAAAAATTTTGTTTCATAGAAAAGATGTGGAGGGGGGAATTTTTCCATGAGAATGTTCAGCCTACTATCTGTTTTATGTTATGTTTTTATATACTGTGATTTAATAAACAGATTGACTGATTTTGGACATTATGTCAACCTAATTTGGGGTTTTGACCGCAATGCTATTTCTTACTGCCACAAATATCGGATTATGATGTCTTGCCAGTGTTGGAATATGTCTGTCTGATTTTCAGTTGAACCAATTGTCTAACATCGGATGTTGACCTCAAACAATGTTGGTTTATGACGTCAATGAGATTGACTTTTTCAGCTAAAATATAACATGTATCCAATGTTGGAAGTCAAACCTATAATCAACGTTTACGTAACATCACAGATTGACATCAAATCAACGTTGGGTTATGATGTCAGTCCAATGTTAGATTATGACGTCAATCAAATTTTCATTCAACTAAAATACAACTAATATACAACGTTGGAAGTCTAACCAATAATCAACGTCTACATAACATCATAGAGTGACCTCAAACCAACGTTGGATTATGATGTCAATACAACGTTAGATTATGAGGTCAATCGAACTTTCATTTTCAACACAAATACAACTAAAATCCAACGTTGGAACTCTACCCAATAATCAACGTCGACATAACATCATAGATTGACGTCCAACCAACGTTGGATTATGATGTCAATACAATGTTGGATTATGATGTCAATACAATGTTAGATTATGACGTCAATCAAACTTTCATTTTCAACACAAATACAACTAAAATCCAACATTGGAAGTCTACCCAATAATCAACGTCTACATAATGTCATAGATTGACGTCAAACCAACGTTAGATTATGACGTCAATCAAACTTTCATTTTCAACTAATATACAACTAAAATCCAACGTTGGAAGTCTACCAAATAATCAACGTCTACATAACGTTATAGATTGACGTCAAACCAACGTTAGATTATGACGTCAATCAAACTTTCATTTTCAACTAATATACAACTAAAATCCAACGTTGGAAGTCTACCAAATAATCAACGTCTACATAACGTTATAGATTGACGTCAAACCAACGTTAGATTATGACGTCAATCAAACTTTCATTTTCAACTAATATACAACTAAAATCCAACGTTGGAAGTCTACCCAATAATCAACGTCTACATAACGTTATAGATTGACGTCAAACCAACGTTGGATTATGATGTCAATACAACGTTAGATTATGACGTCAATCAAACTTTCATATTCAACCAAAACCCAACCGTCATCCAACGTTAGAGTACAACGTTATCCTAACGTTGTGTAGACGTCTTGTGCCAGCTGGGAGTGCTCCATTATCTATCCTATATTATATCTTATCCTGACCTATATAATTAACCTCTATAAGGGAACCTTTTCCAAATGACATGCCTGTGTCTGCTTTTTGAAGGACATCGGATTGGTTGTTATATACAGTACAACTGCCTAATGAGTGCCAATCTGGGGGTCCTTAAATAAATGGTGCATTCTATATAGCACCTTTTATCCAAGGTGCTTTACATACAGTAGCTCTGTGCATCACATTCACCCATTCACACACACAAGGACACTTCAACAGTAACTCTGGGAGAGCCCGGGTTTTAACCGGCAACCTTGCGGTTACCATCCCGTGTCCATCTGGTGACTCTGAGCCACTGCCGTCCTTGACATGGAGAGGTATACAGTAGGCACTACATCCACTAGCGTTGCTTAAGACTGGAGCTAATTCATAACATTAGGGGAGCGCTGGAGACACAGCCGTGACACAATCATCACGCCGACTGGCACTGTTCAACCCCAGCTCCAGGGTAGGGTCACTGAGTACAGGCACTGGACAACCACAGCACACTGGGCTTTAGGTACGCTAATTCAGATGTTTAAATATAATTTAACTCTTGGGAGCATTTTACGATCTCAAGAGTTAGAGATCTATAAGGGCCCATTTGGTTACCAATGGTCCTTTCTAGGACGGAAGGAGGACTATCATAGGAGAAAAATGTTGAAGAACCAGGGTTTTATCTCTGGTGTCTGTAAACCATTTTCACCCCAACTCACCAGCCAAAAAGCACTACATGCACGCAGTGTTGGGCAGTAACTAATTTTAGATTACATATTACTGTAATATTATTACTTTTGCTCCAAAAAGTAAAGTAACGAGATTACTCTGCAAAAATGGGTAATAAGTAACGCATTACTTTGCAAGTAACGCCAAGTTACTTTTTTTAAAATGAGCTTGTTGTTGCATGCAAAAATAGAACAGATTTACAAGCTATCGACAGGTACTGTAACAACAGAGATGTGCAGTAAATTGTAGATCCAGTCCACACGCTGCATCCTGCGCACAGTTATGTAAACTACAAATCGCTTACTGCTTTATTTTGTATTTTATTTTAAAATACAAGACAAGACCTCAACTGTCTTTGAAAACAATTGTGAAGTTTAAAAAGTCAAAGAGACAGATTTTGTTCGCTTTGTTTTCAGGTACAGTTTGTGAGATTGGAGACTATTATTATTCCAATAAATTGGATTCAGTTCTAAAAAGAGCTCGCTAAACAGATTATGTTGTACATCTCTATTTTTTCAAAGGCGGTGTTGAGAACTTGGGAAAGTAATAACGTAATATGTAATATATTACTCTTCAATTCCAGTAATAAGTAAAGTAATGATATTACTTTGTCTAAGGGCTAATGAGTAAAGTAAAGAAGTTGCTTTCCCAAGTAATATAGACCAACACTGCATGCACGCCATGGGCTTTTCACTAATTTTGGGGCTGGGGTCTGGAAAATATAATGATGAAAATATAGTGACAAATGCGCCGAGTTGGAACACCAAAGACGCTGTTATTTATTTCTCCTTTAAAACTCAGAAATACATCGAGTCGATTCCTGATAGAATGAAAGGTTGACTCCTGTGTGTTCAGACATTAAAATAAATCCACCTGGTTCTAACAGTTAGTTAGTATGCAACATGCAGAAATGGCACCATTAGGAGAGTGTGTCTCTGAGCAGAACGCTGCCAGACACTGTGTAATATCTCTGCCTTAAAGGTCTTCATACATTTCACTGATTTGTTGCTTTATGTACGCCTTGTATCGCTCCCTGAAGGGCAATTATGTTGTGAAGTATTCATTGTGCGTTGCTGTGTGTGTGTGTGTGTGTGTGTGTGTGTGTGTGTGTGTGTGTGTGTGTGTGTGTGTGTGTGTGTGTGTGTGTGTGTGTGTGTGTGTGTGTGTGTGTGTGTGCAGTGCACATTGCGTGTGTGCCTGTTGCTCCAAATGGCCCCTGTGAACTTTCACAGCAGGTCAGACAGAGGTCAGGTTGAACATTTCTATGCTGATGTATGATAATGATGTTTGTGGTCTTCAACAGGAGGGTCCAGGACCCCTTGGAGGTCCTCAGACTTACTGCAGGGAACGTCACATTTTTGTGTGATCGGGACACGGATTATTACAAAACTAGACCTGTGCACAGGTCTCCACCGTCTTGAGTCAGGGTGAAGCATAGTCACCACCAGTGATTGTGCTTCACCCCACAGTCACCACCAATGACTGTTACGTCACTCGCACTATGTTTCACCCCTGCAGGCAACTGTGGACAGGCAAACGCGTGCTCAGACGTGTGAACGGACAGACGGATTACCACCATGGTGTTACGTCACCCTGCGGGTGACATTACAGGCGCGTGGACGGACAGATGCGTGCACGGACGGACGCGTGAACAGACAGACGGATACGGACGGACGGACAGGGGGCGAAACATAGTCACCACCTTACGGTGGAAACAATAATAATAATAAGGGTAATAATAATAATTAGGGCTGGAACTTTAACTGATTAATTAAGATGAATTAATTACAGAAACAATAATCTGATTTGAAAATATAACCCATGTCAATCGTGCATAGATTTTGCACAACTTTTTTCAGTGGACGGATTTCAGGCGTTCCGATCATACCAGAGTACATAGTGGGAGAAGAAGCCTATCAGGGTAACCTGCCACTGATCCGACCTCCTATTGCTTAACCCTCCCATGGATCCGAAACCTAGAGTACTACAATTAGGGAGAGTAGCGACACGCTTTGATCTCGCATCTCGCACTGGCTGGAGCTCTGCAGGTTCCAAACATAGGCCTAAATAGTTAACCACTGCATAACAACACAGCCTATTTTCTTACAATATACATTAACTAAAGCGAGTTATATAACAAATAATTATTCACTAGAGTGACGAGAGGTCTGTTAATATGTTAAAATATCCTAAAATGCCGTAATTTCGGCAATTTAACTGCAAACATGCGATCTGCTGTCAATGGAGCTGGATGGCCAGAGTGGTTTGTTTGGAACTTGAATCCCTCCTTACTAGGCCGTCATGGGCGCTATTCAACCAATAGCCATCTGTGTTCGTCCTTAGCATTGGGAGTGTCGCTACTCTCCATAATTATAGTACACTAATCTAACACTCACCCTCAACATAACATGCCGCGGTGTGGACAGGGCTTAAAACAAGGTGGCTATCATACTAGGAGAACTATTGGTGGAGAGGTTTGTCTATCACATGTTTTGCTTAGCTGTGATTGGACCATAGCAGCTTGGGGAGGGGCTTATACAGAGAAGTCTGGATAGATAAGTAATCTCCTTCTCGCACTGATAACATTGCGCTGCAGGGGATTCTGAACACCCATGAACTTGGCGCCCCGTGTTGACACGACTGTACTGGCCACCGTGCGCGCTGCCTGCAGTCTGAAATTCAATAAAGCTATTTGTATGGATTTCATGCAAGAGTGTGCGTTCCATTTCAGCCGCCAAAGAAGGACATCTAATGTTGATGTTTAAACTCAATAACATGTAGTTGTGTGGCGCACATTGTAAAAAGGCTATTTATTCTTGTTTTGGTACGTGATGGTGTTGGAGCAGCAAATATAGAGAATGGTTTATGTTCTTGATGCCTGTAGTCACTATAGGTTACCATAGGACAAAAAACAGGTGAAAGAGTTCACTAATCATAATGCCTTGCTTTGTTTCATGCACCCTCTCCTTTCTTATCACCTTTCTCTATTGAACCGAGGCCCAGATGTAACCTTTCCTTAAACCAAAATCTTTAAACCTCAAAGTCGTATTTGCCATTTTTTGCTCTTTGTTCCGCTGCCTTGTCTGTAGTGTACTGTAATGTTGTGTGTGCGCACGGGCCTTTATGTGCACGATGATGCCTTGAACGCAAGAGAAATTTCAGCGAAAGCTGACAATGAAGTTGAATCGTACCGTATTTCCCAATGGGGGCCTACATTGAATAGATAACTATGTACTGTATTTTGGCATGGCCATGTTTATAACACAAAATCTATCTTCTATTTTTTTTTTCTTTAGTTCTGTGACTCACAAAATGTATATCTTGTACAGGACTTATATTTGGCAAGTAAGCATCAACAATAACATAAGGTGTTGTTGAAGCTGCAACAGACACAGACAGTGGTTTGCGTGCCATCATGTTTGGTGGGGCAGTCAGGACATTTTGGGGGGCATTGCCCAACCCCCCATGTCTAGATCCCCATCTTGACCCAACCTTATGTCTGTTCTGTCTTACTGACTTTCAGACTTCTTCCTGTGTGTGTGCGTGTGTGTTTGCGTGTGTGTGTGTGTGTGTGTGTGTGTGTGTGTGTGTGTGTGTGTGTGTGTGTGTGTGTGTGTGTGTGTGTGTGTGTGAATGAATGCATCTCTCCCTCTCTCTCTCTCTCATGTCCAGGAGGCTCTTACCCAGGTTGATTGAAATGTAAAATTCACTTCCACATGTTGACATTCATGAGCTGTTAATTGAACGATGACCTCATAGGGCTGCTCCACAGAACAATGTTGGCTGTCAGGAATGAACCGTGCATCTTCATAATGACTGTTTTGTTCATAAATGTATGCCTGACTTTGTTTGCAACATCACTGGGACTCGCTCACATGCACTGAAACATATAGTTTCTGTCTCAGACCAAGTCTCAAAGTTGAAAGATGTTCCTGTAGTCATATCTGTGCCATTTTAGATGAGGCAACTTGTTTTTTCCTGCAATCCTATCGAGTCAAGAATGTTGCAAAAGCAACAGAGAGAGAGACGATCTGCAAGCCCACAGTGGATCACATCACAACACGTTTCAAATAAATTAAGCAAACCATTGGAAGACAGACTACACTTTCTAACCACCTGCCCACTATACCAAGAGATCAGAGACACATACTTCCCACAAATTACACACACTCAACGAGAGTTTGAAACTATGACCAACGATGAAACACTCTCATTTGGTTTCATTTTCACACTCGCAAGAGTTAAAATATCCATCATATGAAGCACTATGTAATTAAGAAGTCTACACTGTTTTGTTGGCAAATCCAGCCTGGGATTGTGAACAAAACCAAAAGAATTCTTTAGTTTTAGGTCTTTGGGGCTAAAATGTCATCAAATGGTGGTCTGTGGCTCAAAATAGACCATGCCCATGTAAACACTAAACATTTGTGACATTGACATTGTGACACCAACTCAGTGGCCTTGTGGTTAGAGTGTCCGCCCTGAGATTGGGAGGTCGGGGTTCAATTCCGGGCCGGGTCATACCAAAGGAACACAACGCCTCCCAGCTTGGCACTCAGCAAGGGGTGGATTGAGGGTGAATCACATACATAGTGTGGCCTCGGGTTTGACCCCTTTTTCTGCATGTCACTCCCCCCGCCCATCGGTAGTCCCCATCTTTGACCAGCCCACGGTCTGTCTTTCTATAAAAATAACAAAGGCGAAAGCCATAAAGAATACATTTAAAAAAATGAAAACATAGAGATCAAACATTGACCTCAGTCACCTTTTCCATGCAATTATTGGCCCGATGACAAGGTATTATTATTAATATGCACTTTGATTGAGCAATTTGAATGTGCAATTACATGATTTCCCCCGGGGGTTGAGGTATTATATGTACAGTATGTGTAAATACATGATTACACCGTGGTACTAATATATGAGAATACATGCTTGTACATGATACAAATGAATTCAGTAATCCATGCTTTCACTGAGGTATGCATGTACAAACACACTTTAACTGAGTCGCATAACTTGCAGTTTGCAAAGTACATGTTATATATTGTTTTCAGCTGAACTACAACAGCAGCCCTTTGGCCTTTTTCTTTTCCTTCTTTCTCTCTCCATCTATAATCTCAGATAAGAGCTTCCAACGGGGCACATTATCCAATAAAGAGCGGCTCTCCCTTCCAGTGTCTTTACATGGGAGTCTTTATATACATGTTACAGAGCCCATATGGGAGCCCTCAGTCACAACATAAGTGATACCAAATGTTCCCCGTCCTTCCCCCCTCCTCCCTCCTCCCTCCTCCTCCTTCTCACCCTAAAACAATGGAGCTGTGTTGCAGCTCGCCTCGCGCTCAATGTTGCCAACTGCCTAAATCCAAAATGCACTAGTGGCACTTCCAAAATGCACTAGAATGCGCTAGAGCGGTGCTTTTTTTTTCCCCCCAACCATTTTCATACCATACCATACCATAGTTTAACTCTTGAGAACTCTGAAGAGTTACAGATCTATAAGGGTCCATTTGGTTACCAATGGTCCTTTCTAGGAAGGAAGGAGGACACTATCATATAAACGAGGGTTTTATCTCTGGCACCTGTCAACCAATTTCGCCACAACTCACCAGCAAAAAGCACTAGATTTTCTGTCAGGAGTTTTTCACTAATTTTAGCGCTAGGGAGGTCTGGAAAAGAGCTCAATATAGCGACAAATGCGCCAAGTTGGCAACACTGCTCGCGCTGCTGGCCTGCCTACCGACCGACCGGCCGGGGGTTTGGATGGCGATGCCTTGGGTCCAGGGGCGGATCTAGGCATGGGCATGGGGGGGTGGGGGGCAATGCCCCCCTAAATGTCCAGTCTGCCCCACCAAACATGATGCCATGCAAAACAACCCAAGATATTTCAAATTAAAGTGCCTATATTTAAAATGATTTGAAACACTACTACTGCTACTAACTACAGCTGTGTCACCACTAAACCAACAGCATTTCATCATTAAAAACAGAAAACTCTTAGTCAGACCTTTTGCTTTATGCATGCTGCGTGTCTGTTGCAACTTCAACACAACTGATGTTATTATTGATGCTTTACTTGCCTAATAAAAGTCCTGTAACTGAAAATGGTATGGGTGCAGCTTCACGGGCGATGATGCCGCCCCCATACCATTTTCTCCTGCCCCGCCAACAGGGAAATGTTACATCCGCCCCTGCTTGGGTCTGGGAAAACTCTGCCGAAAAAGAAAAGGCACCCATCGGTCAAGCACTGATGGAGCGGAGATGCAATTCACAACACATGGCATTATCGGGCTGCTGCTGCCATCGTTGTGCAGAAACCTTGTATCTCTGTTTATGTTTCACCTTTTTGGCCCCCATCCATAAATCATAAATCAAAGGCCTTATACCCTGTTGCAAACAATAAGTATAATTTGTCTTTCTCAGGCGAGAAACCTCGTCCAAAACGGTTACTTCTCAGGAATCAATTATAGCAAATGTAGTAGATCTGCATGTTCAAAACCATGTTACTTATAGATTTGCTACTTTGAAGTACAACATAAAATTATAATAAAAAATAGAATACGGAGTCGGAGATAAGAGCTTTCTGCCTTATGGCAGCAGTAATTGATCTTCAAACTTACAATGGGGTATTGTTGTGAACTCGTAGATGTGCTATACTCTGATTTTGGAAACATTTTATTTTATTTTTCTAACTTAAGTAAGTCATCATGAAAACCTTTAAAGGTAATCCAGGCAACTTTAGTGTGTACAAAGTCTGTGTTTGTGAACAGATTTGTTTAAAAACAGAATCCAACTCCACCTTACTTGCACTCTATATTGACTCATTATGAATCTGCTGGAGACTGCTGCACTATTGGCTAAAACACTGCATCACCCCAAACAACCCACTAACATTCTCACATTAGCACCGCGTCCCTGAGCCTGACGAATGTTTTGTTTTCATGATTTGTTGACAATAACAATGTTCTGGACTGTCTGCAGGATGAAGCAAGTGGTAAACAGCTTCTGTATCAAAGTAGAAGCAACACATAGTGGAAAAAGGCAAGAATATAGTTATATACAGTATCTATTTTGATTTCTAGCTAAAAAGTTGCCTCCATTACCTTTAAATTACAAAACATAATAATAATATAAATAATTAGAATAGAGAAATAAGAGCTTAGAAAGCTTACAATGGCGTGTTTTTGGGAAGATGTGTTTTTGGAAATATTTTTAACTTATTCTGTACAGGGAATATTTTTGTGTTTTAAGTTTTATTGAAAAATAGCAGGTGTACACGCCAGGGTTATTATAGTTATGGATTTTTCATTTTAGTATAGTTTTAGTTAGTTTTTACTAATTCTTTTTAATGTAGTTAGTTTTAATTAGTTTTTAGGGTGCATTTGCTAGTTTTTATTTAGTTTTTATTTTTTCTTTATCTTTTTTGTACTTTGTTTTATGTGTAACCAAGTGTGTGTGAAAACTCCAATAGCCTGTAAGGACGGCTCAGCCAATAGAGTGGTGTTCTGCTGTTGGTATGGAATGTAATGAATGAGTCGAATGACTACTAGTAGGCTACGACCGAAATGAACAAAATGAACAGATTATATTGGTGAACGACCGACTGGTTCACTAATATGACCGACAATGCACAACACTAGTGGAATGTGAGAGCCTTAGAGTACAAACACACAAAATAGCGTCTATGGGCTTGCACAGTACATAAACCATGTGACCAGCCTGTTTTCTGGCCCTTCAATGTCGTACTACATGGATGGTCTGCGATGTAAATTGGTGCTACATGAATTTGCTGCCGTGTCGTATCGTATGACACTGAAAACTGCTGTAAAAAGTTTTATATTATAAATGTCTGAAAGTCATATACATATTGATTAAAAAAAACGATAACTAAGGGTATTTTGAGTATGATATCAGTTAGTTTTAGTTAGTTTTGTGAACACACAATTCAGTTCGTTTTTTTTATTTGTAGTTTTTATTTAGTTTCAGTTAACGGATATATTTTTCAAATTTTAGTTATCGTTTTTTAGTTAGTTTTAGTTAACTATAAAAACCCTGGTTCCAAATTTGAGCCATGGACCATCATTTGAGGACATTTTAGTCCCACAGGCTTTTGTCCACAGTACCAGGCTGGATTTGGGAAACAAAACAGTCAAAAATACAGATCAAAATGACCATTAATCTTCTAGATTCTCTAGTTGTGTAGACTTGGGGTAATTCAGACGATGAATATTTTAACTCTTGAGAGCGTAAACATGAAACCAAATGGACCCGCAAGGGTCCATTTGGTTTCATGTTTACGCTCTCAAAGAGTTACATCTGGTTAACCAATTTTCCATCATTTAGCTTGGGACCACCTCTCAGGGACCACTGGTGGTCTCCGGACGACTGGTTGAAAACCTCTGATCTATAGTACCTAGTGGAAATGGTTTATTTATTTATTTTATTTAAGTAAGTACTGTACTTCTCATTAAGTTACTAAGCAATAACGTTGGTCCATTTGGAACAAATACATCTTTCTGCCAGAAGGAACCGTGCATGTTGGACATACAAGGTTTCTGCCCGGACATCTGTCACAGTGGCACGTTGCATAAATCCTTCCCGCTCCGCTGATTCTGCGTAGCCTGTGTGATTTTCTCTTTGTTGCAAAAGAAAAAACACTAAAATAATGACAGGTGGCAGGAACATAACATAATGCTAACAGGAAACGCGTCTGTTCTGACCTGTATCGGCCCACTGCTAGCTGCTACGACTAGCCCCTCTACCAGCCATCGATTCATCCTTAATGGATAGCAGCCCCCGGTGTGTTCCTCGCACCGTGATACGCTTTCCGTCGGCAGCGCGGTGAGGTTTCAAAGAGCGATGGCTTCCAGATGGGGATTTGTTTCTACCTCCCCCAACCCTACACCCCCCAGCCTCTCACCGGACCCCCCGCCTCGCCTCGGCTCCTATAACTGGAAGCAGAAGCCCCCGTCCGGACGCGGGCCCTAGTCCGGTACGAGGGCCTGCAGCCCTGTAGCAATACGATGAGCACGCTGACGTGACGCTGAAAAAGCAGTCGCATGTTTTACTTTGAAAGCTAATGCATCGATGTGGTAACATGACGTTATACGACTAAAGACTCAGGTTCCATGAAATCTCACCTTGGGTCAAAGTACAGAAGTAGAAAATGTAAAGGTATCCGTGAGAGACAACAAAATCATTTTGTGACCGTGTCTCGACAATTGTCGCGACTGTTATAAATCAGCTGTGACCATTACTGTTGACCGTTTTACTACCACTCGTGACCGCTAGCACAACGATTGCAAAACCTAAACCTAACCTTAACCTCCAGCCGCTGGGCTAACGCGACAAATGTGGAAATATGGAAATGTTAGTGTCCAGCGGCCGTGGTCGCAAAATGATTTTGCCCCTTCTGGTATTCGTTATTCAGAGCATCGCATTTCACAAGTCAAAAACAAAAACTAATGTAAATAAAAGTAAATGGCCAAAACATCATGCTATACAGCTGAAGTGGTTAGTAATCGTAATAATCAAGATATGGGGTGGGTGGGGGGGCTACTTTGACTAGAAGGTCCTGGGTTAGATTCCTGAGGCAGGGTTGGCCAAAGGGCCTTCCTGTGTGAAGTTTGCATGTTCTCTCTGTGTACCCTAGGGTAGGTACCCTCACAAAAAACATGCAGTAATCCTAGTCTCTAGACTGGCTCCCCCTGGCCAGCCGGGGCGCCTGATGGAGGGGACAGGAACTGTTTGGAGTAGTGTGCTGTGCTCCTTCCATGCGCTACGTCCAACCAGGGAAACCAGGAAGGCATGAGGCCAGTCCGCTGCCTCCCCAGGTTGGTGGAGAGTGTATAGAGCCCAGGACCACATTAAATAATTGGCATTGGGTCAAAAAACATCTTGCAAGATCACATCTGCCATTTCTACCTTATTGTCCACAAACTACAGTAGATATACTGCTTTCCATGTTTATGGTGTGAATGAATGAATGAATGAATGAATGAATGAATGAATGAATGAATGAATGAATGAATGAATGAATGAATGAATGAATGAATGAATGAATGACACAAAAAAGTTAAGATAATAGATAAGAACCATGTGAGCTGCCAGGGAACAGAATATAGTGTCCCACATACATGCAGACAGACAGACAGACAGACAGACAGACAGACAGACAGACAGACAGACAGACAGGCAGGCAGGCAGGCAGGCAGGCAGGCAGGCAGGCAAGATCGACAGACAGGCGAACAGACAGGCAAGCAGGCAGGCAGGCAGACAGACGAGACAAGACAGGCTAGCAGGCAGACAGACATAACGAGAGACAAGACAGGCTGGTAGGCAGACAGACAAGACAGGCTAGCAGGCAGACAGACATAACGACAGACAAGACAGGCTGGTAGGCAGGGAGACAGACAGACAAGACAGGCTGGCAGGCAGACAGCCCCAGGGTTGTGCTGTGCTGACTCAGCTAGGGCTTGAACAGGACGTCCTAATCCATCTCAGACCTTCTGCTTTGTAACCCAGGGCTCTCTCGTACTACTGCTCTCTGTCTCTCTCTCTCTCTCTCTCTCTCACTCTCTCACTACTGCTCGTTCGTTCAGGAGAACGGAGGATCGGTGGTGGCGACGGCGGGGGCTTTTATTTGGGCACATCTTGTCCTCTGTGGCTTGTCGTATGAGACAATGAAACGAGATGTTGGAGCAGCGCTCGCTCTGAAGAGGCTGTGTTTGTGTGTGTGTGTGTGTGTGTGTGTGTGTGTGTGTGTGTGTGTGTGTGTGTGTGTGTGTGTGTGTGTGTGTGTGTGTGTGGCGGAGAGAGAGGGCATAAAAAAAGGAAGAAAAGCAGGAAACTTGGCGGATCACAGAGCAATTGTTTTGCGGGAGAGAGAGAAAGCCCTCGGTGGTGAGAGAGAGGAGAGGGACGGAGGGTAAAGTACTCCCAGTAGTCGCCTCACAGACAGTTACTCCAGTCAAAAGTATACTGCAGAGACTGCTGAATTAAATTAAATTATGACTCAACTACCACTGGAAGTTATTGGGTTCAAATGGAATACAAGATACTTGAGCGTACTAAGGATACTCCTGGTCAAATGTGCACTAAAGTGCAAAAGAACATTGTTCTGGAGTACTGCAGGTCTAAGCTACTAAACATGTTTCTGGGGCTATTGAATGATTTAAAAAGATAACTAGAAAAGTGCCCTTTCTGGGCACAGGTCTCTATCGGGTCATCGGGTCAGGTTGCGGCCTCCTGGTGGCGCTATAATAGGCCAATGTTAAAAGGGTGCCATTCCTTCTTATGACTTATGAGGCATTTGGACACTTTGTCCAAAACTGATGGGTAATATGAAAAAATGTGCTTTGCGAAAATCGGCCTCCTGGTGGCAGGTCAAAGGTTCCTATTTGACCTGTTCTGTTATTTCGTGTTTTCTTGTTACATTGTGTTTTCTTCTGTTTTTGGTGTTTGGCAATGTAAACATGTTTTCTCATGCCAATAAAGCCATTTGAATTGAATTGAATTGAATCGGGAGGTTAGGGTTAGAGGGTTATATCTTGATTTGCGACCCCGTCAGAACATACAGTATCATGGCCCGGTTTTGGTTCCTGACACAGCAGTTGAGAACCAGCCCGGTGAAGAATCAAGGCCAGGCCTCCGTCGTTTTTACGATCCAATGAGTTGATCCTGATCTGAGGCCCTTGCTCAATGGAGTGTGACCTGGCAGTCTTCAGAGCCGGGTGAGGTCATGTTGATCGTGCAATAATATACACACAGTTTGTGCTGCGTGTAACGGTCGGTCTAACTATCGGTCTAGGAGGTCGATCCAGAGATACACTGACCGCAGGCCAGGGTGACAACAAAGAGGTTAGACGCTGAGATATGGTGATCACTTAAGAGGGAGAGCGCACATACAGACGCTAACACAATTGTGGGACAATGGAGTCAAGTGCAGATGGCCAAAAACTTAACACAAAGAGTGCTTCCCTTGTATTGCTTATGCAACGGTGCATACCGTCATTATAATCCACATAAGCCAGATCGCCATTTCCTTTTTTTTGTTCTGTTTTTGGGCTCGGCTCCCTGACTACAGTCTGTCTGTGACCGAATTGTGCATGCGCACTGCCGTCCACTTCCATTATCAGAGCAGACTGACACGCTGAATAACACGCTAAGAAAGATCTAGAGAACTGTCTGTGGTATGGATAAAGGTTGTGATGCTCTGGGGTCCCTGCTGATTTACCGGTGGTGTAGATGGGAACATAGGTTGATTGTTTTCTGGTGCAAGAATGGGTCCGTTTGAGGTCACTAGCATTGATATTAGCAAGACATTAGCTTTCTAAACAGGATGTTTAAATGCAGCGTGGTTGAGCATGAAATTGGCATGATGTTGAGCATCAATGACCCAGAAACAGAGATTTTTTTTTTTTTTTTTTTTTTTTTTTTTACAGAAAAATAGAATCTAGTGTCAGAAACTACAATCTAGTGTCAGAAGATAGAGCCTAGTGTCAGAAACTAGAATCTAGTGTCAGAAAATAGAGCCTAGGGTCAGAAACTAGAATGTAGTCAGAAACTAGAATCCCCTAGAAAACCCTAGTGTGAGAAATGAAAATATACCATCAAAAACTAGAACGTAGTGTCAAAAACTGTAATCCAGAAACTACTGTCAGAACAAAATACTTTACCCTAGTAGATATACTTGGTTACTGTTCACTGCGGTTTGAGACGCGAAAGGCTGCGGGAAGCAGCCTTGCCGCAGGAACTGGGCAGATCTGAAAGTAATTGTTCAGGGAAGGAGAAACCCTTCGGTGGTGAGGAAGGAGGGAGGGGGGTGGTGGTGAGTGAAGTGAAAATGAGGATCTAAATGTATAGTGAAGGGTAGGTGGTCTCTCTGTCTGTCTGTTGGTGTGGAAACCTATAGACTACGTCCACATATGACATGTATACTGTAGTATGTCCAAAACTTTTTTTGTAGAAAGCAGCCTAAATCAGCTGGTATCACCTTTTTTGTTGCGTGTTTTGAGCTTGCGGATCAATCTGCAGTATACTTGCGGTTAGGAACGAGACGTAGTCACGTCCCGCAAGCATCACTGAAGTGCCAAGAATCACTGTAATCCACACCCTTGAGTGTAATATTGCTATTCTACCACAGGGAAAACTATAAGAGAATCACTGTTTTTGTCAATGACAGATGTACTCACTATGACCACAAATGTCCTGAGAAACTAGCTAGCCTAGCCACCCAGAGAGAAAAACACCAGCTGAAATCTTTGTATTGATTGGCTGCGACTGTGTGGTGGTGAAAGTAACTGCATGTGAACTGTTTAAACCAGTGGTTTTCAACAGGTGGTCCGGGGACCACCAGTGGTCCTTGAGAAGGTTCCAGGTGGTCCCCAGGCTAAATGATGGAAAGTTGGTCAACCAGATGTAACTCTTGAGAGTGTAAAAATGAAACCAAATTTGGTTTCATTTTTACACTCTGAAGAGTTAAAATAATCATCATCTAAAATAGCACCACTTAAATTAGTTTACAATGTTTTGTTGGCAAAATACAGCCTGGAATTGTGGACAAAACCAAAAGAATTCTTTAATTGTAGGTCTTTGAAAATGTAATCAAATGCTGGTCCGTGGCTCAAATGCTTAATAAATGGTGGTCCCTGGAGTCAAAAAGGTTGGAAATCTCTGGTTTAAACCAATCAAGTTAGTTCCTCAAAGCCACCTGTGGTAGAATGTACTCTTGATGCGTTTTGCATGTGTGATGCATGATGCTGAAAATCTGAAAACAATCCAGGGCCGGGTCTATATAGGCATAGGCTTGGGCAGGGGGGCAATCCCCCGCTAAATGGCCTGACTGCCTCACCAAACATGATGGCATGCAGAAAGGTTGTATTCCTACTGGGGTCAGAGATATTATTTCTGGTGGCCAACTGTTTATAGCAGGGCAGATACAGTTATCTGGTTATTTTTTGCATTTTTTAGAATGTAATCAGCTCCACTGGATTCCTTGACCGCAAAAATGTAGATTTAACCACTGCAAGGTCATCTAAGAGGCGAGTTAT
The DNA here is from genome assembly GCA_039105355.1 of Benthosema pterotum. Taxonomy (NCBI): domain Eukaryota; kingdom Metazoa; phylum Chordata; class Actinopteri; order Myctophiformes; family Myctophidae; genus Benthosema; species Benthosema pterotum. Next base: position 20,218,991 of record CM076972.1, read on the forward strand.
TGAGACATTCATTTTCAAAGTATACAGCCATAAAAAAAACCTCCAAAAATCAAACATTTTCTGATTCATCCATACGTTGTACAAGGCTAAGGAACTGGGCTACATAGTTTTCTATGCATCTCAAGGGTTATGGGGGAATTAGGGTGCCATTTTCTTCACACACAGGATTAGGGTTAAGGGGTTTACCTTAACCCTAAACCTCTTTGCCTGTTTTACTATTTTTTTCCTGAGAGGGTACAAATGTGAACCAAATCGGCCCTAACAGATCCATTTGGTTCCTACCCTCTCAGGAAAAAAGGTCCTAAAAGAAAAATGATTAACATTTTCCCACGATGCTCGGCTGTGCAGACGATGAAGCCCCCCAAGTAGGGCAGCTTAGATCCGGGCATGAAACAATTGTTGGGGGTGAGGGGAGGGAGGGAGAGAGAGACAGAGAGAGAGTGAGAGGTGCTGGTGGTATTGTGGTGCGGGGGGGGGCTGGCAAAGGAGGTGAAATGAGGAACTAAACGTATAGCAAAAGGGGAGGTGTTGAGAGCCACCAGAGCCAAGCATCCATCATGTGAGCTGGGAGGGAGGAGGAACCAACGGTTTGGTGTGTGTGTGTGTGTGTGTGTGTGTGTGTGTGTGTGTGTGTGTGTGTGTGTGTGTGTGTGTGTGGGGGGGGGGGTCCTAAACAAAGGCTCCTTTACCTTGGAGGGGGGCAGGACCCCCCTACCCCCCTCTGTCTCCCATGGAGCTGCGCATCTCGCCGTGTGGAATTCTGGCCTGCATGCTTACACACACACTGAGGGTCCTGTTGTTTAAATGGGGGGAGGGGTGGAGGGTTGGGGGGTCAGGGTGGGGGTGAGGGGTGAAGGCGGACGCAGACCCACATGACCGCCTGCAATGAAAGACAGCGCCGGTCCGTACGGCACACCGCTCACTGACTGAAGGAAGACCGCGTGGTTGGTCGACCAATCGGTGCACACCGCTGACAGAATTAACCAGTTACCACTGCACTTTTCCTCTCCATCAATAGAGTACCAAAGTCTGACGGCAATATCGGCAGAGGGCCGCAAGTCAACAGGTTCATGTGTTATTATTATTTTTTTAATTTGCAATGTAATCCTCAAAACATGGCCTCAAAAATAAGAACTGTGTTTGAAATGTAAACAAATCATCCTGGACATTCCACTCATGTGCATACAAGGAAAGAATCAACACCAATATTACTGCTGCTGAATTTGTTAAATCCTCGATATGAGTGACTAACAGCCATAAATGATACAGAGACACCCCACCGATAATATTGCCTAAAGTTTGTTTACTTTTGGAACATGCTTATCCACAAATTCCCGACAACCCATAAGTCACACTTGCATACACACACACACATAAGTCTTATGTGTAGCATACAAATCTCTTGATTTGTTGGCAGATTCGCAAGAGAAACAAGTGACCAGGTATATGAAATTAGGCCCAAATGAAAAAACTGATCGTTCGCCCGTTATCATCCTTATCCGTCAGGGGTGGATGTAACATTTCCCATTTGGGGGGGCAGGAGAAAATGGTATGGGGGGGGGCTTCATCGGCCGTGTCGCTTCGCGCCACGGGCGATGAAGCCGCACCCATACGATTGTTGGTTAGAGGACTTTCATTTGGCAAGTAAAGCATTAATAATAACATCAGTTGTTGTTGAAGTTGCAACAGAGACGCAGCATGCATGAAGCTAAAGGTCTGACTCAGAGTTTTCTGTTTTCAATGATGAAATGCTGTTGGTTTAGTGGCGACACAGCTGTACAGTAGTTAGTAGCATTAGAAATGTTTCAAATCATTTTAAATATAAACACTTTAATTTGTAATATCTTGGGTTATTTTGCATGCACGCCATCATGTTTGGTGGGGCAGACTTGGCATTTAGGGGGGGCATTGCCCCCGCCCCCCCCCCCCCCCCCCCCCCCATGCCTGGCTAGATCCGCCCCTGTTATCCGTCTGTACGGATGTTTTTTTTTTTTTTTTTTAGATCACACCTCGTTGCCAATTACCCCACATGCACAGGCACTGCAGAGCCGAGTCCGTTGGTCAAACAAACATCAGACACACAGCTATTAGGGCTCCATGAATGCCCTCCTCAAGCTGGGACACTTCCTATAGCCACAGCGTTCCAACTGGGACAAGAACTGAACGGGACGACACAGCAGGGTGCGTTCTGCCTCCGCCACCGACCCTGAATGGAGTCAGGGGCTTTGGCGGGTCCACCCCTATCCCACCCCCACAGGCATCACATGACTACTATAAAACTTTGTGCTATAGATATGACCATGCCAAAATACGTAGTTATTTATTAAATGTAGGAGTTTGGGGTAAATTTAAACAGATTTTTTCTTTTGGGGGGAGGGGGGGGGGGCGGCTTCATCTTCATATATTTCCGCCTGCCCCTCCAATCAACCCTTTGCTAAGTCCCTCGATCCCCAATCCATCCTTGTCCAATAGGCACGTTAGTAGAGGACAGTGAACAAACCCCACTCCAAAGGGTAGAGTTTAGTGAAGGGCTTCTTGGGAAAGGTTACATCGAGGCCTGTATCATTCGTTTACTATTCTAAAACATGAGTTACAGCAGTTATCGATTTGGATTGTCGACAACCAAAGACTTTGCAATTTTTGAGTCAATTTTACTTTTACTTGTGACACATGCATGTATCTGCAGAGCAGTGAAGCTCCATCACTGGTTGCCGTCTCTTCACAAGCTGTTCCATCTCTGCTACACCCACACACCCAGAGCTCTCCCTCCCTCCCTGCCCGCCCACAATACACCCTTCATTGGCAGCTTATCTACAGCACACTGAGGCCTGAGGTGGATTCTACAAAGGACATCTGAAACACTAACTCCCACACCTCTTGTTTTTATTAAATGTTAGAAAATCATACATATACAAGCTCGCAGTGTGACCAATAGGACCTACAGTAGACATTGTATATCCCGTCGTTCAGAGTGCCTGATCCAACAGCCAATGATTACTTCAGGGATCTTCATATATGGGCATTAACCGATTTGTGATTTTAGGTATTTGGTGGATGGTCTACCATTGATCCAGTAAGAACAAGCACTGAAAATAATTGATTAAAAAAATGGAATGGTCCCACAACACAATTTTTTGAAAAAAGTTTTATGAAATCTTCATTCATTCAGTTAATTTTAAATGTGTCCATGAACTGACCCCAGTTTATTGAAGGAAAACACATGAGGGCGGCTGTGGCTCAGGAGGTAGAGCAGGTCGGCCAATGATCGGCCAATGATCCAGTGGTCGGCGGTTCGATTCCCGGCTCCTCCTGTCTACATGTCGAAGTGTCCTTGGGAAAGACACTGAACCCCACCTTGCCTCCAGTGGTTGCCACCACTGGTGTATGAATGTGGGAAGTGGGGACGCTGGCGTTGACTGTTCGCCGCTCTACTTCCCAATGTATGAATGAATGGACCATTGTAAGCGCTTTGAGTATCACGCTGTGCATAGAAAAGCGCTATAAAAATGCAATCCATTATTATTATTATTTGATCTGTTTTTGTTGTCCTACTAAAATAAATTGTGTGCTACCAGATTTTTCAACTTTGCACGTACTACTTGTAAAAACGTTAAGCGCCCAGCCCTGGTCGAGACTTCTGCTTGGTCTTTAAAAACAGTTTTGGCTCGTTGGCAAAACATCCAATCAGAGACAAGGGTGCTACGCACCAGGTGACATCAGGGAAATTCGAGTCAAGCAGGCACTATCCAGACTCAGTTGCCATATAATATTGCCGACAAATGAGGCTGGTCCCATGCTAAATAGGGAGTTCTTTCCACAGTTTGAGAGCCAGAAGGACCAGGCAGCCGTCTGCTTCCATACTGGATACTGTATGTAAAGTGTTTTTTTTTTTTTCTTAAGGTCATTTTTTGCAATTAATAAGCCTTATTTACACCAGTAATTTCTCTTTTTTTGGGGCTGTGTACAATAAGATGCTAATGTTCAGAGTCTGGTATGATAATGTAACATTTCCCCATCTGTCAGAGAGTGGGCATGTGCATGTGTTATGTTCCAGGTGACGTGTGTTATTATTCTACAGTACAGAGCACACCGAAAGGCTCCATGGAGCAACGTAATGCTATCAACGCCGCGCTTCCAGGTCTCCTTAAACGGCGTCTGAAAGGCACATGGTGCAAGAGGGAGGTTCTGCTAACGAGTCCCGTCAAAGCTGTAGAGCATATTGTCCTATGGTCACTACAGGACCATGTGCTACATCATGGACAGAGCCTCCGGGGGGCTCTGCTCTGTCAGCATCTGGTTTTATTAGAAAAGTTTGATGAAAGATACTAATATGAACTCACCAACCCCCCCTCCATCTGCCGCTGACAGCAAGCACATTTACTCACCCACTGAGCAATAGTCGGCATCTGTCTAAAACATGTCTAACTAGTTTGAAAATTACCAATTATAGTCCATTTTAGACTGCCATTTAGGCATTTTAAAGATCTAATGAGGAACAGCGAGATCCAATGGCGACCAATGACAAGGTTGCAACCTGTCACGACTAGTTTTTCACTAATTGCGACCAGGTTATCATTAGTCACTACTAGATTCTGGTCTAAGTTTGTTGCAATATACCCTTACACTAACCCCAACCAAACCCTTGCTCGAATCCTTGCAACTAGTTGCAACCAGGTTGCAACTAGTTGCAACCAGGTTGCAACTAGTCATGACCAGCTTACAAGTAGTCGCGACCAGTCTGCAAGTAGTACTTGCGGCCAGTTTGCAAGTAGTCGCAGCCAGGTTGAAGTGGTCACACCAACAGGTTGCAACTAGTCACGGCCAGGTTGCAACTAATCGCGACCAGGTTTCAAGTGGTTAAGACCAGGTTTCAAGTAGTTGTGACAAGGTTGCAACTAATCGCAACCAGGTCACGACCAGGCTGCAACTAGTGGTGACCAGGTTGCAAGAGGTCGCGACCACTGCCAGGTTGCAACTAGTTGTGAGGGGAAGAAAAGTCCTAAAAGAAAAATCATTAACATGGTGAAACACGACTTGATGATGTAATCAAGTGAAACATGTTTCACCATGTTAGTGCAAATTGAAACCAAAAGAGCAGACGTACAAGTGTGCAGCTTTCTGCAAGGTTTCTGCCAGACACCGTTGAGACGCCAAGACTTTCTTACTCCAGTGAAATGTTTGAATCCAGGTCTTTAACTTGTAAATCACAAAGTGTGTTTCTGTATACTTAGGTAAGAAAACAGAGTAGTTCTTCCAGCACTGTCCTAGTATCCTTCCCTCCCTTCCTCCCTCTCCTGCTTTGTAAAGCAGAACATGCAACATGTGTTAGTCATTCTGGTGCAGCAGAGGGGACCCCCGGTTAGTTTGGGAATGGGGGGCGGGGTGGTGGTGGGGGTGCAGCTGCACATCACCGTTTCTCTCTCCCTCCCATAATGGCTGCACAATCAAACAGTCAGTCGGCTTGATTTAAAACACACTAAACCCACCCCGCCCCTCCTCCCCCCAAACGTGTCATTTTTTTACCCTCTCACAGTTACATTGACGCTCAGGAGGCAGGCAGGGTTATATACAGTGAAAACCACGCCGATAATAAGCAAGACTTTAATTTGTCACATGTTCGCACATGTACTGTATGTACTTTACAGTGTAACGCGGCCACATGTGTGTACACTATACCTACCGCCCCAATGATGTGGCATGATTCTACCACACTGTTGACAGAGCATGGTCTCTTAAAGGACCTCTTCACCACTTCTCAACCTACTCTCATAATAAAATTGGACCACCTCACTAATGTCCATGATAAAATGCAACCATTTTTGCTTATGAGCCAATTAAGTGCTGCTGGTCTCCTGTTTTCGTGCCGGTTGCGACTCCTGTTGCATTCTGGGCAATTTCCAGTGAGAAGTCAGCACAAGTCAGCACTGGGGTAAACCTGGTAAAGTGGGCGGATCACGTTAACATCCGGGGATTTGGTCTGCACTTGGCCGAATGTGAACTTGTGAAGTTGTGATACGTCATCAGTCGCCAACCAAGTACCATTCCAATACTCAAGGACACAAGTATGGGTATTGAAAAACCACTGTGGGCACTTCAGAAAGCCACCCACTAGTGACATCATCAACTGGAGATCCAATTAATACAAATGGCAGGCCATCCATACCTGAAAAGATGCAATGCAAAAAAAAAAAACAGAAACCAACATTCTCAAAATAATAGAGTTCTAAAATTCTATTTCTAAAGTTTGAATTTCGTAGCACAGGAAAAAATAAAAAATCAACCTCACGTTATGTCGATCAAGCTTGCAGACTGCTGCCGAATATCACATCCTATGAGAAGTTTTCAATCCGATATTCATCCAAAATAACGCACAAAGTCTAAACAAAGCGTAATTTAATCACTAACATTAGGGAGGACCAACAATATTGAGCCATTAAAAGGTCCTTAAATATCTATTCTATGCAGATAAGCTGTAGCTTGCAGTGTGGTACAAAGTGACAACACTGATCCGCAATCACGCTCACAGTGTGATTGTGGATCCGTTATGATTTCATAATAATGTGGATTAAGGGGTTATAGACACCATGGTTAACTACTTTTCCCCTTCCTTCCTTCCCTATAGAACCCACTCTGAGAAGCAACGCTACACGCCCTGCTGTGTTTATACTGTAGGGCAGATTTGTGGCTGCAGCTACACCCCTTTATTCATTATACAACGGCACTGCTTTGTCTGAGAGCCCAATGAATCCATCCACCAGAATGGATGCTCACAAACTACATGCACAGGAGCTGTGTGTGTGTGTGTGTGTGTGTGTGTGTGTGTGTGTGTGTGTGTGTGTGTGTGTGTGTGTGTGTGTGTGTGTGTGTGTGTGTGTGTGTGTGTGTGTGTGTGTGTGTATGCACGCATGCATGCATGTGAGGAAGAGGATAGGATGCCAAAGCTAGGAAAGAAAACAGGAGAAGAGACTAGGAAACATTCTAGGAGGCTATAGAGTGTCGTAGTCCTGCCCCTGACGTCTGTTCCAGAACTGAATTAATTCCCTGTTCATTTTCAGCTTTTTCAAAAGGTAGTTCTATGCTGTATACTGTACAGTATGTACGTTGCAGACAAAGCCAACTTGTGACAAATTGTGACAACACACACACAATGTTTTGAGCCTAAGAAATAAGTAGAAACAACAGCATGTTACAACACGTTTTGTTCTTTTTCTTCTTTGGTCCAAAATATTGTGTTTGTTGTCACAACCCGAGTTGGCTCTGCACGACACTTACTGTAAAGGGACATTTCATTTAAAAAAAGTAAAAAAGGTTGTTATATCGTCTACTAAGTCTCATGTGAACACCCCGGGCAGTTTTTATTCCAAGTTATTCCATTGAGTATTTAGAGATTTGGGGCTCCATTTTCGTTACCGCTATACCCCTTATCCCTTAACTTCTTTGCCTTTTTAAACTATTAAAAAAAACATTTCTCAGTAGTTCAAATGGCCAATCTACAAGCTCACAACGTGTTAATAGATTGACATGTTGAAATAGTCCAAAAAAGTTTTTCAAAATAGTGAAAATGAAATAAGGGATATGGCATAAGGGGTTTAGCATGTAACGAAAATCTCACCCTTGATGTCCATTTTAACTGCCCTGCCCCCTTACTATACATCCATTTTAACCATGACAAATGCATCAGGGTTAAATGCTTCTTCATTCACGTATTTGCATTTATTTTTAAAATATTTGGCCTCCACCAGTCTGGCTCTGAGACTGCAATAGGAGGACAATATCAGTCACCAGAAAAAAACGATTAGGTGTTCTTGGATAGAGTATTTTAAGGTATAGGGTATTTAAATAAAAACCTTTTCAAAAGTCTACAAGGAAAATTAATGGGGGATTCACTTCTGGAACAGGCCAGGTGGGGCGGGACTGCGGCACCCTATAGGACACCTGCATACATAGTAAAGAAGGGGACGGAAGGGTGTTTAGGTCAGGTTTAGGCATCATTTTTTACGTGGGGTTATAGGGTTAAGGTTAGGGTTTAATAGGCATAATGTCTGTGAAGTTAAAAGCAAGGGTTTTCGGTGCAAACCTGGTTGACACATCAATGAAAGGGAGAGTCCCAGGGAAAGCAGAGAGGAAACCGATACCATGTGAGGGAAAAGTAGAGAGAGTAAGGGGCGGATGTAACATTTCCCAATTGGGGGGCAAGAGAAAATGGTATGGGGTCGGCACCCATACCATTTTTGGTTACAGGACTTATATTGGTCAAGTAAAGCATCAATAATAACATCAGTTGTAGTTGAAGTTGCAACAAAGACACAGCATGCATAAAGCTAAAGGTCTGACTCAGATAGTTTTCTGTTTTCAGTGATGAAATAGTGTTGGTTTAGTGGTGACACAACCATAGTAGCACTAGTAGCGTTTCAAATCATCTTAAATACAGGCACTTTAATTTGAAATATCTTGGGTTGTTTTGCATGCCATCGTGTTTGGTGGGGCAGACGTATTGCCCCCCCCCATGCCCATGCCTAGATCCGCCCCTGGAGAGAGAGAATAACTGGGCATGTGGAGGACATTACACATGTAATAAAGATCAGTGCCGTGTTCTCTGCTGCCCACAACATGAATACAGCATGTTCTTGCTATGTTCTGTCCATGTTTGTACCTTCTTTTAGCCACGTTCTGCTCATGTTGTTGTTGTTGGACAAGGCAAATGGCTTTTCCGGACAACCGACTGAAATATGTCTAACAGAACAAACTGTGATTCACAGCTTACGGTATACCTGTGAGTCTTTCCTACTCTTTGGGGGAATGTCTCTAGTTACGGGAAGGCAGCGAACACACACACATACACGTGCATGCACTCACGTGCATGGATTTAATGGCGATGTCAGAACCGGCCAGAGAGGAGCGTCAGTAGGGAACTGGGAATGGATCCCGTCGGATCATGGTGTGCCATCTGTCTCAGGCTGATGATGTCACTGAAAAAATACACCATTACCAATGATGTCATGCAGGGACAGGTCACAGGGTCACCGACATCGAGCCACTCGTGTCTGTGTGCCATGTTTTTGTACTCAAGTATTACTACTTTTACTTTCACTTACTGTATGTCTGTCGGTGCATCACACTCCATAATGGGAATGACTGACCCCAAATATGTAAAACTCGCTGTTGGCTTCCCGCGGTAACCACAGTGCAAAAAAAATCTGAACTAAGCAAGTCTTGTGATCTTAGATCTAGTATGATTTCTCTTGTTTTAAGAAGGATATACTAACCAAGATAAAATTGTAGAAGATTATCAACCTTGTTTTAGAACATATTTCTACCGCAATTATAATAATTCTTATCAAATACAATTCACTTACCCCACGGATAGATTATTTTGCTTCTTTCTAGTATTTTACACTCAGATATATGTATTTTTTCCTTATATTTAGACTGCCTTTTTTGCAGTGCATAGGAGTGTAATACGTTACTGTAACGGCAAACACTGTTACTATCTCATTCATATGTGAACACAACTCTAGAAGTATGATAAGAATGATATAAACACAGACACAGATTTAACAAATGCACTTGTGAGAACATCGTACCTACAAATGAAGAGATGAGATGTAGAAGTAAACAGGTACTTCCTAAGTAACCAGAGAAGACAATAGATGAGAAGGAATGTGAATCAGTGTATAAACCTACCTCTGTCTATCCCTATCTTCCTGTCAGAGTGGTGCTTCGGCAAAAGAGTTCCCTCCGGGTACAGTTCCATTATATATAGTTCCCGGGAGGGTGCAGGCACCAAGTGGGAAATGGATAGCAGGGGAGATGTTCAATTATGCATGTAATAATAATGTATGGTGTGTGTGTGGATAGATCAATATGCTAGTGCCACATAACTGTGGATATGGATTGTGTCAGTGGTTTTTAACCAGTGGTTCGGGGACCACCAGTGGTCCTTGAGAGAGTTCTAGGTGGTCCCTGGGGTGAATGATGGAAAGTTGGTTAACCACATGTAACTCTTTAAGAACTCTTTAACTCTCAAGAGTTAAAATATTTATCATCTGAATTAGCCCAAATCTACACAACTAGAGAATGTAGAAGATTAATGGTCACTTTGATCTGTATGTTTCCTTGTTTTGTTTCCTAAATCCAGCCTGGAATTGTGGATACCAAAGCTAATTCACATGATGAATATTTTAACTCTTGAGCGTGTAAATACTGTATGAAACCAAATGGACCCGCAAGGGTCAAAGAGTTACATCTGGTTAACCAACTTTATATTTAGCTGGGGACCACCTGGTATAAAACCCCGAGTATATTGTACTGTATTAACATACCCTACAGATGGGACCAAATAACATGTATTGACTAAAGAGGTTACATAATGCAGCTTACAAAAAAGAAAAATAAGGGAAAAAAGAGTGTGTCTTCTACAACCACTGGTCCTGGGGGGGATTTGGGTGCAAAGCAGCGACAGCTGGGTGCCGTCCCTCAACACTGTCACTGGACACGTTTGGTGCTTTCAAGGGTGGTCTCTCTCTGTACATCTGCCTGAGTGGTCCCTCGCTCCCCCCGCGCCCCCCCCCCTGTCCCACTGACAGTTTAACTGCCCAACTCTTGGCGTTGTGTTGAGACATGCAGAGCCGTGAACCTTTAGACGTTGCTATCTGGGCTGAAACCTTGTATCTCCCGACTCCGGACTGAAAATACTATGTATTTTTGGCAGCTGCAAATTAATCAGTGTCTAAGAGGCTGCCCAAAAGGTTGCAACATTGAAGGGCGACAAACTGGAATTGGAAATGCAAGCAGCCGCCATTACACTTTTCCAGTATCAAACCTGCCATGGACTTGTGGTCCAAAAGGTGAGAACTACCCAGACACATTACAACCACAGGTTTATGCCAGTGAATAATAAGGGTTTTTGGGAGAGACAGCGAAATCCATTTGCGACCGTGGCATAACCGTCTTGACGGGTGACCAATAAATCAGTTGCGACCATTATCAATTAGTTGCTACCAGTGAAAACAGTTGACCGCTTTACTACCGGTCATGACTGTTCCTAACCAGTCGCTACGAAACCTAACCCTAACTCCTAACCCTAAACATAATCTCAGTAAAACCTATGCCTAAACCTAACCAACATGAAAGATAAGTAAGATTAGTTATCTCAGACATGACTCTTCTTCAACAAAGATGGCGAATGCAAACATTCTCTGTATTGCACTCATACATAATGTTGTAAGATACAAAACACTGAAGTCTTATACCACAAACTTAACCTCCGTCCGTTGGGCCAACGGTCGCAACCACGGCCGCAAATTAATTTCACTCCTCCTGCTTTTTGGACATGGAGCTTTTGGAGCTTTAACAAGGGGTGAGGAAAGAGATGTGTCTAATTGAGAGTTTAGTAAACACATGAGAGAGGGGTGCGGGGGTGACCTGGTACTGCAGCTGTAAAGCTCAAAGGGTTAAAATGACCAGGAAAAATAATCAGGTTCCATTTCCTGTTTGGAGAGTTTGGGAGGTGAGGGGCCATACGGGCCTGGTGATTCTCTCTCTCTCTCTCTCTCTCTCTCTTAAAGTATAAACCTACCATTGAGGCACCCTCGTAAAAAAACAACAACTGTGGAATGATTTCTTCTTGTTAAATTCCCTGAGTGTTAATTCTTCACCAGTGTTTATCAGAACCTTTTTTTCTGTTTCTTTTTTTGTAGGAGTATGTGCAGAAGCTGCCAAGTGGAAACGTTGCAGTGAGCTAGCGAACGCGTCACCGTCCGTCCCACTCTGAGTCACTGACCCGTAGGCCTCGTTTAAATCGTGTTGTGCGACCGCATCGCTAAATAAACATGATGGATGTTCTACTGTGGAAGTGGGGGGGTGGGAGGGCAGCGTTGTTGGCACACGTCAATTAATCTTAAACGGCGGTGCTTAAGTGTAATCATGGCGCAACCCGGGGCCGCCCAGGTCCGTTTGCGCCATACACACCTAAATGGACCCTGCTGTGGGAACTATGAGAGTGTACAAATGGAATCAAAAAGACCTGTATAAATTACAAACCCAATTTGATCTCCCACGGAAAAACTTTTTTAGATATTTGCATTTGAGAGATTTCTTAACAAAACATAAGGACTGGGAGAAAGCCATGAAACCAACTCCTATAGAGGAGATGTTAATAAAACTGGAACTTGGGGAGGGGAAGGTTATTAAAGATCTATACCAAGTATTCTCAGACCTGTGCCCAAACAACACATTATATATAAAAGACAAATGGGAATCTGAATTGGGTGTGGAAGTACCCACTTCGACCTCTATCCATCGATTGAATAGACACTTATCAACAGAAATGTTACGATCCAATCGTGCCGGTATAGCAGATATTCAGATACCCGCCGGGCAAGTAGATATTTTGTATTCATTGCATCGGTGGATCACGGATACTACTAGTAGGGCGGGGCGAAGGAAGTTTTACTGAAGTTATGGTTAGGGTTAGGTTAGGTTTAGGCATAAGTTTACTGAGGTTAAGTTTAGGGTTGGGGTTAGGTGTAGGCATAGCCTAGTTTTACTGAGGTTATGTTTAGGGTTTAGGATTAGGGTTAGACGGTGCTTTATGTGGTTACTAACCCTAAACAGAACTTCAGTAAAACTATGCTTCGCCCCGCCCTACTAGTAGTATCCGTGATCCACCGATGCAATGAATACAAAATATCTACTTGCCCGGCGGGTATCTGAATATCTGCTATACCGGCACGATTGGATCGTAACATTTCTGTTGATAAGTGTCTATTCAATCGATGGATAGAGGTCAAAGCGGCTTGTGGAAGTAACTCTGGAGACGTGGGGAGAGATTTGCAGTGAAGCTCATCTTGTAACCAATTCCAATACTTGGAGGGAATTCAAATGGAAAGTAATCTCTAGATTTTTTAGAACTCCCCAAATAGTTTCTAAAATGGGACCTAACTATTCGGACAGGTGCTGGAGGGGATGCGGAGCACATATCGGGACTCACACTCACATTTTCTGGACATGCCCCAAATTAAGATCATTCTGGGGGGAGATATCGGAAGCATTGGAATTAGTCTTTATAGGCCATAATATCCCGGAAGACCCCTTGGTAATGCTGTTGGGAGTGGTGCCGGAGGGCCTGGAGGGTAGATCCAACATTTACTTGTTACATGTGCTGCTTACAGCGGCCACTAAATGTATTACAATCAATTGGCTAAAACCAGAACCTCCAACATACAGAATGTGGTTGGAAAAAGTTTGGGACATCTATCATATGGAGAAAATTACATATGCCTTAAGGCTTCAACCAAACCTATTTAGTAAAAGATGGGGTCCTGTGGCACCTTTATTAGCGAGTAAGTAGACACTGGAGGTGTCTTCATGACCGGCACCCTCACGATTGCCTCTGCACTCTATTCATTTGTTCTCCTGTACTTAGGTCTATACACTATCTTATTTTAATTTATTTTGTTACTATTCTCATTGTCTGTAATTGTTTGTCTGTAACCGTTTGTGTGTATGTGTGTGTGTATGTGTATGTATTATATTTGTTTATTCAGGTGTGAAACAGCTGAGGTTATGTGTGTGAAAAAAAAGAAAAAAAAAGTAAATTTTAAGGAATGTTTTTTTTAAATGTGAAGTTGCCTATACTGAAATAAAAACAAAGTTCAAAAAAAAAAGAAAAAAGACCTGTATAGTCCAGTTGGTTCAAATAAATTTCAAATAAAGGGTATGACGTGACCCATTTATTTGAATAATACATTAACATGATACAGTAAGTGCCCCGGAACCATTTGCGCCCATTAAATCAGTGTGCGCGCCGAGTTGC
>CM076972.1:20237806-20330306 GCA_039105355.1 Benthosema pterotum
GTTAAATGGGATCTACTATCTATGTGAAGTGCCTTGGATAAAGGTGCTATATAAATGCACCATTTGTACCATTTCACATAAAGTAACTATAAATAACTCAGTACTTTTAAAAACTAACTTCCCCTACCCTGACAGAGATAGATGAGTGTGAGTCAGAGAGGGGAGGGGGAGGGAGAGAGAGGGATAAAAAAGGAGAGAGTTTACACATAGGATGCAGGATGGCTATAATCAGTGTTTCCGGTGAGGTTGTTGACCTACTATTAATTAATATGAAATTCAGACGTGAGGGTCCGGCCCACCCAACCAACCAGACCTTCACAGACTAGGCCAGTGGTTTTCAACCTTTTTTCATACCAGGGCCCACTATTTTTTCTGCATTTTAACCACGGAGGACCACCACTTGATGTTGATTTCCGTCTCTCTGACCCAAGACTATAAGGATTTTCAAGTTTTGTTACACAATTTAGGAGAGATAACTGGCAAAATGTTGGCCAAAATAACAATTCTTTTACATTTTCTAATTGTGTATAGATTCTTGAAAACTAAAGTAATTCAGATGTTTAAATATAATTGAACTGATCTGTAACTGATGTGTAAAATGAAACCGAAATGTATACCCCTACGGGTATACATTTGATTTCATTTTACACTCTCAAGAGTTACAGATCTATAAGGATCCATTTGGTTACTAACTGTCCATCATTTAGCTGCATGGGGACCACCTGGAATCCTCTCAGGGACCACTTGTGGTCCCCGGACCACCTGTTGAATTAAAACCTCTGGACTAGGGGTCTGTTCAGGGTAGGTGGGTTTCCAACCGGGAAATGAGTAAGAAAAGCAGGGGCGGATGTAACATGTCCCATTTCGGGGGGCAAGAGAACATGTTGGAGTGGCAAGAGAAAATTTTATGGGGGCGGCTTCATCGCCTGTGTCGCTTCGCGCCCATACCATCGCTTCGCACCCATACCATCTTCACGTTACAGGACTTTTATTAGTCAAGTAAAGCATCAATAATAACATGAGTTGTTGTTGAAGTTGCAACAGGCACGCAGCATGCATAAATCTAAAGATCTGACTCAGAGAGTTTTCTGTTTTCAATAATGAAATGCTGTTGGTTTAGTGGTGCCACAGCTGTAGTTAGTTAGTAATATCTTGGGTTGTTTTGCATGGCATCGTGTTTGGGGGGGGGGCAGACTGGGTATTTGGGGGGGGATTGCCCCCCAATGCCCCCCAATGCCCATGCCTAGATCCGCCCCTGAAGAAAAGTGAAGAGAGGAGAGAAGGGAAGGGGGGTTGTATGGTGGTGGTGGTGGTGGGTAACAATCCCTACTCTTCTCTCTCTTTTCACACAGTGCATGCCTGGCCCGGGGGACCAGCACAAAGACGTCTCTGTGAGAGGGCTCAGGATGTGCACACATGCAGGGCTTATTGGATTGGAGGGATTGGGAGAGAGAGAGAGGAGCCTCCCCAAACCATCCTGGCAAAAAAAAGAAGAAGAAGAAAAAAGAAAGTTCAAGTATTCGCGATCGTGAGCAGTAAACGCAGCCAGCTCGGCGATATCTGGCACGACGTGGTGAAATCCTCTCCGCTGGTTTCAATCTGTTAACAAACGTTAGGTTTGTACGCCCACCCACAGGGTTGAATTTTAATTTATTTTAGCGGTCAAAAGCAGGACGCAGACTGACAGGTCCTGTCAGTCTGCAGTGTGTCGTCTGTGATCAGCTTAAAGGACCAGTGAATTGGAAAAATACGTTTTTCACACTTTTTAGGCCACATCCGTGGTTATTATTATGTGGCCTGACACTACATGACAAAACAAGTGAACATTTTCACTGTTTCACTTTAATTACTTCCTGAAAACTGCATGTCATGACGCCACTGCAATGAAAAGCAATGAAAAGAGAAAGAAAAAAAGTGAGTTTAAGAGTAGTGGTGAAGTCGTCTCTCTCCCATCGCCCAAAAGGATGCATGTTCTGATTGGTTTAGGAACCTTCTGTGCCAGATAATCGGGTGGGATCCATAGATACGGTATACTGTATATAAGAAAGCTAGATGGGTCCCCCGTGCTGCTGGCCAATGAAGAGTGACGTCGTCACGTGGCAGCCATCTTACGCGGGTATAGCTTAACATTGTGTCTATGAGCATATACTTTTTTAAATGATGATAACTCACTTATCTTTCAAACGATTTTCAAACGGATTGGTTTGTTGTAAACGTCAGAGACGTCTGCATACATGAGAGCCTTGCTATGAAATAAAATTAAGCAAATAAGCATGCTAAATCATAGCCACACTAATAATGTTCATAATAAAGCAATCCATTTCTTTATCCGTCAAGTTTTGAGTGAGTTATAGCCGTTTTTGTTTAAGCTGCCATAGAGCATACTGATGACTTCATCAAGTTGTGTTTCACCATGTTAATGATATTTTCAGGACTCCAGTTCTAGAAACACAGAATGGGGGGGATCTTTTATCATGTCCACACAACATCTCTAAGGTACAGTACATTCATGACGTAGTTAATTAATCTCATAGATAATTAATGACGTATTAATGACGTATAGCCTGATTCTGTGGAACAGTGAGACATTTCCCCACCCTTGAATATTGTCAGATTAGCAAGGTAGTGTACTGTATATCTGAGAGAGAAATGGAGATAGAGATTCAAAGACATTGTTGAGTAATTGGAACATGTGTTTGTGATCAGTATAAGGGCTGCTACAGGGAGCAGACGTTTAAAGTGGGTGTGTGTTGGTGTTACGTAAGGACAGTGCATTTTACAGTCCACTCATATGGCACAGCTCTTTATATTTAAGTGTCGGTAGGCCCATGTTAGAGGAGAATTCCACCCCTGAAGGCCTTCTTATACCTTCATTTGTAGTTCATTTATTTTCCCCAAAAATTGTCCAGTTATTATTTTGTGAAATAAAAAACGCCTTATTGGCCGTTTCCCCTACCTCGATATAAGCTTAAAATGGGGCTATGGGATGTTGTTCAAATTCCATCGCTGCATAATGCATTTTTTTGCTATATATTCCCTCTCCACCATGTCAATAGTGTGTTGACACTCACACTTTTACTTTTCCTTCTCAAAATGCAGGGGCATGGCACACGGTTTACAGCTGAACCAAAAATGAACATAAAAGTGTCAACACGCTATTGACATGGTGGAGAGAATATATAGCAAAGAAAATGCATTTTGGAGTGATGGAAATAAGTGAATTTTCATCCCATAGCCCCATTCTAAGACCTTGCTAGGGTGGCGGAAACAACCAATAGAGTTTTTCCAAAAACAATCGCAAATTAAGGTAATAAAGCTTTCGGGGTGGAATTCTCCCTTAAATATGTTAAAGCGGCATTATGTAACTTTTTTAATGACTACATTTTACTTAATATGGTGGACTGTAGAGCACAATTTAAACTTTTGGGCTTGGTTCTATTTTGTCTGGCTGCTCTTCTACTACAGACATTTAGAAGGTGTCAAAGGTCATGCCTCCCCTAGACAGACACAGGAACTGGTACAAATTTGAGTTGTTAGATCAGTGTATCCCCTGAGTAAGCATGCTGGGTCTATTGACCCAGTGGTGAAAAGGTCAGCACTGGCGCACAAAACCGGTTTAAGAGAAAAAGTACAGTGTAGTTAGTTATGCATGCAAGTATAACAAGTAAGATGGGACTGCATAACGTTCATGGAGGTGGATGGAGGTTCAGTGAAGTCATAGTGCAGAACCTGCGTTTGCTTCAAACACCACTAACCCTAACACGCACGCACGCGCACGCACGCACGCGCACGCACGCACACACACACACACACACACACACACACACACACACACACACACACAGACACAGACACAGACACAGACACAGACACAGACACAGACACAGACACACACACACACACACACACACACACACACACACACACACACACACACACACACACACACACACACACACACACAAACACACCTCCATATAATGTATGGCAGACCCCATAATTGGTCATGCCCGAAAAATGCCCGAAAAAGAACTCCGTATATGGCGTAAAATGGGCATACATACAAAATTGGCTGGTACTCTGGAACACTATGGTGTAGCCAGGTATGATGTAAGTCTTCTCATCAGGTCTCGGACCTTGTGTGTAGGCCAAAAGCATGTACCACCAGACCTGGGCCTGAGCTTACCAAATAATTACCCAGAATAAATAAAACAATTAAGCAATTCAAAAAGTCCAGAAATCAACTGCCCCCCCAGCCCCCGCCCCATTAACAATGTTACTGTACTCCCGTACTTTGTTCATCAAAAAAAATATATATATATTTACTAGGACCTTACCCGTTGTGAATATATGAACACCAAATGATCTACAGTGGTTAATGTGATTTAATATCAATAACAATAATGTAAGTATTTTGATGGAGTACTGCTGTAGTTGTGGATACTTCATCATGGGAAAAGGGAAATCAGTGATAGCAAAGCAAGGTGCACAGTTAACTGGTGATAAATATTTTTGTTGCATTAAAGTACAACCCCAAATCCGTTGAAATTGGGACGTTGTGTAAAATGTAAATAAAAACAGAATGCATTGATTTGCAAATCGTTTTCAACCTCTATTCAGTTGAATACAACACAAAGACAATATAATTAATGTTCAAACTGATAAACTTTATTGTTTTTTGAAATTATACAATCTTTTGTAAATTGATCCCTGCAACACGTACCAAAAAAGTTGGGACGGGGGCAACAAAAGATTGGGAAAGGTCATGAATGCACAAATAACGCCTGTTTGGAACATTCCACAGGTAAACAGGTTAATTTTAAACAGTTTAATATCGTTATTGAGTATAACAAGACCATCCCAGTCGCTCACAATCAAAGATGGGGCGAGGTTCACCACTTTGTGAACAATTCTGTGAGAAAATCATCCAACGGTTTAAAAACAATGTTTCTCAACATTCAATTGCAAGGAATTTGGTGATTTCATCATCTACAGTCCATAATATAATCAAAACATTCAAAGAATCTGAAGAACTTGCTATACTAAAGCGTCAAGGCCGAAAACCAACACCAAACACTTGTGACCTTTGATCCCTCAGGTGGCTCTGCATTAAAAACTGACATCATTGTGTAAGGGATATTATTGTGTGGACTCAGGAACACTCAGAAAACCATTGTCAGTTTACATAATTTGTCGCTACACCTGCAATTGCAAGTTAAAAATCTACCATCGAAAAGCAAAGCCATACATCAGAAAGGTTGGTTTGAAAAAAAAACAGAAATGCCTTCTCTGGGTCCACTATCATTAGAAATGTGGACTCATCAGACCACAGCCCACTTTTCCACTTTGTGTATAACCATTTTAAATGATATTGTACCCAGAGAAGGCATTTCTGGTTGTTTTTCTAGTTGTTTTTTCAAACCAACCTTTCTGATGTATGGCTTTGCTTTGCATGGTAGAGTTTTAACTTGCAATCGCAGGTGTAGCGTCAAATTCTGTAAACTGACAATGGTTTTCTGAGTGTTCCTGAGTCCACACAGTAATATCCTTTACACAATGATGTCAGTTTTTAATGCAGAGCCACCTGAGGGATCAAAGGTCACAAGTGCTAGATGTTGGTTTTCGGCCTTGATGCTTTAGTATAGCAAGTTCTTCAGATTATTTGAATGTTTTGATTATATTATGGACTGTAGATGATGAAATCACCAAATTCCTTGCAATTGAATGTTGAGAAACATTGTTTTTAAATCGTTAGATGATTTTCTCACAGAATTGTTCACAAAGTGGTGAACCTCGCCCCATCTTTGATTGTGAGCGACTGGGATGGTCCCGTTATACTCAATAACAATATTAAACTGTTTAAAATTAACCTGTTTACCTGTGGAATGTTCCAAACAGGCGTTATTTGTGCATTCATGACCTTTCCCAGTCTTTTGTTGCCTCCGTCCCAACTTTTTTGGTACGTGTTGCAGGGATCAATTTACAAAAGATTGTATAATTTCAAAAAACAATAAAGTTTATCAGTTTGAACATTAAATATACTGTCTTTGTAGTGTATTAAACTCAATATAGGTTGAAAACGATTTGCAAATCAATGCATTCTGTTTTTATTGACATTTTTCACAACGTCCCAATTTCAACGGATTTGGGGTTGTAGTTGTTTGTGTGAACATCATGAAACCACTGGTTTAGAAAGTGGAAGGTGCTGAGTGTTATTGTACACACACACACACACACACACACACACACACACACACACACACACACACACACACACACACACACACACACACACACACACACACACACACACACACACACACACACACACACACACACACACACAGTAGCCCATCCGTATCAAGGTGTCGCACGCTGTGTGCTTGTGTTTCCAGGGACCACCAAATGGAACAGTCCCTAAGGGGTCCTGATGCTTCCTGGGTACCTATTTAATGTGTACAGTAACCCATTTTTATATCAAAGATAAGCCACCGCGGTCTGCGCGTCGCGAGGCAGCCGAAGTAAGTAGCAGGGGCGGCGGTGGAGCGAAGTTGGACATTGTTTTTGTTTCCTTGTCACACGTGCGAGTAAAAAGTGACGGCGAAAACAAACTAATATCTTCCAGTTCAGTTCGGACAGTTCCCAAGAAGAGCCTGGATCTGTACATAAAGTGGGTGTCTGTCGCTCCCTTCATAGCGTAAGTCCTGCTGCTCTTCCAACACCGTGGCGAGAAAAGTGTATCAGAAGTATATTCAGTGCGGATAAAGCGGGTGAATTAACTTCCAGCCTGAGCCAGCATAATGGATGCCGTGCCATTTGTTAAATCGAAACTATAAATACATACAGAGATGCAACAATATTGTCCCAAAGTTTAGCGAAAGCTGTTGCAGTGTGGATAACATGGAGGAAATGAGTAATGAGGGTGGCCCGTGTGCACTGCACATGCCACAGTATAGCCAGCGCAAAATTGTATGGGTCACCATTTGTTCCGGTGCTGGTGTAGCAGTGGAAATAGGGCAGTGGTGGAACAGCGATAAAGGTGGCCTGTGATTTGTTTAACGTTAGGGGGCCCGTCAGACCTTCCCATATAAACCTAATGGGGAAATTTACACGCACAAATAAATTCATTATAAATCAACGATGTGTTAATTTGGCAAAAGGGCTTTGTCACTCTCTTCATGATATTATGGTGAACGGCTGTGTGAAAACCTACAGCAATTGTTGGTGCCATCGCGGAGTTATGCGACAGACATTCAGACATTCAGACATTCAGGCATTCAGACAGACAGACAGACAGACATTTCCTGGATTATAGTATGAGTACAGTGTTGTTTTTGTCGACTAAGACTAAGACTAAAGACTAAGTCGACTAAGGTTTTTGATATTTAGTCGACTAAGACTAGACTAACAAAAAATAATTTCAAAAGACTAATTGGGACTAAAAGATGTGTGTTTTCAAAAGACTAAGACTAAGACGAAGACTAAATCATAACCTAAGACTAATGGAAATAGGAAACATTTTTAACTATTTTTTTCGTTCTTTTTAAGTATGTGAACATATCTGCAGTATAGATTGCATACGTTTTCAGGAAAGGGACTTATTACTAATGCAGTAATTTTATACAAAGAAATAAAACGACACATCTTTCATACTAAAAACTATAAATCTTTTTTTTTTATAATATTTTATCCCACGATTTTGTAACCCATTTTTTCACCCAGTGCCAATTCCTAATGTGATCCTGGGCTCTACACACCCTCCGCCAACCTGGGGAGGCAGCGGACTGGCCTCATGCTTCCTTCAATGCATGAGGAGTCCAAGCTGCCTTCTTTTCACCAGACAGGGGGGAGTTTCCCTGGTTGGACGTAGCGCGTGGAAGGAACACGTTATTCCAACCAGTTCCAGTCCCCTCCATCAGGCGCCCCGGCTGGCCAGGGGGAGGTAGTTCAGTGCCCAGGATTACTGCATGTTTTTGTGAGGGTATCTACCCTAGGGGACACGGGGAGAACATGCAAACTCCACACAGAAAGGCCCTTTCGTCAACCCCGCCTCAGGTATGGGCACTGATGACGTGGAGGAGCAGACACGCCGCCAGCACCCACAGCAGCGCCCCTAGCGGGAATCGAACCCAGGACCTTCTAGCTGTGAGGCGACAGCACTAACCACTGTGCCACCGTGCCCCCTAAAAAAAAAAAAAAAAAAAAAAAAAAAAAAAAAAAAAAAAAAAAAACTATAAATCTGTATAACATATATAAACCTACAATGCATGTGTATGTAAGACTAAACTACTAAGACTAAGATTGAAAGACTAAGACTAAAAAAAGACTAAGACTAAATAAAGACTAAGACTGAGACTAAGACTAAATCAATGTTGATATTTCGTCGACTAGACTAAGACTAAAATGAATGAATTTCAGAAGACTAAATGGGACTAAAAGACTAAATGTGTGTTACTCAAAAGACTAAGACTAAGTCAAAATATTCTCAAACAAACAACACAGTATGGGTATGGATGATGGGTAATTATTTAGTAAGCCCAGGCCCAGGTCTGGTGAAACAGGCTATAGATAGGGGTGCATCTTGTTACCAACTCTCCATCCTTTAGCTGGGGACCACCTGGAACTCTATTACAGTATCAAGGACCACCGGTGGTCCTTGGACCACTGGTTGAAAACCACTGCTGTAGAGTGATTGAACATAGGTGGCGTTAATTTATGAAAAACAAACACAAGAAGTGAAAACAAGGGAGATAGGAGGTTTTCTGCCCTCCACAACATCGACTAGCGCTATCAAACCTTACGGATGGCGGCTTTAATTTAGCGCCCTTGTCTTTTCGCAGTGTACCGTTCCCACCAAAGCACCATGCAGATCAGATAATCGCAGTAACAGAGAGAAAAGAAATACGATGGCTATCTGGACCATAAACGGAACCGTCTGGCGATCGGCAACAAGAAGCACAGTCACCGCGGAGGACTGTCACGCAGAATGCTGTTTCCAGTTAAGCCTCGCTCTCTCTCGCTCTTATTTTACCTTTTCCTGCCCCCCCGTTTCATCTGTTTTACAAGTCAGCGCTCCTGGCACTGTTCTCTGCCTCTCGGCTTGGCATGACATTTAATTTGTTTTGATTAAAACAATGAATTTTGACAGTACATGAATAGAGCACCGCCTGAGTGAGGGAACTGGAATATTCTGGTTGTCTTTGCAGAAAAGGAGGAGGGTGGTGGTGGTGGTGGTGGGGAGGGGGGTGAAAGCTCACAATCTGTTAGGCGGGGCTTAAGGAGGGGATTTAAGAGCCCCTCATTAGATTAGACAGATGTGGAGAAATTAATATTTCCCCGCTAAGCAGAGAGAGCTTTGTCATCGGTCCCACTCTTTGTCTTGGCCGCTCCGTCGCGCTACGTCCTATAGCATAACCCACGCGATAAGAACTCAATTTCCTTCACTTATCGCTTACTGTTATCTTTGCACTGAGTCATCGAGGGTTCCCAGCAGGCCGACTGGGAACCTGGCGCCCCCCAACTCCCCCCCAACTCCCGCCCCAGCATTACCAGATCTGCAGGGTCACTGTAGATTAAACACTTGGCTCCCAATATATATTACATATATAAACATATATATTAACCATGTGTGTTCTGTTCTCCCCAAGTCCCCATTTAGTGCAGGTCTTAGGTTTTTATCAAAGCACACACATTTCATTAAGCTCTATGCTTGCAGTCGGAGCCTCCCATCTGTTTCCAATCTGTACGCTTCGTAAAAAAGAAAAAAGAAAGCGTCCCAACGTTGACGATTGGAAACAGAGGCAGCAGTGGACATCTCTCTCCACCTTGTAGCGCTTTATTCGCTCTCACAAAGGCAGAACACAGTGTCGAGTTCTTTAAAACCACTGGTCCAGGGACCCCCAGGTTGTTGTTTTTTCAGCCCCTCCGACATCTGGATTTCAGAGATTATCTCATAAAGGCAACCTATGGACTATGGTCTATGGACTTTGTTCCGTATTTGTTTCTTTAAAGCAGTTTAAACAGAGAGAGTAGCAGCCACAATACAGGTTAAGCGATCGGTTCGCGGCCGTCGATTGTCTTTGTCCCTCAAAGTACTCAGATTGGCTGGTTTAGGTGAAAAACGCTGCTACTTATATAGATACACCTTAGACCTCGTTTTTAGTCTAGACCTGTCTTTTAGATGCAATTTTTTACTTTCTCTGTTATTGCTGTATTTTCATGTTTTTGTTTTGTTTTAACTTGTCTCTTGTTCGATGTTGGCGACTGCAGATTGAAATTAGCAACTTCGTAATGTTCATTTATATGCATTGTCCCGACTAAATAAACCAATAAAGTAAAGTAAAGTAAAGTAAAGTAAAGTAAAGTAAAGTAAAGTAAAGTAAAGTAAAGTAAAGTAAAGTAAAGTAAAGTAAAGCAAAGCAAAGTAAAGTAAAGTAAAGTAAAGTAACGTAAAGGCGGGGGTTAGCAAGGTATTGCTATTGCCTAGCAACCGGCTCATGGTTCCGTCAGCAGGAGACAATAGATGGATAGATTCGTATACAGTATTATTACATAAACATCAGCAGCAGACAATGATGTGTTTTATGTTTGAGGGCAGGTTCCATTCGGTTCCATTTGTAAACTCAATGTGCTCTAATGCATACAGGTACATCGAGGGCAGGACCTAATTTTCAATTATAGATCTGCACTCGGCAGAGTGCAAACTTGTGCACAAGTAGGCGTTGGCCGGAGCGAGCCAATACTGACCTTAGCCTGGCCTAACCCAAAATGATTTTGGCCTGGGGTGGGGGGGGGTTGCTGTGGGATCACGCGGCAGATCGAGCTGATCTGATTTGATCGCACGAACGTGGCGTCATCCCCGGCCCCTCCCTCCCGCGCCCATCCACTGCTGTTCTACGTCACATCATTTAGAGCGACGCCCACCCCGGAAGGTTGACTCCACCCTCTAGGCCAGGTGTCTTCACCCTTTTAGATACCAGAGCCCACCATTTATTCAGCATTTGAGCCCCGGACCACCATTTGAGGACAGTTTAGCCCCACAAGCCCCAAAACTAAAGATTTCTTTTGCTTTTGTCCACAATTCCAGGTTGGATTTGGGCAACAAAAGAGGCAAAACATACAGACCAAAATGACCGTTTGTCTTCTAGTTGTGTAACTTGTGTAGACTTATGGGCTAATTAAGATAATGAATATTTTAACTCGAGAGTGCAAAAATGAAACCAAAAATGAAACCCTTGCGTATCCATTTGGTTTCCTTTTTACATTCTCAAGAGTTACATCTGGTTAACCAACTTAGCTGGGGGCCACCTTGAACCCTCTCAGGGACCACTGGTGGTCCCCGGACCATCGGTTGAAAACTACTGCTCTAGGCCACTGTGTGTAACAAATTAGTCCAGGCTTTCCGTTTTCGCGCAACGCGAACGAAAATGAAAGCCTGGGTGTCGAGGCGAATACTGACATTAGTTAGAAAGGTCACTTACTTACAGTACATCACCATTACGTCATCACCTAAATCGACCAATCAGACTACACCAAGGTACCACCGACTATGCACCGACAGGGCTTGACACTAACACTTGCCCGCTTGCCCGGGGCAAGTAAAAAAAATGGTGGGGCAAGTGAAGACTGCTACCTGGTTGCCCGATCGGGCAAGTGTGCACTATAAAACAACACAAGATAAATTTGTCTTGAAGGCAGTCATTGCACTCTGCCTCTGTGTCTTTCCCTGCTTTCTACAACCCCAATTCCGTTGAAATTGGGACGTTGTGTAAAATGTAAATAAAAACAGAATGCATTGATTTGCAAATCGTTTTCAACCTCTATTCAGTTGAATACACCACAAAGACAATATATTTAATGTTCAAACTGATAAACTTTATTGTTTTTTGAAATTATACAATCTTTTGTAAATTGATCCCTGCAACACGCACCAAAAGAGTTGGGACGGGGGCAACAAAAGACTGGGAAAGGCCATGAATGCACAAATAACGCCTGTTTGGAACATTCCACAGGTAAACAGGTTAATCTTAAACAGTTTAATATCGTGATTGGGTATAACAGGACCATCCCAGTCGTTCACAATCAAAGATGGGGCGAGGTTCACCACTTTGTGAACAATTCTGTGAGAAAATCATCCAACGGTTTAAAGACAATGTTTCTCAACATTCAATTGCAAGGAATTTGGTGATTTCATCATCTACAGTCCATAATATAATCAAAACATTCAAAGAATCTGAAGAACTTGCTATACTAAAGCGACAAGGCTGAAAACCAACACCGAACACTTGTGACCTTTGATCCCTCAGGTGGCTCTGCATTAAAAACTGACGTCATTGTGTAAAGGATATTACTGTGAGGACTCAGGAACACTCAGAAAACCATTGTCAGTTTACATAATTTGTCGCTACACCTGCGATTGCAAGTTAAAACTCTACCATGCAAAGCAAAGCCATACTTCAGAAAGGTTGGTTTGAAAAAACAACCAGAAAAACAACCAGAAATGCCTTCTCTGGGTACAATATCATTTGAAATGGTTAGACACAAAGTGGAAAAGTGTGCTGTGGTCTGATGAGTCCACATTTCTAATGATAGTGGACCCAGAGAAGGCATTTCTGGTTGTTTTTCTGGTTGTTTTTCAAACCAACCTTTCTGAAGTATGGCTTTGCTTTGCATGGTAGAGTTTTAACTTGCACTTGCAGGTGTAGCGACAAACTATGTAAACTGACAATGGTTTTCTGAGTGTTCCTGAGTCCTCACAGTAATATCCTTTACACAATGACGTCAGTTTTTAATGCAGAGCCACCTGAGGGATCAAAGGTCACAAGTATTCTGTGTTGGTTTTCAACCTTGTCGCTTTAGTATAGCAAGTTCTTCAGATTCTTTGAACGTTTTGATTATATTATGGACTGTAGATGATGAAATCACCAAATTCCTTGCAATTGAATGTTGAGAAACATTGTTTTTATACCGTTGGATGATTTTCTCACAGAATTGTTCACAAAGTGGTGAACCTCGTCCCATCTTTGATTGTGAACGACTGGGATGGTCCTGTTATACCCAATCACGATATTAAACTGTTTAAGATTAACCTGTTTACCTGTGGAATGTTCCAAACAGGCGTTATTTGTGCATTCATGGCCTTTCCCAGTCTTTTGTTGCCCCCGTCCCAACTCTTTTGGTACGTGTTGCAGGGATCAATTTACAAAAGATTGTGTAATTTAAAAAAACAATAAAGTTTATCAGTTTGAACATTAAATATATTGTCTTTGTGGTGTATTCAACTGAATAGAGGTTGAAAACGATTTGCAAATCAATGCATTCTGTTTTTATTTACATTTTACACAACGTCCCAATTTCAACGGAATTGGGGTTGTAGCTATCCACAATTCCAGGCTGGATTTGGGAAACAAAACGGGCAAATTAACACATCAAAATGACCATTAATCCTCTACAGTGTAGACCTGGGCTAATTAAGATGCTGAATTTTAACTATTGAGAGTGTAAAAATGAAACCAAATGGACCCGCAAGGGTCCATTTGGTTTCATTTTTACGTTCTCAAGAGTTACATCTGGTTAACCAACTTAACTGGGGACCACCTGGAACCTGGGGGGCAAGTGACCATGACCTGAGGGCAAGTAGAACCTGACTTGCACTTGCCCGATGGGCAAGTGCCTCGGAGACCTTAGTGTCAACCCCTGACCGACCCCACATCGATCACACACCAAACTTGTGCCCGCTCTGCTCACGTAAGTTATAATCCTAACATTACATAAAACACAACAGCACAGCAGTTATAACGCTGAAACAAGAACAGGATGAACAAAAAAAAAACAAACATATTCTATTAATTCTGTGTGAGGGGGTGGGTGGATGGGGAGGGGGCATTTTTGAAAAGGGGTTACAAAATCAAATGGTTGCAGATTCATGGGTTTCAACTGAAAAGTGAGTGATGACGCATGCAGTGGAAGCGATCGGGAAAAAGAAAACTGCACAATCTCCATGCCAGGTGGCTGACTGTGACCCACACCCATGTATGTCCTTGGCCACGGGCTCCGCCAGGGACCCTCAAAAGCCAATGAGACTATGAGGTTTTATGGCTCCTTAAATCAATTCAGGAGTAAAAAAAGCACACAGGGACATAAATTTGGGTCTTGTCTGGGGCTTCCTGGGCTGCTCGTCAAACCGGCAGGGGAGTAGAATCCACCCCAAATGTGTTCCTCTGCGCTCTCTCTCTCTCTGACTGACTGTTAATATCTGCATTGTCATCTAATGGAGAACATTTCCTGTCGGCTCGTTCCTGCTGCGAAGCTCCAGCACGATATCTCTCAGGACTTGTATAGTTTCTTTTTGAAACGCGACTAAAGAACTTTTCGCTTGCCACTGCGTTAGACTGAGTTACTCTTCTCTCCTTCTTTCTCTGAACTGAAATAGAAAGTCATGCAATTGTTGTATAATTGTCTTTCCCTTGCTTGTTATTCCGTCTACGGAACATTGAATTGCCTTGTTGTTGAAATATACCGTACCAATAAAACTGCCTTGCCTTGTATTTTGTACACATCAGTGGGGGTTAAGTAAGTACTGTATGTGGCAACAGAAATGCGACCTACAGATCAAGGGTTGGCAGACTTTATGGCTGAG
Organism: Benthosema pterotum; assembly: GCA_039105355.1. NCBI lineage: Eukaryota > Metazoa > Chordata > Actinopteri > Myctophiformes > Myctophidae > Benthosema > Benthosema pterotum. The sequence goes on from CM076972.1 coordinate 20,252,445, forward strand.
GACCCCCAGAGCCATTCAGAGGAAGAGTTCACTGTAAAGCGACTAGATGCTGAAATGCTGACTAACTGGATTTGAAATACATTGTTTTCAACAAGAGTGGCACAAATAAGAACTATTTTAGGTACTCTATGTGTGCAAAAATGCAACTGTTTTGTTCAGTGTCAATGGCAACTAAAGTCTCTGTAGTGTTGATGTTGTACTATTATTAAAGAACAACTTAAAATATAGCGATTTAAAGTAGAACGTAATTAAACCTGGACTATTGCCCGAGTCCAATGCATTTCTGCCTACTTCCCAGCGAAAGTCTAGCAGATCGCCCTGTATGACAGGAATGTCAGTTTTTATGAATGAGCTGCTATTGGAGAAACTAGTATTCTGCTGTTTTGATGCGTCAATATAACTATATATCCTTTGCAAATCATAAGATGAAGTATCCGAAAACAACCTGCGATGTGTCTTCTTTAACTCGATAATTTGTTTACGAGGACGTAGCCATTACTACATTCTTTTGTGCTTTGTCGGGTCCATATTAAATCCCATTAATTTCATCAACTTCTGATTAGAAAGTCTCAGCATAGAGCTCCCCTAGGAGTGTGAGCGGCCGTCATATACCTTAACATGGGAGTGTCAGAACTAGAGATGTCCCGATAACGATACAAAATTATCGGATTGACTCCTTTTGTCCCTTTTTTGTAATATTGGTATCGGCAAATACAGTATCTGAAAAGTATCAGTATTGCCCCTTATTTGTCATTATCGGGTCACATATTGGCAAATGACACCATGCCTAACCAGTGATCAGACACAGTGGTAAGAGGTTGACACCATGGCAGTTACGTAAAATGTTGCATCATGTAGAGTTTGCTTTGGAGTTTCCCAACTGCACATTTGTGACAGCATCTGACGCTTTGTGCCTCAAGTAGCCGAGGTCAATTTTCTGTTTTTTACAGATTATTAAAGTATGCAATGTGAGCTTTCATATGATATATCACTCAAGGAAATTGGAGCATTTTTGGAGTAACTATGAGCATTTAAATCTAAGTGTTACAAAAATAAAAAGCTGAGAAAAAGCCACTCAAAGTTCCAGGACGATTTCTCACCTAGAGTAGGTAGAGGTGGGTGGTAACAATGGGAGGGCCAAGGGTCATCCACTCCACCCCTAATGTCTCATTTAAATAACATAACCACCCCCACTAAATGTAGCTGTCAAAGACTCTACTGTACTAGACTGAATAGCCTTAAGGGTCTTATAAAAATAACAATGCCAATGCTAATACATGTCCTTTTATTAGAAAAGTAAAAGATTTGTGTTCATTGATTTACATTCCTTGATTTATTTTGTTTTAGACATTTTAGCTCTGGTAGGGGGCAGTTGTAATTCATTGGGACTTAGTAGATAATAAAAAATACATGACATTAAACATTCCAAAACAAATGTGTATTTAGAATATCTATATTTCTTTAACTGTTTTGATGAAATGGTCGTTTTGCGGGCAAAAAAAGGAAAAAGAAAAACGCCTGAGAGCTGTTTTATATCAGACATTTACAGGCGGATAACAAACAATCATGTTATACACATTATAAGAGCCCCGGGTGTTGACTCTTTATCGGAACAAACATTATAATAGCCTAAATCAAGTTGGAAATACATAGCTTTCAGCGACGTCGGAATTTATAATGAATTTATAATTTATAATGATAGTCAGTGCAAATGCAATGCCTTCGCATGTTGTCATAGTGAAATGCATTATGGGTAAGCTAACCAGGAAGTCAGTTGGTTAGTTGGTTCGTTTGGTTGTTTTAAAGAAAGAATTAAAGACGTTAACTGAGAAGCTCTGTGCCTCGACTCCCTTATCATTCTTTAATGCATATCCATTCTAAATTGCATATCCAGACATAACAGGATGAAGTCCATGTTATTAGTAGCCACGTAGCCTCGTTGCTGTATTATCAGCGAGGATAAGAGGCTAACGGAGCTAGTAGCTACCAGAGCCAGCTAGTAGAAGAGTTGCGACATTGAGGGGTCAGAAACTGAACGCTCGAGCTGCTGTTCATGCAGCTGAACTGAAGACAAACTGGAGTTGGAAATGAATTGTTTTCAACGAAGGCGGCGCAAATACGAGCTGTTTTGTGCATGTTTTCAACATGTCAACGGTATTGTATAGTAGTGTTGCTGTACAATAACATTTATGTTGTACTATTATTAAAACGATCTAAAATAAAGCAATCTGTGGCCATTAAAGCTGGGCTGTTGCCTGAGTCAATGTGCTTCGTACTTCGGGTCCAGGACTTGTTCCTATTCGTTGTCCCCATTCTCCATTCAAGTCCAAGCAGAAGAGCCATTGGACTGACCCCATGAAGTGGAAGGAGTTGTCTATACTCTATGTATGAGTACTTAGTAGCTAGTTTAAAACAATTGAAGCGCCGTTCTCCAGTTTCACTCCAATTCACACCCATAGAATAATAGACATTCCAATGTTTGTGCAAAGTTAAAGTGCAATGAAAGTATGGACAAAAAAGTGTCACTCAATAGCACAGTCGTGGTATCAATGCACTATTTGCAACCACATTCGCCTCCTTCTGTAATGCGGGTGAAATGCATGATGGGTAGCCGGTTGTATCTAGTAGAGTTGCGACATTGAGGGGTCAGAAACTGAGCGCTCAAGCGCTGTTCATGTAGCTCAAATAGGGACAAACTGGAGTTGGAAATTAATCGAAGGCGTTACAAATACGAGCTGTTTTATGGATGTTTTCAACATGTCAATGGTACAGTTATTGTACAGTAGCCGTTTTACTGTACGATAGTGTTTATGTTGTACTATTACTAAAACGATCTAAAAATAAAGCAACTTAAGACCGTTAAAGCTGGGCTGTTGCCGTATGCAGAAAATCCTCCATTAGACTGGCCCCATGAAGTGAACGGAGTTTACTTATCTCTGTCTGTAGGCTAAGCTAACTAGCTACGTCACGCATGGACGGGAACAGGATGGGTTTTATGGGGCTGATTTTGCTGTGGGCTGGGCAGGGGCAGTTGTTTTACAGAAAGGCAAATGGGCAGAGTTGGATTCCCCCTTTAATATCGATGTGTGCAAAAAGTTCACAAAACAGAGACGCAACTGCTGCACACTGGAGCGTTAGCCTGTTGCTAACGCGTTCTCCACACTCACAGAAACTGAATGTTTACACACAGAAGCACATGGTACTTATGGGTGATACTCAAAGCGTGAAACCTGAAGACAAAGACCATGACCATGACCAATCAGAGCCGTGTATGCAAATCGCCAAGTCCACCCCCAATCGCGGGGTAAACTAGCGAAATTACTCGACTTTTTAGCGTATAAATAAACACATTTAACTTCTTCAAATCATCTAACTGTTCGGATGAATAGTAAGATCAAAGTCTGAACTGTATCAATATGTTAAAAAGTGAATTTGGGTAAAAAATGAAAAAAATCACTTTCGTGGCTTCTAGGGGAAATTAGTCTCTGCCGATATGTGGACGAAAGCGTCAGGCGCGATCACATTTGATAGAGGAGTATGTCATTCCCAGTTGTTGACTACATATAAAGGTATTTGTTTCTTTTGTATGTTATTATATATATTCTTCTCTGGTATCGATATTTGGTACCGGTATCGGCTAACACAAATATTGTGGTATCGGGATGGGAAATGAAAAAGTGGCATCGGGACATCCCTAGTCAGAACTCTGTCTCTAGTCTAGATGGTGCTGGGGACGTGCGTGTTTTGGGGCGTCCCACACATACACACGCACACCCACCGCCTCAAAATTCTAATGTTCTAATTCCAATTCTTAAGCAAGTACGTAGTCCTACGTATACACTTAAACTCATTTCCAGCTGTACCCTCGCAAAACAATCAACACATTCAAATCATTCACACGACCAAACAAAATGCATACAAAACTGATTACAAATCACAATATAACTCGAAAGTGCAACTGAATGGCAGGAAATTAAGAGTTTCTTGAATTGGTTACGCACACATTTTCTTCGTTTTGGTAATATTACAGCTGTTTTAATGAGATGGTTTGGCCTGGTTTTGGAACAGGTGGATTCAATCTTGGTTTGAATGGGACACACAAAAAAAAAAGAAAAAAAAAAAACACATGCTCGGCATTTGCTTTGGACCCATCAGTGGATGAATGTCTATCTATTCAAAAGAAAAGTAGTAAATATATTCTGGAACCAAACATGGAACAAGTCCATGGGTGCAAAGTTCCACTGTTAAAACTGCACTTGCAAATTGCATTCCGAGATAATTCACAATTATTGTAATCCTTAATAAAACATTGTCCAAATATATCATAATTTGCCAGTCTACAAGCTATAAATAATGTGTAGTTGCAGCCATCTAAATGCTTACAAAACTGGTCCCTTCAAATGAAAAAGTTTGATGATGATCTCCTGAACTCTCCTGTTGCTATCTTTATGCACTTAAAAGGGAATTTCAGCCATTTTCAACATGTTTTTTGTGAGAGCATACAATAATGGAAACAAATGAATACTATCAGGTCCATTTGGATTCCATTTGCACACTCAAAAAAAAAAGTCCTAACAGAAAAATCATTAACACGGTGAAACACAACAATGTCATCAAGTTGGGTTTCACCATGCTAATGATTTTTTCAGACCTCCATTTCTAGGAAACACATTATGAGGGTTTTTTTTTTTTTTTTTTTTTTTTTTTTTTTATCATGTACACATAACAAGCAAAATGTGTGAAAATGTGTGGAATTCGCCTTTAAATCAGCATCTATATTGTGGTGAAATATTATTTGCCAGAATACTGCTTTGCTCACAATGACAGCAAACGGAGAACACTCAGACCAGGGGCGTTTTTGCCATTAGACAGACTAAACAGTTGCCTGAGGCACCATGAGGGGGGGTGGGGGGCACCGGAGCGACCACCAGAAAAGTGGCTATCCACTCAACCACTGCCCTGCCCTGACTATCCACTCAACCACATGGGGTTTCAATGTTAAAGAGCTTTACTGCTGTATATATACATGGCTCATAAATGGCTAAGGGTTTGGGAAACACAGTGTTACATATAGATGAGTAATAACCAAAAAAAAAAACAAAGGTGAGTAATAAGGGGAAGGGGAGGACGGGTGTGGGAAAGCTCAAAGCTGCAGGCAAAAGAGAAAAGCCAGAGCCATTATTTGATGACTTACTCATGGCGAAATGTTTACAGTAGAGAATATACCGCAAAGAGCAAGAGAAGTAAATGTGCTATAGATTGCTTTCCCGTAAATGATGATGTGGTACAATAAGAACAACACACTATGCCTATGGCTGAGGGAACCCTAACTAACCCTGCCAGCACAGCCTGTGAATGATACCCCATGTACACTATGCATGCATGTAGCGCAGAGGTTTTCAACAGGTGGTCCGGGGACCACCAGTGGTCCTTGAGAAGGTTCCACGTGGTCCCCAGCTGAATGGTGGAAAGTTGGTTAACTAGATGTAACTCTTGAGAGTGTAAACATGAAACCAAATGCACCCTTGCGGGTCCATTTGGTGTCTGTCTATGTTTACACTCTCTAGAGTTAAAATATGCATCATCTAAATTAGCCCCACTTAATTAAAAGTCTACACAAGTACGAATGAAGAAGAATCATAATTATCATCTACTGTTTGTCTGTTTGTTTGCAAAATCCAGCTTGAAATTGTGGCCAAACACAAGAAATCTTCAGTTTTGGGTCTGTGGGATGAAAATGCCAACAAATGGTGGTCTGTGGCACAAATGCTGAATAAATAGTGGGTCCTGGGATCAAAAATGTTGTAGCGCCTTATTTAACTATAAATGTGGCACATTTATACACAGTGTGTGTGTGTGTGTGTGTGTGTGTGTGTGTGTGTGTGTGTGTGTGTGTGTGTGTGTGTGTGTGTGTGTGTGTGTGTGTGTGTGTGTGTGCGTGACGGACAAACATTGCTGGGCACTGGAGGCGGCGTGCCACCACTCAAAAATAGATGCATACAAGCTTACAATATGCCCGATAGTGACAAAACATAAAAAGGGTCCAAATGGACTCTTACGCGTCCATTTTGGTAAGGGTCCATTTAGTAAGGGGGGGCTCCAGAGAAAATCTCCTGTGACTTCATATCTATGACGGGAACAGTAAAATAGCACCCTCCAAGGATTAAAATTCTAAACTATTTTTAAACTAAAGAACATATTATATGTGTTTTAAATGTTCATTTCTAGTTACTGAAGACTATAAGGAGTATAACGTATTGATCCAGGATCCTTTTAAAGCATGTCTGGTCTGGATGGCAACTGCCTAGTCTGTCTAATGGCAAAAACTCCCCTGAATGCAAATGTACCAGAATACCACTTTTCAAGCCTGCAGTTTTGTGTGACACCAGAGCCGTATCGGATACAGTTTGAACTTGTTTGTTTTAAAAACACAACAAGTTAGCGTAAGGAGATAGCAGCTTTCCGCCTGACGGCAACTAGAATGTACTTGTTTACTTGTGACCGCAGGGCGAAGGGGAGGGAGGATGATTGTTCCTGTTCAGTGACTGTGGTCTGTTGTTGTGAGAAGCACACTGCAGATAGATAGCGCTTTCATCCTAATCCTGACACACTTTGGGAGGCCTGCCAGCCCTGACAGGCTGCCTAAACTTAGACCACCACTTGTACTTCCTTCCATCCGATTCCTGGATGGTCCAACGGATCCGTGCCTGGAAGTGATGATGTGTGACTTTCTGCATGAGACCGGCGGTTTGTTCAGGACACTGGGAACCAAGAGTTCCTGAGTGTCCTCAAGAACCACCGCACGCACGCACGCGCACACACGCGCGCACGCACGCGCACGCACGCACACGCACACGCACACGCACACACACACACACACACACACACACACACACACACACACACACACACACACACACACACACACACACTGAGGTGGGTGGTACAGAAGATCACAGGGCCTTGTCTATTTGGAGGTAAAGTGCAGGGGGTCCCAACGTTTCGATTTACCACAGACTGGATGACAAACTCAATCAATACCAAGTAGGGCTGCAACGATTAATCGTAATCAAATTGATTATTAAATCAGTTTGTTTTTACCCACTTGCCCATAGTTTTTCCAGTCTAACACATACCACCCATTTCAACATTTTACTGTCATTAATTAATGTTGTGTGGACATAATAAATGTTTCCTAAAAAATGGAGTTCTGAAAAAAAAAATAATAATAACATGGTGAAACAACTTGACATGATCAAGCTGTGTTTCACCATGTTAATGATTTTTCTTTTAGGACATTTTTCCTGAGAGTGTACAAATGTGAACCAAATAGATTGTAGCTGGTCCATTTGTTTCAATTTGTACACTCAGGAAAAATTCGAAAATGGTCAGAATCCCTTTTAAGGTAATTAGAGTCATAATGCGATGAATCAATGAATCAGGTAAATAATCAGGCAATGAATCGATCATGAAAATAATGGTTAGTTGCAGCCCTAATACCAAGGCAAGACACAAAAGCTGACTGTCAAACAGTTTGACATTGACCATGATCGCTATACATGCATTGTTATATCACTTTAAATTCAGAAATTGACGCAAATTAGTCGCAAAAATAACCAAATAGGCTTGCCGTATGATCATGAATGCACATGAAAACTAAAACCCAAACCACACCAAAGGGTTGGGTCGAAACGAAGCACTTTTTTTACACCATATTTGCACCTCATTTGCATTGGTTGGTTTAATTAAAAACAGTTTTGTTCCAACCCAACATTTAGTGTGGGTTTTGGCTTAAAGGGCCACTTCACAGCTTTTGTAACCAGAGAATGATGTTTAGGACACAAAGAACAATTGGGGTTTGTACACATGTAATATATATATATTTTTATATATACTTTAGTTATGAATGGATGTTGAAGAGGTCATGAACATCCAGGAAGTTCCTTAGTGAACTACAAATTTACGCCTCCAGTGTAGTGTAACTAAATATTTGTAAAAAGAGGAAAGAGAAAAGAAAAAAAAAAACATTACACCTTAAAAAAAACAAGCTCTGGTTGCAAAAGGGCTGAAGTAGCCCTTTAAGACTGTAATAAGGTAGCCAACGATTCAACAGAAACTGTTATGCAACACACAAGTAGCACATCACTGCCCTTGGTATTGTGATGAGTCAGCTTATACCGGAAGTTCATATTCACAGGCGATAAAGTCAAGCCTCATGTGTATGCCCCATGGGACTGTACCAGTCTGTGTACCGGTGGTTGAGAACCTCTGGTACAACACTCCGAGTCTGAAAAAACACAACTTGTACATTCTACCTGGTTTGCGTCAATCCCCCCCCCATTCTGAATTCCCAAAGTCCTTTCTTTTTGCTTTGCCTCAAATTTAATTCTTAAATTAAAAGCTTTGTCATAAAAGACCCCAGTTAACCCCAGTTAAAACTTTTGCCCAGACCAATGTTCATAAAAATTCGACCAAAACTTTTGTAACTACTGTGTCCCGAAAACTGACTGGCGAGGAAGTTGCCAAATTACTGAATTGGATCCAGAAACAAACGTCCTTGCAAGGACGCATGCCATCACGTTTGGTGGGGCATTCAGGGCATTTACGGACTCTAGTGTCGGCGGCACCATCTATGGCTCTTTCCTGCTGCTGTCTCTGCCCCGTACAGCGGCACCACTGACATCTCGCAGGACAGACTTTCGCTCAGTCTAGTCCTCCCACGCGGGGCGATCCAGGCGAGTGCCCGCCGGGCCTTCATACCAGATCCTGTTCTGTTGAAACGATCCAAGCAGACCCCAGCCGTGATATTTGATACCATCTCCAGCGTACTATATTGGCAGCGGCAAACGCTGTTGTACGCCGCGTGCTGAATGCCATTGCTTTTGTTTTCTTGGCATTGAACTTGGAGGCCAATCTTCCTGAGCTCTTTTTCTTAGTGCCAGTAGTTGTTCCGTTCCGTTCTCTCCTGCGTCATCTGCCGTCAAGGTCGGCAACTGTGATGGGATGTTCTCTGTATTCCAGTCTTCCCTCGGGACGCGTGTGGATGCCCAATGTCTCCTCCGATACGTCCTTGTTGTGCAAGAAGTATAGCGCACTGGCACCCGCAGTCCCGCCCCCCCTTTTATGATAACGCCACGGCCCAGAAGTAAATTCTCTATTCATTTACCTCATAGACTTTAAAGATCATTACGCCATGGACAGAGCCAACTCAGGGTGTGACAAATCATGACAATAAACAAAATGTTTTGGGCCAAATAATTAGTAAGAAGGAAAAAAAACACATTTTGTTTAGTAGTTAGAGAGTGGCCGCCTGTGGTGCACATGTTTGGTCTGATGTACCAACATGTGTTTTGTCTGATGTACTAACTGTCATGAGTGACACCCTATACGCAAAGCGCTAAACCTAACCCCACAAGAAGCCACGTGTTAGCTTTAACCTGCCACAGGTTAGTCAACCTAAACCTAACCCCACAAGAAGCCACGTGTTAGTTTTAACCTGCCACAGGTTAGTCAACCTAAACCTAACCCCACAAGAAGCCACGTGTTAGTTTTAACCTGCCACAGTTAAGGTAGTTTTAACATGCCACAGGTTAGTCAACCTAAACCTAGCCCCAAAAGAAGCCACTTTTTAGTTTTAATCTGCCACAGTTACAGTAGTTTTAACCTGCCAGGTTGGTCTCGAACATGCCCCCATGTCCGAGACCGATGGGTGAGTTTTAACCTGGCCATGGGATAGTTGTAGCCATTAGCACGTGATGGGAGCCACAGTACATGTTAGCGGACTGATGTCTGTCAGACCTTGCTTAGTTTCCGCAATGCACAATTGATGTATAAAGGTGCTATATAAATGCGTTTTACCATTGACACCACGCTAAAACTGGTTTGACCCTTTGGTGTGGTTCGGGATTAAAGGGATATTTCACTTTCAAAAGCACTTTGGTCATTTTATGGTCCACTCTCATGTGAACACACCAGACAGTCACTCCATTCAGTATTTAGATTTAGAATTAGAATTAGAATTTTAGCAGCCCCACCCCCTTCCTATACAAACCCATTACAACTCTAAACTCCATTTTAAATGTAATAGATTGAACAAAAATACCTGATCTTTTGTTATGATGACTGATATTGTCCTCTTAAAATTCCACAGGGAGCGCAGTGGAATTTTATCTACAGTTTTCATTTATATTTTAAAATAGTGTTTTGGAAAATGTAGCAGTCTCCATGTTTGGCCGTGCCCACCCTGGTTGTGTCCAAAACGAATAAAACAATATTTTAAAGGCTGTCTGTCTGGGGTGTTCACATGAGACCGAGTAGACCATAAAATGACCAAATGTTTCTTTGAAAGTGAAATATCCATTTTAACAAATGTATGGACCCCAGCCACCTAAACTGGAGCATTCCTGTTGGGATTCAGAGCTCAAGGTTTAGTGTCCTTGAATAAACTGCTCCCGAAAACCTGGTGCATGTTTTTGTTTCTTTTTTTGTTTCTGTGTGTGTGCATGCGTCCAAGTGCGCTTTTTATGAAACCTGTAATGTGTAACGGCACTGAGCCGCCAGTCCAAACAGACTGGAAAACATCTCTGCATAGTATATAAACGTAGTCAAACTTACTTCAGAGCAGACTATGTCACTATGCCATACGACACGTCTACACTGTGAGCCCATCACTTACAGTACCCACTGAAACACACAGGTCAAATGAATCCACTTTACTGTAAACCAGGTCAGCCTTCAGACGACGACACGCTCCGCTTGGTTTATGACGCGTCACTGACTCACATATGTGCCGCGCTGTTCCATATACGCAATGACGCGTCATGCACCTATAACCAATACATTGTGTGTGTGTCCATGCACGTGCTCGCCAACAGCTTGTGTAAAAGGTGCTGCCAAGCCTGCAACACACCCTCCATAGTGAAGGACTTTATAACAAATGACGTTTCTCAGTCAAAGCGAAGGGAGTAACCGTTTCCACTGCAAGGTGTCCAGTGCTCCAGTTGCCATCAGTAACAGAATGTTTGCAACACAGCGCTGCGTCACCGGCCGCTTGCATCATTTTACTGCTCTTAATGGGCTCTCTGACCGCTTCATGAGCTACGCTAGCCAGCCATGTTTTCTAAACACAACGTTGCTTTTTATTATTGACAAATGTCGGGATTGCGTGTGTCAGAGACTAGCCTGGTGTTGTTGTTGCCAAATAAATTCACCCTCCAGATGAATAAAGCCATATCTCTGTGTCTCTCTTTGTACATTACATGCAGTAATTGGTTTGCCGTTTTGTTGTGAAAGCCGCGGGTCAAATGCACATACAAATGTGTCAGCGCCAGTGACGTATGGCTGCAGCGAGCAGTCGTCATCGTAACTGGCGTTGTACCTCAAGAAGTCACTGCGGACACTCTTTCCCACACTCTGCAGCCAGAATGGTCAACAGATGTGCTATCATACTATCATACGCTGTCATAATGTGCGGCTATCATATGACTGTTTGCTAATGTACGGATATCCTAGGCATCACCACAAACCCTACTTGCCTCGTGCCAAATCAGGACGTGCTTGTGAACAGTAGCCACTTTGACTGGCAGTCAGGGCAAACGCTCTCGCACCACAAAATGGTGTACTACGTTACGCGCCAGTTGGGTCACACGCGAAGGGCGCTTGTCTCGATCGAACTTGGTCGCAAACCATCTGCACAGCAACTTGTTGCTTTGGCTAGATCGGTATTGTGCGCCTCGCGTGGCTCGAAGATCGCTTGCAGATGCAGTCGGAAATTATACTTCACGTCAAGAGGGACTTCCGTATTGTTCACAGAAACAGGGAGAGGTTGTAAGGAAAAGCTGTGTAGGATTTAGAATATCACGGAATACGGTATATTACAGTCCTGTTATCTTAAAGGTAATAGAGACAACTTTAGTGTGTACAAACTCTGTGCTTGTATACAGATTTGTTTAAAAACAGAATTTAACTCCACCTCACCTCCACTCTATTGGCTCATTAGTATACTGATAAATTGTAAAATCGCACCTGTTAAATTACCGTATTTTACTGTATACTGACAAATTGCACCATCACACCTGGAGTTTTACGGGCAAATCCAATGCCCATAATTGCCTGTTAGACCCCTGTTTCAATGCAATGAGCTACAACCACATGCTAATGTACAGCTATCATACAACTACATGGCAATAGGTAGTACTTGTACTCGTAACGGAGTGGTTTTCACTTCTCATACTTCTTCCACCCACTGCTATAGAGTCTCATCCAACAAAACAAACAAATCAAAACAAAACAACAGTGTTTCTGAAATTGGCAGTCCTTGAAAGACCTCCAGAGGATATTCCTCGAGCGAAATATGATCATAGCATCAAAATCGGCGTAACCACTTAGTGTACGTCTGCCATTTGAGAAGCCGAACTACATGTGTTAGATACATATCATGCATAATGTATGACCGCCGTCTCCAACCCCCCGGAGAAGACACAGAGGCCCAATGGAAGTAGAGGACTATTTTGATGGAGATAGGGCAGTGGTTTTCAACCTTTTTGATACCAGGGCCTACTATTTATCCAGCATTTGAGCCACGGACCACCATTTGATGACATTTTAGCCACACAGACCCCAAAACTAAAGATTTATTTTGCTTTTGTAAACAATCCCAGGCTGGATTTGGGAAACAAAGCAGTCAAACATACAGATCAAAATGACCATTAATCTTCTACATTCAAAGAGGGACATTTGGTCACCCTATCTCCATCAAAATAGTCGTCTCTTTCTGTGGTCCGGGGACCTCCATCTGAATTAGCCCAAGTTTTCTACAATCTCTAGTTGTGTAAACTTGGGCTAATTCAGATGATGAATATTTTAACTCTTAAGAGTGTAAGCATTCGTTTTTACTGTCCATCATTTGTCCTGAAACCTTCTCAAGGACCGCTGGAGGTCCCCGGACCACAGAAATAGAGGACTATTTTGATGGAGATAGGGTGACCAAATGTCCCTCTTTGCGTGGGACATTGTCCCCCATTTCCAAGACAAGTATCCCACAAATTGAGACTCATTGTTCCACATTGTGACTGGTAGCAGGCACCAATGATCAAAATGCCCTAAGACTTTGTATGACCCTAATAGCTGGCTTTCTGTTGTCTCTTTTCCTGCTATAGATGTTTTTTGGGGTGCCACTATATTTCCACATTCACTCCAGACAGGTCACATTGCACTAGCCTGGCTAAAGCCAGACCAGATCAGCTGTTGGCAAAACAATTGCCCATCAGCAGATTGGTCTAGAAGAATAGCTCAATTGTAAGCCAATTTCCTACTCCAGAAAATTGGGGTGGCCAATGAGGACACAGTATGCAGAGAGAATAGTGTGACAGACATTGCCAACAGCCGGTTCGGTCTGGCTACAGCCAGGCTAACATTGCACACTGTTGTATTGAAAAATAGTTGATCTACGATCTATTACTCAAAAAGTCACAATTATTTTTGAATTATTTTTGCAATATTGACATCAAGATGTCAATAATTTGTTAACCACGTTTTGTCCCGTTTCCCCCCACTCGACTCATCCACACATGCAACACTTCTGTCCCTCAAATGGGACAGTTTGGATCTGGTCACACTATAGGTGGAGAAAATTTAGCCTAAAGATCAGGGCCGGATCTAGGCATAGGCATGACTCTCCCACCAAGCATGGTGGCATGCAAAACAACCCAAATGTCAAAGATATTTCAAATTACAGTGCTTACAGTGCATTTAAAATGATTTGAAACACTACTACTGGTACTAACTAACTATGATTGAGGCACCACTAAAAGCATTTCTTCACTCAAAACAGAAAACTTTATGCATGCTGCGTGTCTGTTGCAACTTCAACAACAACTGATTTTATCATTGATGCTTATACTTGCCTAATAAAAGTCCTGTAACTGAAAATGATATGGGTGCGACTTCATCGTACGGGCAATGAAGTCACACCCATATCATTTTTGCATGCCCCCCCGATTGGGAAATGTTACATCCGGGCCTGCTAAAGATGTGGTAATGTGGGGGGGAGGTGGTTGGTTGTATAACACACTCTCAAATGATCGATCTGAACATCTGACACCAAACGTACCGTATGTTCCATATACAGTACACTATTCTTATAGGGTGCGATGATGGCAGCTGTGTATGATTTTCAGACAATAGCTTATATTTATGGGAATGTGATTTAGAGTCTGGGGGGTTTGTGGGGGTTAAGAGCGTCTTCCAGGTTTTTAGTGTTTTTTTTTTATAAACTGAGAGATATTGCTGAATCGGGGTTAACGGCTGCAGCAGTTTTCTCTGTAGTTTCGGGAATAGTTAAATGCTGAACAACAAACGCAGAACATCAAACACTGTATCCTCTAGAGCTTATGTAAATGTGACATATACGTTCTGTACAACTTACATTACAGTATGTCAATTTGCATTTGCATTACCCTTTACAACCCTCTGCTCTTCTCTGGAATTCTAATTAAGTTTTTTTTTTTTTTTTTTTTTTTTTTTTTTTTTTTTGGGGGGGGGGGGGGGTGGACGTGATGGGACACTAAGCTATGCAAACAAGGGCATATTTCATTAAAACACATGCTGCAGTAATACGTCAGCAGTAACATGACTTATAAGTTGGCCATGTGAGAATGATTAGACATGTTGAATAAATGTGTTGCACTTCTGTGGGAAGGGAAACCTTGCATCTCCAGATATTTCAAGTTTTATTTCTGTTTATCAACACCGAACTGCTTCCCCTGCTTATCTGATGGTGCATAACGGCATTATAATCCAAATAAGCAACTGTCCAAAGAACTTCAGGCAGGTGAATGAGGTGCACAACCATTTTACCAGAGCTAGTATAGCAGACATTGTGCTTCTGGCTTTTAAAAGTAAGGTGGGCAAAGGCTCATTTGTCTACATAGGACGCACACAGTGTAAAACTGATCCAATTTGAGGCCGTCTGTGATGAAGATCCAATCTCTACTACAGCGGTCGGTATTGCACGGGCGGGGGGTGGAGGGGTGCAGCCTACATGAGGACGAACCCAAGATGACGCCCCTGGTGAGGTGTATGTCATTTGTGTCTGTATTGTAGGCCTATGTAAGGGATAACACGTGACGAACAGGTTATCCCCCTTAATTCATGGCTTAATACATTAATTAAGAAGACAGTTGACAGAAATAGTATATAACAAGGCTGTTTTGGGGACCTTGATTATGCAGAGGTGCAGAGCGGAGCGGTCCGTTGTTGTGACAACCGCTCACATGAACAGAAGGCTGGTGTCTGATTGGAGCATTCATTCAAGTCATGTATTAAAGTGATGTAATGTATTGTTCTGTTCAGTGTAGAGGACCCATACGGAAATAAGCCTAAAATAAATAAATAAAACCAGGCGCCTGAACCAGCATATAGACCAGGGTTAGTGGATGTTTTTTTGCGAGGTACCATGGAGAGAAGACGCAAACATTCTGTGTGGAGTTTGCGTCTTCTCCCCTTGTACCCTAACAGCGTAGGCTAGATATTGGTACCTCACATAAAAACATGAAGTAATCCCAGTCTCTACATATCCCTGCTAAGATATGGACACCGATGACACAGAGGAGGGCGCTCCCGGAGGGAATCGAAGGGCACCTTCAAGCTGAGAGTCAGTTTCCATGCTTTCGTGTGAACGATACGTTACAGTGCGTGTTCTGTTGCACCATAATAACTGCCTGCGGATCTTTCTCTTTCCAGTTTAGAGTCTGTTGTTTTCTGTTCTCTACTTTATAGGGTGTGTAATAACAAACCTGATCAAAAAGCAAAACAAAACAAAAAGCCGCAGATGCATGAAAGAATAAAAATAATAACGTGCGAGAAGACGTCCACAGTGCACACAAACACACGCGCAACGAGCAGGCGACGGGCGAGGGAAGGGAGGGACACTCCTGTCACCCTCCGATGAACATCAGTCACATATCTAACAAGGACATGCGAGGCGAGTGCCAAAAGACAAGCAAGCATCACGTCACCGCCGGCCAGTACAGTGGCTTTGTTCTCTGTAACCCGTTAAGACCGGCACCAAGCATCCAACCTGGGTTTGAACCACTTCAACCAACAAATACAGCAGATCTAAAAGCATGGCACAGCACCCAGACTATACAAAATTGTATCTGCTATTGAATTTATATTCTTAAAGGTAGGGGAAGTGATTTGAAATTCATGGTGTAGTACTAGCCTGGTGCACTAGGGGCCCCCAAAAGTAGCTACACTATGTGAACCTGCTGCTCTCTCCTGATTGGAGGAGAATTGTGGTGACCTGGGGAACTTTTATTAGCTCCTCTGCTAACGTGGGGGAGGGGGAAACTCCATATGTGGTTTCCACACCTTATAATAGAGCATTTTAACAGAAAAAAATATTTTTTGGGTGATATCTGACAAAAGTGAAATCACTTCCCCTACCTTTAAGCAACCAATTATTTACTCTTTTTTAGTCTCTGTTTCAGATGAACACGATATTTTCATATGGGGTTCGGGAGAGACAGTGAGATCTAATAGCGACCAACAACCAGGTTGCCAACCAGGTTCTTACCAGTCACTACTAGATTCTAGTCATGAGTAATGTCTTATGGTTGTGACTAGTAAGCAACTAGTTGCCACCTGGTCATGACTAGTTTCTTATGGCTGCGACTACTAATTAACTAGTTGCAACCTGGTTGCGACTAGGTACTTATGGCTGCGATTACTAAGTAACTAGTTGCGGCCTGGTTGCAACTAGCAGGGGTCGACATTATAATTGGCCCGATGGCCCGAAACAGGTTTGAAAACACGTGCGGACCACCAGATGGCGCCCTATACTGGCCCGATGGGGCCAGTGGTAAAATGCCCTCGTTGGTGCATTTGTTGTACAAACCCTGATATAAATATTGTATTATTATTTTTATTATTTTTATTTCACAGTATTATTATTTTTATTTCACAATATGTTGGTGTTGTTTTGTAATTGTTTAAGTTTTATTTATATTTTGTTTATTAGCACAAAAAATATTTTAGGCATTCTGCATTGTATAAGGGTCAGCTTGCTGAACGGACTACTGGTTTTGACCCCCATGAAAAGAGTGCTGTTAACTTGAATGCATTTAATGCATTAATAAATGGTGGTCTTTTTTGCAGACTATAGGGATCGATTACCTGGGCCAGTGGTTACAGTTGTGGGGCCAGTGATTCTTAAAAGCCACTGGCCCGAAGGGCCACTGGCAAATTTCCCTTAATGTCTACCCCTGACTAGTTTCTTATGGTTGCGATTACAAAGTAACTAGTTGCGGCCTGGTTGCGACTAGTTTCTTATGGCTGCGACTACTAAGTAACTAGTTGCCACCAGGTTGTGACTAGTTTACATTGCAATTTACCCTAACACCCTAACCAAACTCCTGGCCAAACCCAAATCCTTACCATAACCCAAACCCTCACACTAACCAAACGTTTACCATAACGACCTAACCAAACCCTTTCCTTTGCAACTAGTTGCAACTTGGCTGCGACGAGGTTGCAACTAGTCACAATCTAGTTGTTGGTCGCTACTGGATTTCAGCGGCCACATACATACAGTATAGTCGTGGGAGTCTTTAACATTAAGCAGCACCGGCATAATGTTCTCAAAACTGCTGCCTATAGGATTCAGAACCAAGGCCTTAGCGGGTTATTACTGTCATCTTCTCATGAACTGCTGACTGCTCCCCTGACATGTTGGAATGGTGGAGCCACTGGGAGGCATCTAACTGTTGCTCTACAACCATTTCATAACTCTCCATAACTGTTATGTCATGTGCTGGAGAGGGTGTTTTTTTTTCTTCTGTTCCCCCCCCAACTGTTATATCATTTTTTTGCATCTGCTGTGTTTTGGGCTGGAGCCCTGAACAGTCCAACAGCATCATGGATCCAAACTTATAACTCACAACATTCAATGCAGCTGAAGAGTTCCTTCTGGCATAAAGCGCTGCATCCCCCGTCCCGCATGGGCCCACATGATGTCGTGCACGTCAAACACACACACACACACACGCACAAGCACGCACGCACACGCACACACACACACACCACAACACAATAAAACCTCTCATCTTTATCTGAAAGACGTGCAGTCATTTCTCTTTTCTTCTTTTAATAAAATGCTCTAAAATGAAAACCATAAACTATAAAACTATAGCAGATCCATCAAGAAACATGGGCCGACTGTGGCTCAGGAGGTAGAGTGGGTTGTACAACAATCCGCGGGGTCAACGGTTCGAACCTGAACCGTCCTTGGGCAAGACACTGAAGTGCTATCGGTGGTGAAGTGTGTGTGTGTGTGTGTGTGTGTGCGCGTGCGTGCGTGCGCGCGCGCGTGCGTGCGCGCGTGTGTGTATGGGTGAATGTACAGTAATGCACTGGAACAATGTAAAGCTGCATGGCTAAAGGCACTATATGAACGCACCATTTCAAGGTTCAAGGTTGTGCATCAGGGGCGTTTTTGCCATTAGGCAGACAGGCAGTTGCCTGGGGCTCCATGGGGGGGTGACCACCAGGCATGCTTTAAAAGGTTCCATATGATGAGTCTATACTTATCTTCTATAACTATAACTGAACATTTAAAAACAGATATAATATGTTCTTTAGTTTAAAAATAGTTCATATTTTATCCATTGGGGGGCGGCATTGAAAATGCCTGTCATAGGTATGATGTTACAGGAGATTTTCCCTGGAGCCCCCCTTACCAAATGGACCCGCAAGGGTCCATTTGGTAAGGGGGGCACCAGGGAAAATCTTGCCTGGGGATCCAAATTGCTCAGAAACGCCACTGACACGCATTGCGAAAAACTTAGGTTGGGGTTGCTCCACAATGCACCAATAAATAAATAGCAATAGACAGCGCACAGGGCCGTGTACAGTATGAAGTGCAATGTTCATTCTGACTCATTTAACAGTTTTACAGCCTGCAGGCAGAAAGCTGTTATTGATTGCTTGTGCTGGCTTTGATACTTTGGTAACGTTTCCCTGAGGACAACATTATGAAAGGTCTGTTATGGGGATGTGTGCATGGGGTCAAAGACCCCACACACATCCCCATAACACACTTTTACCCAACAGACATTTACCCATTCAAGTGACATGTTTTGACACGTTGAAAGCCTGTAGATCTGCTATTGTTGCTATATTTTGCACAAAAGTGCATTTCAGCCCCTGACCATACAGTATAAGACTTTCTGCAATATCTGGTTGCTGCCGTTATGTTGTGTGGTGTTGGTCTCATTTGAAATGCTCTTGGAAGTGCACTTTAGATGGTGAATATTTTAACTCTTGAGAGTGTAAACATGAAACCAAATAGACCCGCAAGGGTCCATTTGGGCTCAAATCATAGAATGCATAGTTTAAGGTATTATAAATTCATGTATAGCTTAAGGTATTATGAATTGATGCATGGTTTAAAGACAAGAGACAATACCGGTATACTCATGCAGCAGCTCACAGTTCAAGCTGTGAATGTATAGTGTAAGGCTACCATGCAACAGTGTAGAATAAGCACATCCGTCAAGACAGTGTGATGTCACCGCAGACTCAGTTTACATACAGTACTGTACGCACGTACATAATGCATGTGCGTAGTACATACGCACGTGTGGCCATTGCATACAGTACTCCCCCACCCCCAGGCACCCACCCACCCGGACGGTGTCCTCCACAGCCCCCGTGGTCGCAGCGTCTTGGCTGGGGTCCCGCACCATGACGTTATATTAGTGTTGCCAACTTGGCGCATTTATAGCTATATTTAGCTTTCTTCCAGACTCCCTTAGTGCCAAAATTAGTGAAAAACTCCTGGTGGAAAATCTGGTGCATTTTTGCTGGTTAGTTGGGTTGAAATTTGTTGACAGGCACCAGAGATAAAACCCTTGTTTTTCACCATTTTTCCCCCTATGATAGAGTCTTCCTTCCTTCCTAGAAAGGGTGATTGGTAACCAAATGGACCCTTATGGATTTGTAACTCTTTGAGATCATAAAAGTCCATTTGGTTTCATTTTACCCTATCAAGAATTAAATTATATTTAACCATCTGAATTACCTAATTTTCAAGAATCTACACATTTAGAAATTGTAGAAGAATTGCTATTTTGACCAACATTTTGGACCAACTAAATTGGTCTGGGAGACTAAACTCAACATCAAATGATGGTCCATGGCTAAAATGCAAAAACAAATAGTGGGCCCTGGTATGAAAATGGTTGAAAACCCACTGCTCTAGTGCATTCTAGTGCATTTTGGAAGTGCCACTGGTGCATTTTGGATTTTGGCAGTTGGCAACACTGCCTCGTGGTCTCATGGTCTTGGCTGGGGTCCCGCACTGTGACGTTATACACCAACACTACTGTACTTTCCAAGGTGCTAAAGCGACGCGTCATCCTCCTCCTCCTTATCCTCCTCCTTCGTCATGAGCGCATTTCCTCGGGCCCCCAAAGCCCACCCTCACCCCCCACCCAGGGGGTCCCACCATGATGTATCAGCACACACACACGCTGATGAGGAACACATGTTTCGCCGGTGGCCCACCAATCCCGCCCCCCCGTCCTCTTACTTTAGTTCACCTCTGACCTCCCGTGTTCGTCCCTGCGTGGAGGCAGGGGCTCAGGCGAAAGGGGCCCACTGAAACTCAGACGGGACGTCCCGGGGGGTGGGGTATGGGGGGCAGGGCAGGGGCTTAGGCGTAATAGTTGAGTGGGAGGGAGAGGGGTTGGGGTCTTTCTCTTCTCCCCCTCATGGCAGTCTCAGGGAGGGACCCCCTGTTGCTATAGATTACTGGGAACCGCACCAACCTGCCAAAGGGCAGGAAGCCCGGTTGGTCCCGGCGCTACGCAGAGAGACAGCTGTGAATGTGCTCATGCTGGTTCCTGCTGGACTTGGCTCTGAGCGCTGCAGAGACAGAGGAGAGGAGAGGAGAGAGGAGATGCAGGGCTGAGGGTCTCTGTAGGGTGGGACTGACTGACTGTCTGTCCGGACGGCCCGGCCCGGCCGAACGAACAAACGACCACGCAGATCCTTCTCCAGCCCTGAAAGCGCCCAGTACTTTATACATTCAGCGGTGTAGAGGAGGGGGGACGCGGGGAGGGGGGCGCCGTCCGACAACTTCCCACATCTAGAATATCTAACCCTAACCCAAAAGTAGGCCTACCGTATGTCTTTTGTCTTGTCATTTACTTTTATGGATATACAATTAATATGCATTATAAACAATCTTTCTCAATATGATACTTGTTTTAATAGCGTGTCTGTTATGCAGGTACAGTACATGCAAGTGTGCATGCACGTGTCTTAAAGGGGAATTCCACTCATTTTCAATATTTTACTATGTTATTAATATACCTGTTGTGTGGACATGATAAAAAGTTCCCCCCCATTCTGTTTCCTATAAATGGAGGTCTGAAAAAAATCATTAGCATGGTGAAATACACTACATGTTAACGAGTTTCCTTTTTTCTGAGATTGTACACATTTGTACTCTCTCAGAAAAAAAAATACAATAAAATGGGTGGAATTCCCCTTTAAAAGGCGTCCCCCCACTTCTAAAAGTCCCACTACAACACTGTGTACATTCACACTGTGCGTCACACTGTTCAGTTCCCACACGAGCACACAGATGGACAGGATTACGCCCCAGGGACCCCCGGAATAACGATTTGGCAATGTCTCGGTCGGGACACCTGGCTGGCCGCAGCCCACTCCACCCACCCCGCCCACAATACATAATGACCACTACAATAATGTTAATCATAGATAAAAATCAAATGTCAATATATGCAGTTGATTTGTTTCCAACAGGGTCCAGTTGTTATTTTGTGAACAAAAACGCCTTATTGGCCGTTTCCCCTACGCCAGTGGTTTTCAACCAGTGGTCCGGGGACCACCAGTGGTCCCTGAGAGGATTCCAGGGGGTCGTCAGGTTAAATGATGGGCAGTTGTTCAACAAAAGGACCCTTATAGATCTGTAACTGTTGAGAGAGTAAAATGAAACCAAATGGAGCTGTAAGGGTCCATTTGGCTTCATTTGTTTTTTCACTTTACACTTTCAAAAATTAAATTATATTGAAACATCTGAATTACTTAATTCTCAAAATTCTACACAATTTATAGATAATATAGAAAATGTTTTTTGACTAACGTTTTGCCAGTTTATCTAAAAAAAAAAAAAAAAAAAAAAAATGAAAATCCTTAGTTTTAAGTCTGAGAGGCTCAACTCAACATCAAATGGTGGTCCGTGACTAAAATGCAGAATAAATAGTGGGCCCTGGTATGAAAAAGGTTGAAAACCACTGCCCTACACCAACATAAGCTTAGAATGGAGGTATGGGTTGTTGTTAAACTTCACATATTTTCATCACAACAAAATGCATTTTTTGCTATATACGGTATATAAACAGTAGCCTAGCCTATTTTCTCTCCATAATGTCAATAGTGTATTGACAATCATGCTTCCACTTTTGGTTCAAGCAGTTGAACCAGTTCAGCTGTCTCAAAAGGTGGGAGCATGGCATATATACAGTTTATGGCTGAACCACTGCTAAACCAAATTTCCACACTGCGGGAATTGAACCATGGACCTTTTAGCTGTAAGGGGACATTTGGCCCCAACGCGTCACACAGAGAGAGAGAGAGAGAGAGAGAGGCAGAGAGAACGAGAGAGAGTGAGCAAGAGAGAGAGAGAGAGAGAGAGAGAGAAAGAGAGAGAGAGCGAGCAGCAGGCATTGCCAGCACAGATTTGCAGCATTTCCCTGACTTGCCAGAAAGTCAATTTCTACTTTCCATTATGTCTTCTTCCTTTTACGACATGGAGTGGAACAGTCTGACTCCTGGACCTGGAGTAAACTGAGCTGTTGGATTTTCTATTATTTCTGACATCAGTACTGTACTGTTAGGAGTTCACAGTCTTGCTCGGGGACACGTCAACACTAACTCTGCATGGGGGATGCCAGGGTTTGAACCTTGTGGTCAGCATCATGGCCACTCTACCTCTGAGCCACCTCTCTGAATGGGCGTCATTTGCCATTAGGCAGTCCAGGCCGTTGCCTGGGGTGCCATGGCATCATATGGATGAATACATTATATTTGTCCTCTATAACTAGAATTGAACATTTAAAACACATATAATATGTTCTTTAGTTTAAAAATAGTTCATAATTTTATCCCTTGGTGGGGCACCATTTTTCTGTGCCTGTCATAGGTATGACGTCACAGGATGTCAAACTTATCTTGCCTGAGGCTTCAAATTGCTTAGAAACGCCACTGTCTCTCAGTCAGAAATAAAAAACAACCAAACCAGGCTAATATGATCACTGGAGACGAACATGACAGGCAAGTGCCTGTCTGCAGGGAAACAGCTGCAGCATTAAAGTAGAAGCAACGTACTTTTAAAGGTTGTTACACACTGGTACAAGTTGTGTGGAGGTGAAATCACTGCCTGCCAGCCAGTTGCCACCCTAGAACCCACAAGACAGCTGTGGAAATGGATAAAATCTACCCTAGTCCAAAAAAAATAAGAAGAAAAAAAAAAAAACTTTATATGGGCGAAATATTCAGCTGCAGTGGGCAAATGCTATCGACATGAAGTGAGGTTGATTTCTTGTTTAATTCGCTGCTCGAAGTATTCCATATTTGGCCAAAGAAATATGTGCCAGCGTGCAAACACCTATGTAACCAGGCCAAGGAATGGATAATCCATTCCATGAAGAATTTAGGGTTTAAGAGGTTAATGTTTTGTTATACCGTAGTGCCGTTAACAATAATAAGGTTTCTTTCAGGAACCCCCTCCAAAAAATTCAAATAAAAAATCATTTCAAGTTGGCGCACCTTTAGACGTCTCCCGTGTGTACGCTGGACTGATCAGAGCGGTGATACCGTCTCTACGGCGCGCAGTCCAAATCTTTGCTTTCATTCTTCCTCAAACTGTAAACTCTACCACTTTGATTGCTGTAATTTTTCACCCTCCAGGGGAAACACAGACACTGAACACACAGGCGAACACACATGGCTGTTAAAGTCTGGCGAACACAGCATGCTCTGTCTGTCGGCCACATCTAAGAGGCAGAGAGCCATTAAAAGTGTTCGAGTTATGTTTGCAGACAATGCAGACACATTGTCTGACAAAACACTACAGGCTTTTTCTCCCGCCTTTATTTTCCCCCCTTTTTCCTTACAAGGGAAAGAGCGATTTGTATTCGAAAATATCTGGCAATCAACAGAACCTTTTTTTTTTGGCAGTTTCATCGCCGGAGTCGATCTTTGATCTCCACTTTCATTTCCCCCCTCCCTGGTGTAACTGATTTACTAATTAGGCCGTTCCCGACATCTCTATGCTTTCGGTTATCGCTTGTTTTGTTGATGTGCCGTTTGCACATCAAGGTGGTTAGCAGCTATCTGTCTTAGCAGCTGGTCTGGAAGCAGACAGGAAGCCAAGAACATGTCTACATATCCCTGTAATGGGATACATGAATTTATAATCCAATCAACGATTGGAAACCGAAAACCAGTGTTGACAAATTTGCCTCGACATCTCCGCGAGAAACGTCTCACTGTTTGATTTACACTGGACAGTACATCAAATCAACCGTTCATTACCGACTCTAAGCGATATAAAAGCTGCAAAAGAAGTTGTCAAATGTCAAATTATATAATTGTATCACACCAGACAGATGTTTTGTGCTATTTTAATGCATTGACGTGTCGGTAGGTACGAAGGATTTAATCAGACAGAAATTCATACCAGCAGCACGAGTGATTTCTAGCACTTCTTCTTTGTTCCGTTAAATTAGTGTAGTGGCGGTCCTTGCTGCTTGCCAACGATGTTCCATGGAACCTATATGGTTCATGGGAACAGGAGCAATGAAGCAATATTCATATTTATTTTCATGGGGCACCTCGTGACCTATAGACAATATATAAAACTGAACATTACAAACACACTGCACAGCTGCTCTCATATGCCATCAAATTACCTTGGAGGTGTGGCTATGTGTAGCATTATATACTTTTATTTGTGTTGCCTGATTCTATCGTAATATGTGATTTATTTTATGCATTGGAAAACATTCAGGTTTATTAAGGAGAATGTGTAATTGATTAGTTAGCTTATCTCATGGGTCATGGTTTACCGTGTTTGAACGCCACACACACACACACACACACATTAGCCACGCCTGTTTTGAGCCCGACAAAGGTTTTGTTTTCATGATTTGTTGACAACAACAAAGTTCTGGACCGTCTGCAGGACAAAGCAAGTGTCTGTCTGCATGGAAACAGCTGCAGCATATCTTTTCGCTAAAACGTTGCCTTTATTACCTTTAACGTGCCACTAGTTTGCTGTGTGTGTGTGAAGCAGGCTGCTTGCTCCCCTCCCAGTTCAACCTATACAGCCGCCGTGTGCTTTTCATGTCATGCGCCAAAGCGCTCTCAAATGCAATTATTTTGATTAGCCAAATATTTAGGCTAAGCCGCCATGTGGCTCGTATATCCGCCGAGGGAGTCGAGGGAAGCCACACAAAGCCGTGTGACAACTGGCCCTGTATACAGAGGTATCAATCATGCTATACAGACGTTCCTATAGCGTTTAACTGCATTAGAACCGCAGAGGATTCTCTGTGTTGAAATGATGTGAAACAGAAGTCACACAAAACTCAGTGCTCTCTCAGACCCTCAGGAGAAATGTCTGTTCTCTCCAGCAGACGCATGCCTCCTTTAATTTGTTCCTGACACTAGATTCTAGTTTCTAACGCTAGATTCTAAATTCTGACACTAGGTGCTGGTTTCTGACACCA
Source organism: Benthosema pterotum (assembly GCA_039105355.1). Lineage (NCBI taxonomy): Eukaryota > Metazoa > Chordata > Actinopteri > Myctophiformes > Myctophidae > Benthosema > Benthosema pterotum. The sequence goes on from CM076972.1 coordinate 20,278,265, forward strand.
GATTTGAGTTCCTGATGCTAGAATCTAGTTTCTGACGCGAGAATCTAGTTTCTGACGCTAGAATCTAGTTTCTGACGCTAGAATATAGTTTCTGATGCTAGAATCTAGTTTATGACAGTAGATTCTACTAGTTCCTGGTGCTAGATTCTAGTTTCTGACACCAAAAAAATCTATGTTTCTGTGTCAGTGATGCTCAACATATTTCATGCCAAGGACCCCCAGAATTATCTATATTTGGCTGCGGACGTCCGTCTGAAAACATGCTGTTCTAGGGAAATGTTTGCTTCCGAAATAATAGATTTGCGCCACATTTTCAGGATTTTTCAAAAAATAGCACACCTACAAGCTCTGCCCTCTGCCCCAAACTTTCTACAATTGTCCTGTTATAGCACCACCAGGAGGACGATCTTTGTAAAACACATTATTTCATATTGTTCCTCTAGATTCCGTCCCAAAATCCCGCAAATTCTGTTATACACAGTAGAGTCATGTGCTCAAGACAGACCTGTCCCATATTTCATACTTCATCCTATTCGTCTATAATTGGCTTTCCAAATTTGCAGGATTGGCTCATTTTGAACAAAAAACATCAGGCAGGGCGGGGGTAGTGGGGCGACCAGCAGACATGCTTTAAAAGGATCCCGGGATAATAAGTCTCACATCGATAAATACATTATACTTGTCCTCTATAACAAGAATTGAACATTTAGAACACATATAGACTATGTTTTTAGTTTCAAAATAGTAACTCGAACACTTTCAATGGCCCTCTGCCTCTTAGATGTGGCCGACAGACAGAGCATGCTGTGTTCGCCAGACTTTAATTAATTTTGTCCCAACTAGATTATATTTTCTCGTGCAATGTTCTAGTTTCTAGCACAAGATTCTAGTTTCTGGTGCACGATTCTTAAAAATAGAAATATCCATTTTACTGTGCCTGTCATAGGTATGACATCATAGAAACTCTTGCCTGGGGGTCCAAATTGCTTAGAAACGCCACTGGACGAAACATATAACAAAGGTTGGGGTCAGTGCTTCCTTCTCCACTGAGGAAGTGTGTTGTTTGGCTCTCTGGAGTCAAGCTGCTATACTGTAGGTTGATAAAAGATATCCTAACTGTATAATTGTGGTCAGTGGTGAGTGTGTGCCGCTGCGGTCTGGAGCGGAGGTCCGGCAGAAAGTTAGTACCGGATCCGTTCTGTTAAGTGAACTGGACGGCAGCTGTCTAAATCCTGTATTAAATAACCTGCACTGTGCCACAACAAACGCACGGTGTCCAAGAAGAAAACGTAATCTACTAAAAATGCCAGATTAAACTTGCGCACGTGTTATTAGTTACGGTTTGTTAATAATAAAGTGCTGCTGTCTTGTTCCAGTTTGTTGGTGTTACTCAGCATGTGTTTTTGTGCCCTCTCCACCACTCGTGCACACTAAAACTTGTTCACTTTGCAGTTGGAGATCCGGCATTAGACAGATACACTTTTGTATACTTCCGTTAAGAGAATGCAATTTAAAAATGAAATGGAGCACAATGCAAAAAACAAACAAACAAACAATTCCTCGATGTTTTAGAGACAAGAGGGAGCAGCGGAATCTGATAATATGGACTTTAAGCATACGACAACAACGCTGTTCACTACGGCAACAGGAAGTCGATTTGTAGTCGATAGATAAGCCTGCTTGCCGTAGCAGCCGTTCCTACTATGGCAGAACCTACACTTTAGCGTAGTGTCTGCAACGTCTGTTTGACACATGCTGCATAGCCCTTTGCTTAACGGTTTAGACAGCTACGGCAATTGCGTCATAGCCCCCTTACTTCCGCCAATGGGGAGTGAAAAGAATCAATGCTTAAACTGCCTAATAGCCACAACAACTTCAAGCCACTATCACCCCTGCGTCCTGTTTTCAGAAAAGGGGGCAAAACATGCACTGTTCCTGAAGGTTAATTTGAAAAGAGAACTACAGTTTTCTTTTATACTAAAGAGTCTAAATCCAATGGACCTTTAAGCCCCTCCCAAACTGCTATTGTACAATAGACCTTTAGATAAACCCCTCCCCAAGCTACTATGGTCCAATCACAGCTAAGCATAACATGTGATAGACAAGCCTCTCCACCAATAGCTTTCCTATATGATAAAACATTGTTTTAAAAAATAAATGCCACACACATTTTTCCATTGCATAGGGCATGCCTTGTTGATGGATTTGGAAGAGATTTTGAAGGTCTGGTTCCAAAAACCAACCAGTATTGATTGGGTAAACTCCATGATATTTACATTGAGATGAATGAGCCAGGCTGGAAAGTGTCCTAGGGTGGACAAGAGGGCGGGGTTTAGCTAAAGGTCCACTGTTTTTGAGTATAGACAGGTCAGGGTTTCCCCCAGCGCTTTATTATCAGGGCGGCCGCCCTGAGTGAAGCCCGGCCCCGCCTTGGCTACGTTCCCCCCCCAAAAAAAAGTAAAAATGTGTCGTTCATACAATGTGCATGTTAATAAAGTTATCTGCACTAAGGCTTCAAACCGAAAGTGCGATTTGAAACCATGTCATTAGCAAATCTCAACGGCCGCGATCATTCAGTATTATTCAGTAGTATCAGTATCAACCGGAGCGAGTCTGATCCAGTGTTGACACTGTCACACTTCTGTGCTGCGCGCTGCCCAATCAGTGCGTATGCAGTGCTTCTGTGCACGCACACGGAGCACACGGAGTTGTTTAGCTCCCGAAGCAGTAGCTGGTGGCTGTCTGGTCAACGCATACCGTCTGTGTCCCGCCCGACTCCCGCGGACCCCCGTCATGTCAGCCTAACCAAACGACATCCACGCTGAAATTATTGCGTTTCGACTGGTGTGCAGCTTCAGCTTAACGTAGTCACCCTCTCCCTGTCTGTTGAATAATTAGCACATAGGCTAGCTTGTAGCTCGTGTGTGCTGCTTCTGAGTGTGTGTGTGTGTCCGTGTGTGTGCGCGCGCGCGTGTGTGCGTGCGTGCGTGCGTGCGTGCGTGCGTGCGTGTGTGTGTGTGTGTGTGTGTGTCTTGAAGCGTATTTTGCGAGTATTTTGAGGGTGACCAGATATCCCCGTTTCTGTGGGACAGTCACAGGGTGACCAGATGTCCTTCTTTGCGTGGGACAGTGTCTCATTTCAAAGACCCTGTCCCACATTGTGACTGACAGACTACAGTGGTCAATTGTCCTAAAAGTCCCCCTTCTGTTTTCTGTTGTAAAGTTTTCTCACTGTCTCTGTTAATGCTAGATGTGTTTTAAGCCTGTTGAAATAACAGGTGAAATACATACTAACATGAATAAATAACAAATTCATGGCTAGGGACTACTTATGGACAAATGATGCATGAGGCATTTTTAATGCCAACTGTAATGTGTTGCTACCCTGCAATTAAATGTCCCTCTCAAGTAATACCTCTGTCCCTCAAATGAACAGTTTTGGTCCACTTAAGTCTGATTGATCAATCTATTGTGAAAGAAAAATATCTACCAGTCTGCCTGTTCTGATAAGAAATGAAATATGGCCTAATAATGACATAACTGCAGTAAATGGCCATTGAATATGTGATGACCGCGAAAATGCAGTCATTCCCTTATTGACTATAAGGGAATTTATAGTCATTTTTACTGTGGCACTCTGAGTGTCAAGGACAAAATCATGGCACTTCATGTCAAAAAGGTTGCCTACCCCTGGCCTACGGTATTGTAATTACATCACGTGCACGCGCACATGCACGGACGTGCACGCGCACGAGCACAGACTCGAAGCCTCACCACCTTGACTAAACAATTTTCTGGGGGAAACACTGTTTTTGAGTATAGACAGGTGTTTTAGATCCATAAAAGTAGGGTATTTTAGTGGCAGCATATTAAGACTGCTAAACTCAACGCATCGAGGGCCTTGGTTTATCACGTGGGTCCAGGCCTGTCTTGGACGACGGGTTCGGGACTCGTTTCGGGAACCTACCCTGGTGTGTGTTTATAGCGTTTGACTGTTTATGTTGAGACTGCGACGCAGCGGTTATGTAAAAAGACGTTCCTTTAGATCTCTGGAGAGATTTTTGGTCTTTGTTGGTTGGATGGAAGGGCTGGGGCTTCGGGGAGGATGTGCCGTAGGGTAAACTGGGACTTTTATAATATACAAAGAGGGGCCCTGGACGTTTATATCCCCCCGTGGCCGAGGTGTTGTCACATGGCTGTGCCTCTAAGGAACGGAGGGGCGGCGGGCGGGGCAGGCGGGGTGGACGGAGAGAGAGAGAGAGAGAGAGAGAGAGAGAGAGAGAGAGAGAGAGAGAGAGAGGATTTTCCCAGCTGTAATAACTCCGGTGATGTAGTGACTCGCAGGGTGTTCCTACTCTCCCAGCAGCTCTGCTGCTGCCATCTCCCAGGGACGAGGGGGAAGAGCTGAGAAAACCATTAGTATAGGGACCCCCCCTACCTACGCCCCTCCGTTCCTCCAGCCCACACCCCCCCACCCCCCTCACGTATACCTCTCCTTCCAGAACTACAGCCAGCATTACCTCGCCCTCCCCTCCCCTCCCTCGATGGGCTGAGTCGACTGGTGATAAGCAGTGAAACGCACTCCCATGTTTTTACTCACGTTTACGGTTGAGGCCGCGTTACACCCATTCACTCACTCATTCAAAGCCCACACTAAGAGCATGCGCAAACAGTATCAGTAAACAGGCAAACAGTATCTCTTCCGACCCCTCCTCACGTGTCTTGACTGAAGAACACCAGCTGCTGCCATCCATGGGGTGGCTTGGAGTTCCTGAATTTAAGAGAAACAGCCTAAAGAACTTAATTTTATGTTCTCAAGAGTTGGTTACTCCATCATCATGAAGCATTGGTTGTTTACCAATGCTCCATCATTTACTTGGGGACCACCTGGAATCCTCCGAGGGACCACTGGTGGTCACCGGACCACCAGTGGTCCACTACTAGTATAAGGGCAAAATGTACATCAGTGTGTCCTACTTCTAAACCAAAATCAGTAATTCCAAGGTCATGTTTGTCACAAGTTGTATCGTATCGTAGTATTATTAAGTATCGATGCTGACATGTAGAAAAAAACTGTAACGATTGTTGAGTATGGATACTGGCTTTAGTTACGACACGGTTATTGGTCCGACTGTCCGACAGACATTAAACCTACAACCTATACCTCATTCTCTATCCTAACCTTAACCTCAAGCGCGGAAGCATCACGTTTGCATGCAATAGCCAGACTGTTAACCTAATCCTGTGAGGCGTTGTTAAAATGTAGGTAAAGTGCCCAAAAGTAAAAAGACGTCATGTAGAAAGCCCCGTTCCTCATACTGCATAGAATGTATAAAACATAATTAGAACATCTACAGTCACTACTATATAAACTGAACTAACTTTTCAAATAGTACTGTATGTTCAGGAGAGAGGCAAAATGATACAAATGTCCATGCAGGTACTCGAGGTGGACCTCAAGACAGTAGGCTAGGCAGGCTGTGATGTTGATGGCCTGCATCCTACATCCAAAAATGCAATTTATAGGTTTTGGATGCAATCACCACTAAACTATTGCATCCGTGGATGCATTACTGAACTATGCATCTATAGTAAAAATATTCCACTGTGGAAAAACAATCACAAACAAACAAACTAATGTGAGTACTTTAAAGCCTGCTGACTGTATTCCTAATAGTTAAAATGACATGAAAATATCTCCTTGTCCCATACAAGCAATACTTCAAATGTCCCTCATATGTGCCTGGGACTCAACCAAAAGACTCCCTGCATCCCTGGACTTATTAGATTGAAAAGCTATTTACCTTGCTGCAGTAGGTAAAGGCCTTTAGGTAAAAAATACTCGGCCCTGTCGCAAACTCTGTTTACTACATGGATCAGTCCCATGGCGGTTCTATCATCAAGTTGTGTTTCACCATGTTAATGATGTTTCTTTTACGACCTTTGTTCCCGAGAGTGTACAAATAGGGGTCCATTTGGTTCCTATTAGTGCACTCTCAGGAAAAAAATGGAAATGTCCCTCTTTCAGGCTGCAAAAGCCCCCGAGAGCTCAGTTTTCTGACCCCTCAATGTCGCAACATTCCGCATCGTTTGAGTATTATTTGGGCTGAGCCTTCATGTATTTACTGTATAAGGGCCAATTTTGTACATCCTCAGAGTTTGAATTGACGCAGGTGATTTCAGAGTGCATACAGTAGTCGTGTGGTCGCAGACAGTGCTTAATTATAATAAACAACGACACACTGTATCTGTCTAGAACACTTTCAAATGAAAACGCAACCGTTCACAGATCGGGGGGAGGTTAATCATACCCTAAATAAAGCCAAACATTAAATCAGAGATATGAAAACGACAAGAAAGATAACAGAAACGAATGACAGAGAGAGAAAAGCAAATCCGATTGAGCTGCTAAATGAGTGAATGTGGCAGGGAAAGCCGGTAGACTATAAAAATAGGTTTGAAGATAAAAGGTTTAAATGTGGAAAGCTCTCCAGGGCACTGAGGGCCGCGGCTGTCTGTCTCCCTCTCTTATCTCCTCATGCTTCTCCCAGATCATGGAAACCTGCAGCGTTAGAGTGTTTCCTTAAAGCTGTGTGGGCCATGTGTGTGTTTAGACCAGTGGTTTTCAACCTTTTTCCATACCAGGGCCCACTATTTATTCAGAATTTGAGCCACGGAGGACCACCATTTGTTGACATTTTTAGCCCCACAGACCCCAAAGCTAAAGATTTCTTTTACTTTTGTCAACAATTCCAGGCTGGATTTCGAGGGGGAACTAATCTTGCATAGGGCCACTAAATATCTAGAACCGGCACTGTGGGGTAGAAACCTCATATCTCCATATTCTATAATATGGGTGCACCCCTCCCTTTTGTCTCGCCATAACACAACATTGTACATAAGTTGCATGTAGATCTGCTATATTTTTTGCTTTTTTTTTTTCAATCCTGCAGCCTACAGTTCGGGACATACGAGGTTTCCACTGGACAGAGATGTCAAAGTGCAAGATCCTCCACATCCTCCTGGCTGCAGACATTATCACACATGTATGTAATAACTCTGACAGCACACACACACACACGCACGTGTAAAAGCCGTCGACATGGCAGTTAAAAAAGTGGGTGTGTGTCTCGCGGGAGTGGGCGTGTCCACGTCTTAGTCTATACGCTGCAGATAGGCCACAGGTGTAGCCGTGGTGCGGCTCCTCGCTTAGGAAAACACTCGTCGCTCGACCCGCCGTCTCTCTTTTTTAGCGAGTTTACGTGATGCTCTCTGTGTTTCTAGAGAGTTAGAGAAAATTGCAGCATGTTAAATGGCATGCTTTGATTGGCAGGCTCTTTACCCGTGTGTGATAATGCGTTCAGCAGAAAGCAGAAAGAGAGAGAAAATGCGTTGTCAGGATGTAATGTATAACGGTTGATGTGGTGCTTTATTTTTCTGTGGTGCAGGTGATCTTTGCAGTCAAAGTTATTTGACTTGCAAAGCCCTCCAAGCACTATTTTAGATCTTCTTTTTGTGTTTGCTAATCAAAAACACAGCAGATATACAAGCTCGCGGCTCACACATTGGATATCGTATAGATCCGATACTGGACTGTTTTTTATCTTCAAAGTGTGAGAACTGCACCGGTTTAAGGAGGCATTTTGTGGAATCATTCGGCCGCAGGTTTGCAACGGGTTAATGGAGGAGGAGTGGGGAGGGGAGAGGAGGAGAGGAGAAGAGAGGAGGGGAGGTTGGTGGGGGGATGTGTGTGACTGTGTCCTTGGGGAGAGAGGGGGATCGAGCCAGCGTGGAGCCATGCCTTGGCCGGGTGGGTGATGCTTTGGCTGAGGGGAGAGGGGAGAGGGAGAGGGGAGTGGTCTCAGCCAACACCGGGCTCCCATAAAAGCCACCGTTTGCTGGTCTTTCAACCCGTCTGAGGAGCCCAAACCTTTTTTTTTCCTCTCCCCACCACCAGTAGCAGCAGCAGCAGCACCACAGACGGGACAGGAGGACAAGACAGACAGACAGATTGACAAAAAGAGAAGAAAAATTAAGAACAAAACAAAAGAAAACAGCAATCAAACCCAAATCATCTTTTGTGGCTCAATTTTTTTGTTTTATTTTTTTGTGGTATAGATTTACGCTGAAATAATAACACAAAACGGGCCAATTTCTCAATTGTATGTTTCTAGACTAGAAGAGAGAGGCCCCTGGGTGAAGAAAAAGAAGGAAAAAAGGAAAAGAAAAGTGAGAGAAAAAAGAGGGAGAAAAAATGCTGAGATTGCTGTTCAGTGTGGTGCTCTGTGCACTGGCCACCAGTGTGTACAGTGATGTATCAACCAAAGGTAAGGAAGATGAAATAATAACTCTATGGAACATGTATGTGATGTATGTGGGAAACCTCATGAATTCCCAGAGGAGTTGAAAGCAGCTGAGTTAGTTATTAGTACTCTGGTACTGTTTTACTAGGAGCTTTTACTTTCCTTCTTGTTTTAACTCCTTAACAGATTTACCACGACTTTTTGTGGTGATTGATTATTCCGTTATCTGCTTATCACTACAAATGTCGTTTTAGGCTTTGTTTTGTTAACAAGATCATTAACTCACTGCACACCACCTGGTGGAAGTCCTTTAAGTGGTGAAAACCCAGAAAACACCTCACACACTTTACTACTATAGTTGGTAAATGATAAATGATATAACTTTATATGCATTTATCTCTGAATGAGCCCTGGAGACAGTGAAATGTGAAAATACAGGCTGTTTTATCAAAAAAAACAACTCACCACCACCACTCACCTTAAGCTGTTTTTGGATATTATTCATTGGCACAAATTCACAACAGAGAATTTTCTATAATTTTTTTGTTTATTGATGATTGTTGAGTTAAAAATACTTCATACAATATGTCTGTCTCAGCAGCAAGCTTTTCTTTTTGTTTCTAAACTCCACTACAAGTAATTCGACAGCTTTAAATTGCTTTATAGATTTAGATTAGGCGACACCAGTCTTTAGATTATAGGATAACAAAACACGCCTCAACTACAAGCTTACATTGTATATCTTCTGTTTTACAAAAATGTACTTTTATTTCAACCCATTTTGACCTTAGAACTGATTCTATACATGTCTTATAGTTATGGGGAACACTTCTGTCACTTTGACCAGTAAGCCACATTTTCAAAAACTACAAGCTCATAGCTCGCCACTCGGTGACGATATTTTTTTTGATATTTTGATATATTTTGATGCTTAGAACACAAGAAAGTATATTCCTGATAGCAATAACTTAAGCAAAATGTCAAAACAGACCTTTGGTTGTACTTGAATCGGCTGCTACGTTGTGGTATTGCTACTAGTAAGACATTGGAGTACATTCCAGCTGCGTGGGTATGCGTGTACTGTATTAGTACATCATGTACTACTGTACTATTCACATACACAGTGGAAAACCCTCAGAGGTCATGTCACCCGGCCCACACTCAGACGGAAGTTAGTGTTTCTGTGCATCTGAACTGGTTTAGTGCTCATATCCATGAATATTCATTGTGCACATTGCATAACGGGCCAACATGATTATAGGACACATTCATTCACGCATGCACACGCACGCACACGAACACATACGCTACCAGTTATATGTGAACTCACACTTGCACTCTTTTGAGAGCCCTCAAGCTCTGTGGGTTCTGTGTGCTTGCGACTCGGCCCTGTGTTCTTCTGTGTGCGTGTGTGTGTGGCTGTGTGCCCGCCCCTGTGTGTCCGTGTGTCTGTGTGTGTGTGTGAGAGAGAGAGAGAGAGAGAGAGAGAGAGAGAGAGAGAGAGAGTAATTTGGGTGCAGTAGGAGATGTGGGGAGTGATGCATCGTTATGCAACATCAAGTTCATTATAGTGTTGGTAGACTACACACACGCTTGCACACACACACACACACACACACACACGCGCGCATGCATGTGTGCGCATGCACACTCACTCAAAGACACACTCACACAAAGAGAACTACAGGTTGAATTATGAAAAAAAAAAAAGAATTTCACCGAGTGTGCATGTGCACGCGCATGTGTGCTCGCGCGTGTTGTTCCCAGCATCACTCCACTCGGCTGATTGCGGTGTGTAGCGCTGCCAGTGCGATGCGCTCTAATTGGTGTCTAAGTGTTTCACTAAGGCGTGACCACGCCCACTTCTATGTTAATGAGTTAATGATGTGACAGTGGTTTCTACATTCCACGTTGTCAGGAAGTTCAAAAGAGGACAAGTCACACCACATAAATGCTTGATTGCATTGCACACGGCGGCACGTTTTTTCCAACCGTTTTTTCCAACGTTTTTTCCGTATGTAAAGCCCTATATAAACACACAAATGGTCACCCACCATTGCAACTCCTTGGACCAACAATTTTGAACCCAATGAAAGAGTTGCACACTAGTGACCCTTTGGTGTGATTATAGGGCTTATATGGTGTGATTATAGGGCTTAAGTATATAAGTTAAGTTATGTCTGTCTGTCTGTTCATCTTCTGTCCATTCGACATGAAGTTAACACCCCCGTGTTGCTGTAAAGTGTTCTGCGATGTTGTGTGCTGTGGTCTTGTGTGGCATTGTATTATGTTGCGCATGCATTAGGATGTAACTAAATAAAAAAAAAAACAGCGAAAGTAGCACTTGGACTACTTTCGCTGTCTTACGGCATCAGTTGAACTAATGCCTCACTTGAGCTGACGCGGCAGTGTGACTTGTTGCGTTGCATTATGGGTCGCACTACAGTACATGGGTGGTGGTATTATTTTCACATTGAGCGCGTGTGCATGTGTGAAGCGTATGGTGCGTATGCACGTGTGGGGTGTGGTGGTAGGTGCATGTGAGACACACAGCTCTGCACGCCGTATAGAGTGCATGGGTGCATGCGCCATGTAGGCATATAGTACAGCCGGAACATGTGTGTGATCTCATCCGTGGGGGCTCCATGATGTCATGTCGGTGGGTTTGGGTCCCCTGGCTGCTCTGAGTCACCAAGCGTTCCATACAGTACAGGGCTTTATGTCTGCTAGGGCATATGGAGTCTGTCTGTTCTCCCTCCCTGCTCCGCTGCCGACCGCAGCGGAGGGCGGTGCCTGCCAGGGTTTTAACTTATACAGACCTTTTTGGCTGGGCCCTTGTATACGCACATATACGCGCACATATGCACATGCACACACACAGGGCCCTGGCGGCTGCATATGGCTGGGTGGGAGGGTTTGGAAGGAGCCCACCAACCACCTCAGTGCAAGGGGATGCCGGCTGACAGGAGCATGAGTTAAGATTAACGGTCCATAGCTAAACGTATAGAGAGACATGGCTGTATGGCAGCCAAGATGACTGAGTCGGGTTCTCCCTCTCTCTCTCTCTCTCCCTCTCTCCCTCTCTGACCTAATAAGTCTGTTAACTCCTCTGCTCTCTTGCTTGCTTACTACTGGTCGTCATGCATGCATCGGGGGCTGGTCGAGGGGCCGGTGGTTGCTATGGCCCCGGAGTGGGAAAAAAGGGGCTTTTGAAAAGAGAAAGAGGGGGACAGGGGGGCTGGGGGGGTGGTACTAGTTTGGGGAAAAAGGGGGAACAGACCAGTGATGTTTTAAACTGTTGTGTGAAAATAACTTTAAAAAGTTTCCCCCCCGTTTCTAGGCTATTTCATTGGTAGGAAAGATTTCTATAGGCAGGATTTTTTCACTTGGCGTAAAGGCAAGAAATGACGCGTCATTCAAGTGGCAGCTGCTGTATCATTTCTGCAGAAGACTAACCCTAGAGCAGAGTTCAGAAGTTGTTGGCGTTGCCGAGAGACCAGATAGCTGGTACAAAAACAATCTGCTCAGAGGTCGGCTTGAGCCTACAGACAGAGTTTGTCACGGTTCAGGGCTGCATAAACAGCGCGCAAGAACTGTGTTCTGCCCCCTCAATGTCGCAACTTTTTTGGGCAACCTCTTAGACAATGGGACCATGCAATCTCTCCATCTCCAAACTTTCAAAGTTACTGTTCCTGTTTATTTGGTTGCTTTAACAGCAGATTTATAAACTCACCGAGCATCACAAAGTGATCTGACCTGAACTTCCAGCTTATATGGCTATACCTATGGGGGCACGCATTTTGGGGCGTTGTGCTGTTGTGTGGGAGTACTGTGCATGCCTGTGCGCTCACGCGTACACGTGCAGCACTGCAAAACGTGCGCAGCAGCCTCCCACACCGTCTGCGTTTGCAATTGATGAGCGAGAGACAGCAGAGTGACACAGAGCGAGAGTGAGAGAGAGAGAGAGAGAGAGAGAGAGCATCAGGTTTTGTGGGAGTTGTCGTAACGTCGGAGGACTCTTTAGTTTAACGTCCAGGACGGCTGGGAGTCCCAGCTGCGCTCGTTAATTCCTTCTCCCATGTTGACACAAGTTGGAAACAGCGCTAACCGCTGTAGGATGTCATGACGTTTGTGTGTGCAGTCTAAAGGCATGCATTTGTGTGTGTGTGTGTGTGTGTGTGTGTGTGTGTGTGTGTGTGTGTGTGTGTGTGTGTGTGTGTGTGTGTGCCCGGCACTCAGTCTGGCTCGGTCGGTATATAGTATAGTTATGTGCCAAATGCAGGCCATTTCGGTACCAGATTCTAGTTTCTGACACCAGATACTTGTTTCCGACAGCAGATTCTAGTTTCCGACAGCAGATTCTAGTTTCCGACAGCAGATTCTAGTTTCCGACACCAGATTCTAGTTTCCGAGAGCAGATTCTGGTTTCTGACACCAGATTCTGGTTTCTGACACCAGATTCTAGTTTCTGACACCAGATTCAGGTTTCCGACACCAGATTCTGGTTTCCGACACCAGATTCTGGTTTCCGACACCAGATTCTAGTTTCCGACACCAGATTCTAGTTTCCGACACCAGATTCTGTTTTTTGACACCAGATTCTATTTTCTGACACCAGAGTCTGGTTTCTGACACCAGAGTCTGGTTTCAGAGAGCAGATTCTGTTTTTTGACACCAGAATCTGGTTACTGACACCAGATTCTAGTTTCTGACACCGGATGCTGGTTTCTGACACCAGATTCTATTTTTGGACACCAGATGGCATGCTTGGAGGCACTCTATGAGCTTGTAGATCTGATATTTTTCATTAGCTAAAGTACAACATTATGCTTATAACGCCAAGGCCTGCCCGTGACCCAGGAAGACACGTTGTGGGGAAGGCTTTCGCAGAACAGCTCGACAACCTTGCAATACAGTGCTTGTAGATCTGTTGCCTATACAAGCCTATCTATGAGCGTAGGCCTACAGACAGAGCCTTAAGGGACTCCTCATGAGGTCAACCATACGGGATTTAACCCGACAGGAAGGAACCCCTTTTTGTAACTATACCTTTAAAGACAGGAAGCCATTTTAGGGGAGGTTTGTTGTTGCTGTAATTTTTCTTTCGGGACCTCTAGGGCTAAGTGGCTGAGTCGGCGTGGGTGTAAAAAAATATGAAAAATGATGACGACGGTGACATAATTATAGCTTATGGTTTCACAGTTGCCTGCATGTTGATCCATTGTTGTGCTACTGTCAATTTATGGCTCGGTGTGTTATGTTTCCTACGCAACACCTGTTTTCAATCACTGTAGCGCTGGCCCTTTTTTCATACACCAAGCCTAGAGAGGATTGTGTGCAAGTCAAAAAGCCACTGGGTTTGTGTGGCTACCGTTTGTGCGATATTTATTCATCTCATGATTATTTTTTGGGACTTTGGACATTGCATGTGTTTCAGTGTTTCAGAGGTTGCCCAAAAGGTTGCGACATTGAGGGGCAAAAACTGGAATTAGAATTGCATTGTTTTACACGAGAGCGGCGCAAGCAGCCGCCACTACACTTTTCCATGGAGGTGAATGGAGATGTCTTAGTTCTGTCTATACTCTAAGGCTCTGGGATTACCTCCACATTATGGCACAAGCCGACATCAGAGCCTTGGGATGGTTTTTGTACCGGCTATCTGATTGGCTGTCTGGTCTCTTGGCAACGCCACGACTTCTGATTGACTCTCTCGGCAACCGCTCGAGGGCTCAGTTTCCCACAGTGCTTCGATACACAACAAACAGAAAAAACAGCCTTGCAACAAACAGAAAATAAAACACTCACAAAGCAACGTGCAGCTGCCAATTAAATGATGGGTCATTCATTCTTGTTGTTACATCCCACCCCTTGATAATTCCAAAAATGTTCATGTCAAATCATGGCACTCACCATTGAAAATGAATGGTTGGTGTTATCATGGCTGATTTTATGGGATTTACCAGGTGTACCAGATGTATAATGGGGACTCATCAGGCTTACCAAACAGACCCACTGTACAGCTCTGTGCTCTGACAGTAGTGTAGACATGGTAATGAAACCGAATGGACCTGCCATAGGTTCTCAAGTGCCGACAAAAAGCATGAGTGGTTAACCCACTTAAACTGTGTGTGTGTGTGTGTGTGTGTGTGTGTGTGTGTGTGTGTGTGTGTGTGTGTGTGTGTGTGTGTGTGTGTGTGTGTGTGTGTGTGTGTGTGTGTGTGTGTGTGTGTGTGTGTGCGTGGTGAGGAGGATTGTTCTAGGGTAGGTAATAAGGTAATGAGCCATTTGACAGTCAGACGGCCCCCCCTGACCTCTGACCTCCGACCTGCACCAGGCGGTCCTGTGTAAATAAGCAGCCGTGTGTGACACATGAACCGACAAACCAAACAAGGCCTTCCTTTCTCCTGCCCAGAGGTCTGAGCACACACACACGGCACGGCAGGGCTGTTTCTTTAGGGGGCTCGATGTCCCCGCATGGTTTTACAAGCCGAGGCTATGTATGTATGACTATAGAGCAGGGGTTTTCAACCTTTTTCATACCAGGGCCCACAATTTATTCAGAATTTGAGCCACGGACCACGATTTGAGGACATTTTTGGCCCCACAGGCTCCTAAAACTGAAGATTTCTTTTGCTTTTGTCCACAATACCAGGCTGGGTTTTCGGAGAAAACAAAACAGTCAAACACACAGATCAAAATGACCATCAATCTTCTACATTCTCTAGTTGTGTGTCACTTTTACACTCTCATAGAGTTACATCTGGTTAACCAACTTTCCATCAATTAGCCTGGGGACCACCTGGAATCCTCTGAGGGACCACTGGTGGTCCCCAGACCACCGGTTGAAAACCACTGCTATAGAGTGTTTCGCATGACGTGAGTGCGACGAGCCACTAGCTCACACGGAGTGTCTTACCCGACGTCCGCATGTAAACGCTGCAAAACCCTGTTGCTGTCAGCAGCAGAGTATTCAGAGTTTTCTGCCACGTGACGTTGAATCGTTACCACCATGAGAAGTCCATGTTTACCGTTATTTTCAAGCCATATCTGTGGTGCGAATACCACAGATAACAAGACCTTCTGAGCACCGCAAGAAAACAGTTCTAGAAAGCGACTAAGTAATGAGTATATTTACTCAAGGATGGATTTTGAAGTAAATATATATTTTTTTTACTGTACTGGGGTATTTCCAATGTTGAATACTTTTGCTTTGTAGATGAACACGGCATGTCTACAAGCTTGCAACGTGCTACCGATGTGACGCATTTTGATTTTTGCAGATCTGCTAAAAGATTTTAATTTACATTTCATGCAACGATTCCAGCAGAGCCTTTTGAAATGGGTGAAATGAATACCGGCAATACTTTTGGCACTATGGAGTGTCATGAGTTATGGTGGTGCTAGATAGTGTCTGATTCAACTCTGTATTTGTTTAAGTACTAAAAGAGTGACTTTGAGAGCCGTTTTTAGTGCACAATCTAACTCAATGCATATTTTTGGCATATTTTGAAGTTTCTAATCACTGGAACATAGTTTTTTTTAAATTTCTTGCTCACATTTGTAATTACATCTTGGCAAGGTAACAACAACACACATAAAAACCCTCAACAAAAGTGGTCTTAACCTTTAAGTAAAACCATCGAGTCTATGGAAATGCACAGCGGAAAGGCACTGGGAGCTACAAAAATAAATACATAACATGTGTTGACATGGCCCCTGGAGAGAGCAGTATATCAGTGAGTTTGGAAGGAGTTGGGGGTTTTGGGGGGGGCTCCAGGCTGCAGACTGTAAGGCCTACCTAATGGGAGCAGAGGGGCCTGGCGTTGCTGGGGGTCGTATATCTGCTGGCAACTACCGTAATTATGGTAGCCGTCACTGGCCAGAAGAGAGAGTACAGCATTACTTTCAACGGCTTCTGGAACTCCATTTCTCTCCCTCTGCCTCTATCCCTTTCCCCTCCCCCCTACGTCTCATATAGAGCACTGCAGTCCTGCCCCCTTTCAGACCGATGACTCTGGCCCTGAAGTCAATTCCCCCCACATTTATTTTCCTCATAGACTTGGTGAGGTTTGTGACAAATGAACACAATGTTTTGGGCCCATCGAATGATTTGTAAGAAGAAAAACTAAACAAAAAGGCTTGTATCCTACCATCTTTTTCCTCTTGCTAATTATGCATCACCACACACAAAAAATGGTGTTTGTTGTCATGATTTGTCACGACCCAAGTTGGCTTTGTCGGTGGTGTAATCGTCTTTACTGTATATTTATTGTTTTATTAAGTTTTATTGAGCGGGGCTGCGGGACTCTATATATTACCTTTGCAACCGTTGCGCACAAAGTTTCAGTTTCTGTGCAGTTAGAACAGAAAACATCAAATAAAACAAAGAATGTTATGCCCTATATCACAACCTATTACCCCCCAGAGCGTCAACCAATCAGCGCGCTCCATGGAATGACCCCCCTGGGAGTGCTATCCGCTGCCCACAGACCCCGACACTACTTTTTCGGTAAATATATATATTTATATATATATGCTTCTACCGGAGCTTTTTACTGATGCAACCGATGAATTGCATATTATGCAATCCATATTGTCCCGAATATAAGACGACTCTGGCTAGAAGACGACCTCCATTGTTCAACACTCACTTCTCATTTGCAGAAAACGAACATTGAATGTCAAATAGTACAGCTCCAGAATCCAATATCACTCCATTTGTTTTGTTTTTTACGATATTTCCACTGGAAAAACAAACAAACAAACAAACGTAGTCTTATATTCAGGCCAGTAGTGCAGTGGTTTTCAACCTTATTGACACCAGGGCCCACTACTTATTCAGCATTTGAGCCACGCACCACCATTTAAGAACATTTTTTCCCCACAGACCCAAAACTGAAAACTGGGAGCATAAAAATGAAACCAAATGGACCGGCAAGGGTCCATTTGGTTTCATTTTTACGTTCTCAAGAGTTACATTTAGCTAACCAACTTAGCCTGGGGACCACCTGGAACCCTCTCAAGGACCACTGGTTGAAAATCACTGCAGTAGGGTAATATAAGTGAATATTACACAAGGGGGTGGGGCTTTAAGCATGATTAATTGGCCTTGCTGAAGTGCCAACAGTCACCGTAAAGCCGACCTTGAGTGTAATAGCAATTATACAACAGTCACCATCAAATTAAACAAAGGACGTATTTCTATTGCGGGGCATTTTGCTCACAAAATAACTCCCTGGTAGTGTTATCTCTGTTGTGTTATCTTGGAAAAACACTAGTCCCCTGGTTTAGTCAGCCGGTCCAGACGCGACAGTGAGATGGCTGTGAGCCAAGACAACTTCTCACAAATACCCAGAGACCCAGAGAAACAAAACGTAACTGTAAATCACCTTGTAATTAAGACATTATAATATCTGCCATTAAGATTTTTAATGCCAGATTTGTGCTGCAACGTTTGCTGCTAGCCATTCCTGTAAGAATGGAATACAGGAAAGTTCTCTTTCAAACTCAGTTCCAATGTTTGGAACTGTGGGAGGAAACATCTTGCTTTGTGGCAAGAAAAGTGTCACAACTGTCTCTCTCTATGGTTCTGGGTGCACCATCACGCTTGTTTGAGTACAGATCTGATTTCAACCAATCAGATTGCTTGGTCGGAACTACCTGTTGTATAATGCACATTACGCATTGCTGATTGAGTACAATGGACTGTAATTGAAGGCTCTTTTGACTGTACTGCTGTATTGGATGCAACATACTCATGTTAACACCCCTGATACCCCCCACCCCCACACTAACTCCTTATATGGTCACCACACTCTATAGGAGGGAGAATTAGCCAAAAATGAAGGAAAAATAAACAATATTTGAATTATATGAAACCACTTAATACACCTTTAATATATCATGTTCAAATTAATTCCCCTATGGTATCTTATTTTTTTCCCCCAAACTCTCGCTTGCAAGCACCTAAAGTAACTTTGAGTACTGGTAAAAGCTATATAAATTCCAGTTATCATTATTATTAAAAATCAAACAAAGAAAAAAAAAACATTTGGGGATTAAAAAAAAATCTGTCAGAGGTGGAAAGTAATGAAACTCAGTAAATTATATTCAATCATCCATAAACATATCATATAAAAAGAGGCCTCTTAAGACAGGATTTAAAATGTCACTAATGATGTCGTTAGTGTGATGTCAATAGCAGGCAGAGTGTTCTAATGTACAGTAAACATTCACTCAGGTCTGCTCCCAATAACAACTTGGAAAACATTGAGGTTGGGCAGAAACCCTGTATCTCCACAGTCAACAACATGCCTTACATTACTACTTCATCATATGGTTTTCAACCATTTTCATATCAGGGCCCACTATATATTCTGCATTTATAGCCACAGACCACCACTTGATGTTGAGTTTAGTCCCTCGGACCCAAAATCAAGTTTTTGTCCACAATTTAGGAGAGATAAACTGGCAAAACATTGGTCAAATTAAAATAATTCTTATACATTTTCTAATTACTTGTGTGAGTGGAGCAAACGCAAGTTAAGCGATCATTTAGTGAAGTGCTCCAATTAATCGGTTTAGGTGATGACATAATGGCAGAATTAAGAGATCTTTATAACTAGTGAACATGCATATTATCTCCTGAAGGGCTTTTGCTTGTTTGTTTTATTTGTTATCAGGCTGCTTACCCCACTCACACACTAGTAGACCATGGCCTACTTGTGTACGGTAGAGTACTTGGCACCCTACCGAGTGCTGATCTACTTGTGTAGATTGAAAATGAAGTAATTCAGACGTTTAAATAGGCCTATAATTTACAGATTTATAAGGATCCGTTTGGTTACCAACAGCCCATCATTTAGTTGGGACCACTTGGAATCCCCTCAAAGACCACTGGTGGTCCCCAGACCACTGGTTGAAAACCACTGATATATAAGATACAGATTGTGGACATACAAGGTTTCCTGGCCAACCTGTCTGCGTGGAAGTCGTCAGCAGCCAGTCAGTTGAGTCATACAGAGGATCCTTGTGGGGCTACCAGTCAGACATTGTTACCCAGGCATAGGTTTTATGATGCAGCCAAGCAGGACAAGCTGTGGGTGTGAGTCACTTTGAGGTGCCCATGACGTACCAACACTCCATGAAACAGTGGTGGTGGTGAGGGTGGTGGTGGTGGTAGTAGGGGGTGCTCAAGAGGTAATGCACTTAAGTTACTGCAGCGCGATCGGATTTTCTTTGTTTCCTCTCCATTGCCGCGGCTCAAACCAGTTCGATCGGTAAAAAAAGCCTTATTTTGAAGCTCAGATCTCCTAAACAGGATGTGCTGTTTCTGTTATGCTGTGTCTGTTGTCTTGCCTAATCGATCATCTGGCGATCTGCCCATATACATCCGGGTCACAAGTCAGGAAGACCCGTGTAGCGCTAGTTGATTCACCAGTGCGACAACCCCATTCAGAGCGAAAACACAGGAGAGCCGTTTGAATGCATTGGATTGAATGGAGTGAATGGGACAAAAAAAAAAGAGTTGTCGCTCAATTCTGTTCCAAATGAAAGCGAGCAACGGGATCATCATCAGACGATGCGCTGGGACTAATAGTTGGATTAAAGAATGAAATCTACATCTCGTCGTGATACGAGCCGTCCGCGTGACCGGCGGAGGGGACTCCACGGGAGGTCCACGAGCAGCTCGAGAACGGCGCTTTAAGGTAAGTAATGCACTTAAGTTACTGCACCACTGGAGGCGTCCAACACTCTCTCTGAAAGCGTCCACGCTCTCCAACACTCTATTAAAACCATACTTAGGTTGTAGCTAGTGGTTGGCTGGCTACAGTCCACCACTGACTCATCATCATTGAGTCCAGCACTTCAAAGCATATAGCTCGAGGAACCAACTGGAGACCAACATGGCAACCATTTCTCCTCTGAGCTCAGTGGCACATGCATCAGTCAGCCAAGTTATTTTCTGTAGTACTATGTAGTACTTTGAGTCCTGAAGCTCAATAAATACTCTTGGTCCAAATATTACTCATTAATTATCATTACTCAAAAAGCGTTTGTGAGATTAAATAGGGATGAATTGGTTCGTTTTCCAAGGTCACTGAAATGCTGGGGGTTTGATCCCTGCCCGCCCCTTAATAGACTCAATGCCTTCCTGCTTGACACTCAGCATCAAGTGTTGGATTGGCGGTAAGTCCCTGCTCATACACCGTCATGTCCAGTGGGTATACTTGTACATCAAGCTTTCCTCCGCTACAGAAACAGGAGACAGACTCCTGACCTATATGGGCCTCAATGGCTCAGACATCATGACATCATGGCCTGGCAAGAGTGCAGAGCCATAGAGTAAGACACAAAACTCAGTTTACTTTGTGGGGCCAGCCCAATGGCTGCTCTTCTACATAGACTATTATGTAGGAAGTCGAGTAGACTTCTATTGAGAATGGAGCAAACAAATGGGTACAATGGATGAGTCTTGGACGGGAAGTAGGCAGAAATGCATTGGACTCGGGCAACAGCCCAGGTTTAATGATCTTAAAACGCTTTATTTTAGATTTTTTTGTCGTAATCGTACAACATAAACATTACAGAGACTTACTTTAAATACTTTAAAACAGTTGGCAAGTTGCACACGATTAAAATAGCTATTTTTGCACCACCCTTGTTGAAAACAATGTATTTCTATGTCCCTGTTCACGCTGCATGAACAGCACTTGAGCGCTTCATTTTATGCCCCCTCAATAACGTAGGATGAATGAATGAATGAATTTTTTATTAACAGAGATGATAGTTACAGTACAAGTCAAGTACATACTGCTACAAAACTGATAACAGCTTGGAGAATTACAGTACAATTCAAGTACAACTGCATCAAATCTGAAAAAAGCTGATTGGACACACTAGTTAAGCATACACTTGTTTACAATAGTGGCCAACTTGTTCATTTCATTAAGGAAATACTCGATATTTCATTAAGGATACTCGATGGCTCTGATAGTGTAAGCACATGACATCATCATAATCATCTCCATCACTCTTGATTAAACTACACAAAAGTCCTACCTGATTGCAAGAACTACAAACAACTTTAAACTCACTTTGCCACTAGATCTGCTACTAACTTGCAAGTGTAGACCCTCTGTATTAATGCTTGGGGTGTGTATCGACTTTGACTTGAATTTTTGGGGCGAACTTCTCCTTTATTAAGTGTACCTTGTTAAAACGTCCTTCACTTGTGGTAGCCAGAAGTGGAAAGTACCGTAAATAAGTTGCCCCATTCTATTCTTCCGCCAGTTGTGAGTCATTGTTAATTGCCAGAGAGTTGATCAATCCTGACACCCTATTAAAACGCAAAACACCATCCCCTCTCTCTCTCTCCCTCTCAGAGCGAGTAGGGGTATAGTCATCCTCTAAGGATCGGGTTGTATAACACACGCACGCGCATGCGCACGCACACGCACACACGCACACACACACACCCTGTGGGGATGTGTGGGCGTCCGGGTCGGCCCATACTAGGTGTTTGGGTTTGAAGATGGTGGTGGTCCACCAGGCGTCTGGGTCTGGAGATGGAGGGAGTTTCCATTAACTCTGTCAACAGCAGCACTGAAGTTCTGCTAATTAGATCCTTCTGGAGCAAAGACGACTAAACAGACCGTTAGCGCCATGACTAAACCGATAAACTATATTGTGTCACCGTCGTCTCCGGTACAGTTGCACGGCGGACCGGTGAACTTGCTCCTCCCTGTTTGACGATTTGTAAACATTTTATAGTCATAGGCTTATAGTTTAGAAAAGTTCGACTTTAGTCTGATGATACTGCCACTAATGATATTGTGACGGTTCTTGTGGTTATTTACAAGTGTTGGAATATCTTCAATTATAATCATATCGGCTGACATGGGCTATCAGTCTTTAAGGTTCCAACAATTGGTGATCGGAAACATCGGCCAAAAAACCCTGATCGGTCGATCTCTACTTTAAAGTAAAGGAAGTTAAGATTGGGGGGAGGTGTATGGAGGCCAGGGACTCGGCTGGTAGTGATTCTTGTTGACGATAATGGACCATATGGGAAAGGTTTCGGAAGGAGCGAGAGAGAGAGAACACCGCAGGGGCTACCATGGCGGAACAGTTTCCTTCGGCTGGCTGTTTGTCGAGTCTCTCTGCAAACTAACTGGAGGCAGGTTGGTGCCATTATGCTGCTTAGTTGTAACCTCCAAGCATATGAGGGGAAGGGGGGAAGAAATGAGGATGCTGGAGGAGGGGGTGGTCGTCTTTAAGTACAGGGCACTGAAGCTCTTACCCCTGGCCCTGTACCTTAACTCTGACCGTATATGAATGGAACCAAATGGACCTGTCAGAGAGGGGGGGACAGGCAGGTCCATATGGTCAGAGTTTCCAACTTTTAAGGGTCAATTTAAGAAGCCCCTGGGGAACCGTGAGAGTCCCTGGATCCTGGATGTTTGTGTATGGCCTCAGGGGCCGCAGGTGTTTTAGTTTCAAGAGAAAACGGGGAAAAAAAATCACACCAACTGAACTTAAGTGAGTGGTGCTGTTGTGTACTCTTGTATTGGTGAAACAGCGGCCCCTCTTGGTACGTTAAACATAGAGACATGGGTGTTCCGGTGTACCCGTTCCCGTGTCCCCCTTGCTGTTCATTTCCATAGAAGTTGACGTTTTGAAGCACCCGGAACACTGCCAGAAGTAGGATCTACTTTGTTAGTGTTACCTCCATGTATGCACCAGAATGAATTCTGTCGAGAACGAGCAAAGGGAAAAAGGCCTACTACACGTTTGGTAAACCAAACCAGACTTGCTGGTTTTGCGGTGGGCTTATTATCTGTCATATAATACATCTATTATGTTTTGAGATGTGGTATATGACGTGAGCACCAGTGGTTACTCCAGCAAAAAACAACGTAATCAGAAATTGCTCTGTCCATGTTCACAAAGCAAACCAGTGGGCGTGCTCTCCTGGTGCTTGTGAATGAATTTCAGCCACCTGCAGTTTCAGGCATGACCACTAGGGCCCGGAGCTTCAAGTCTGGAGAGCGCTACTGGGGGCTTGGGTGTATCACATTTAGTGTGTGGGGAAAGGCTGGGAGACCTGGTTCATTGAGGAAGATTCATCTTCCAGCTTCACCAGCTGTTGGCTATAGAGGCTCGCTTTTGAGACTATTAACGGTAGTTGCCGAAGTTACTGTGGGTTACATTTTCGGGAGCATCGCGCGGCAATTGGCTGAAAAATGACAACTTCCGGTGGAAGTTAACAAACCGGAAGTCCTGCCTTTTGATAGTCACTCTGGGGTACCCTGATTACATCCGCACTGCGAAATGAAAGCCTGGAGATCGAGTCTACTTCCTAATCGAGTCAGTGGTGGGAACAGTTACCGGCGTATTGTTCATAGACACCTCCTTGACATGTGTGTCAGGGGCGGGAATTGGGAACCGGGACTTTCTGTTTGTTTTTTTTCGAGGCAGGGCCTCCTCACTGGCCATTATGCGTCCACTGTAATGGCCCATAATGACCTTAGGCATATTATCGTGCATTAGGCTGATCATGCAGGATGCTGGTGTGGGCAGTGAGTAGTTATTAGTTCCATCTCTTAGCCGTTGAGTCAAGGGGAGCCTGAGGCTGCACAGTACTGACCTTGTATTGTGCAAGCCTTACATAAGCGTACTGATGAGTTGTGCAGGGTCCGGTCCGATGTGATGAGTTGTGCAGAATTATAGCTGGAGCTGTGCTTTAGGCCTAAAGTCATAAAGAGACAAAGTGCTTGTCTGCACGCATCTCTCTCCAAGACGAGATCCCACAACAACTGTCTGAGAAGAGTGGATTTAGTGACCATGTACCTGGCAAGGACCCCGGCTCCCCCAGGAAGGCTTGACCCAAAACAAACTCGGACCCTGAGTATAGACAGAGTTACGCCGTCGCAAACTCCGCTCACTTCATGGAGGAAGTTCGGTGGCGGCTGTTTGACATGAATGTCTTTATTTTAGATTGTTTTGAAGTAATATAGTACAGCATACTGTAAACAACAGGCAACAGCCCGGCTTTAAAGTGTATTCATCCCTTTATCTTAGATCATTCAGCACACCATAAACACTAACAGCCCAGCATTAGTGATCATAAATCCCTTTATTTTAGATCTTTTTATTATAAATACTAACTCTATTGTTGATCCCTTTATTTTGTAGTGCTACTAGGCAGGCTACAGCCTAAACATTACAGAGACTGTGTCACTGCAATATATTAAAACTCAAATTTGTCCCTCTTTCAGGCTGCATGAACATCACTCGAGCCCTCAGTTTTCTGAGCCCTCAATGTCGCAACATCTCTGACAACAACCCGATTAAGACCCTCTTGACTTCAACATGTGTGTTCGATGCAATTCCTCTTAACTTTTTCATCACTATAGATGGAATGTTTAACCTCATATTTTACAAGTGTGGTCCCAGTGAGTTGCTATTGAGCCACTATAAGACATTCTGTCACTTTGTTAATCTCCTGCAATCTAAACTGGATTAACTTTAAAATGGACTAGAAATGCCAAAAGCAAAGGTAAAAAGAGGTGACACCTCTGACACAGGAGGCACTTTGCATTAGTTAAAAGTGCCACCGGCGAGGCATGACTAAATACTCCCGTGGGTAAAGGCATGCAATTGGTCTTCAGATGTGTTGGGAGTTATTCACTTATCAGTGGGGATGTTTGGCTTTGATATAATCTGCCACAGCTGAAGCTATTTATCAGTATCTCAGCCAGCATGGGGATTAACCTATAGGAAGTCTTGTGTGTGGGGTTGGGGGTTGAGGAGGTCAGGGGAGGTCAGGGTTAGGTTAACTCAGAGGGGTCCATCCATGGACTCCAGTTAGCCGACTGATACTTAACAGGCTCTTCCTGCTGTGGGGAGGTCAAAGGACACATCCATCCACATCAGAGGCTTATTAGCGCAAAGCACAGGTGGTCCTGACCACACACACACACACACACACACACACACACACACACACACACACACACACACACACACACACACACACACACACACACACACACACACACACACACACACACACACACACACACACACACACACACACACACACACACACACACACACACACACACACACACACACACACACACACACAACAATTGGTCACTAATTTGGGATGCAACAAATTCCTCTTTTGGTTCTCAAGCTAAACAAAAAGTTTTGGGAACAACTGCAATTGTATTTATTTATTTTTTCTGTAATCTTCTCATTACCTTTTTTGGACTTTTAATCTGTCAACTATAATATATATAATTTTTTTTTTTTTACGTAAGAAAAGATTCCATATAAGCCTTTGGCTTCTTCCTTTCTTTGCACATCATTGTACATAGATATTGTATTGTATTTTTTATAACTGTGCAAAACAAATAAACTAAACTAAACTAAACTAAGACCTGTACCCACAAGTGATGGAAACAAGTACACACGTTTTACTAAAGCAAAACTAATAATACTGCTGCATCTAGCGTTGTGAGCTTGTAGACTGAATATTTTCAACCGATTATTATTTACAATTTAGGCATTTAGCAGATGCTCTAGATACAGAACGACTTACGGATCATACATGAACAAGAGAAAAATCATGGGAAATACATGTGAAAACTAAATTTTAAACGGGACATTCTGCATAACGACTACTTTTACCTGTAGTAAAACATCAGGGGTACTTTTCTCCATTGCGGACTATATTGGGTGCAGAGAGAAGACGATTTCCTCCAGGCCTTCAGGCCTGTCTGAGGTCTACTAATACCCAGACCAACCCGTCTGCAACGCAGCACCTCAGTATGCCAACAGAAACAGCAGGGCAGCTATAGAAACAATGCTGTGGTGTTCTATGACGGCACACTGCCTGTCCTCATCATCTTTCAGTGCTGGGAAAAACTGCTCCCATTCTTTACTTATAAGTTGCCTATTAATAATGCAATGTATAGAACTGCTAAAGTACTTTGACTTGAGTCAAAGTGCAAAAGTGTTGGCATCAAGATACATCAGGTATTTCAAACTGGACAGACAGTGAAGTACAGTACAGTACATGGTGGGCGTTACACCAAGGCCACATCAGAGAGTCGGAGAGAAACTCTATACAAAAAACCTTCCAAATTACAGCCAAGATGGAGTGCAAAGTGCTGACTGATGAATCCCAGTGTTTAGAGGATTCTGTGGGTTTTAGGAAATGGTGGATTGTGAACAGTGTTTATAGAGAAAGTTGATAGGATCTTTATATATTTGCTCAGTTATTTTTACAGACAGGCGTTATTACTTGCGTGCTGGCCAGACGCGCGCTCTAACATGTTTAGCCTCTTAGAGCTGGTGGATTTAGACGTGTACTTCTCTGGGAAATAGCTGTGAGTTATGTAAATCGCCACTGTCGGGCAGAGACCTTGTATCTTCATATTACTTCATATACTAAAAAAAGTCTTCACTGAAGTTGATGGCATCATATCATCACACAAAAACATTAAGCTCAAAACCTGAAAACAAACAACTTGTCTTGAAGCTTGAAGATCTGGCACTTTTCCTTTTTTCTCATCTTTATCTGAATCCAGAAAAAAAGTGCCGGTTTTGTGACTTAATGAGGTTTTCCACCCGACGAGAGACGAAATGTTATGTAACAACAGACTGTAATGAAGTCGTTTTGTGGTTGTCTGGTCCGGCCAAGAGCTGGTTAATATGGACACAGCCTGTTCTATACATCAAAACTGATCCTTCCTCAGTCATGAACTGTATGAATCTGACACGTTGGTTCACTTCAAGTACTTCTTGTCATACTTGGTTTGGTACTTCGTGTGTCCGTTTTTATTCTGTCTGAATACTACTGGGTGAGATCATGTTCATTCACATGGGAAAACAATATACTGTACATTGGACCCATTGCACCCAACTGGCGACATACATTCATGAATTACAGTAGTCAGTTTTGAACAATACTTTTTGCTGCATGTAAAGCCTTGACAATAATAAGGTGAACATAACAAGGCATTAGTTAATAGCCTAGAAAAAAGAAGGAAATGCCAGCACTCATGAAATATCTTTTTTCTTTGTCTTTTTTTTCATATTCCAGTGAAAGTGTTCGCCGCTCCAGGCTCCAACGTCACCCTGCCATGCCGGCTGAAGCATGGCGAGACGAACCCGTTTGCTAATGTGGGCCTGCGAGTCAAGTGGACCAAGGTCAGTAACTACAAGTACATTTACTCGAGTACAATTTTTAACTACTGTACAAATTGTACAATTTGGAAGTATTTCACTCTACTTCAGTATTTGCAATTTCCAATTCCAGTACACATATACAACGGTTCACCGAAAAAACCTGAACCGTTCGGTACGGGGTACACGGTTCAATACGTGCTAATGGGCTGCAATATTTCGGTTCGCATCCATTCATTTCTTACAGCTGCGGAGAATGTAATTCTTCTCAGTCACACGCCGTTGTACGGCACTAGCACACCAAGAGCATTTAGGGGTTCAGTGTCTTGCTCAGGGACACATCGAGACCAACTCTGGGGGAGCCCGGGTTTGAACCGGCAACCTTGCGGTTACCATCCGGTGACCCTACCCCTGGGCCAATGCCGATCCAGTTACTATGTAGACTTATTCAGCCCCCAGACCTGCTTTTTTTTTGAAAGGGAAATGATTGAAACCGTATACCGAATATAGGAAACACAAAACAGCTCAAAAATCGAATATAGAATAGCCGAATATGATTAATATTATACATTTTTTTCCTACTATCGCTGTCATACAGTAGCAACACCTTAAAGCTATCTGATTATGCCAAAAATTAGGAGGAAGGAGCATTCAGGGATTTGGGTGATTAGTAAAAGCTTTCCTTACCCCGGTAAGAAGCATAACAAGCATGATTACGCCCCCCGCCATTGCCTAGCTTAATGAGCCCAATTGTTTGATACGGTCCTAATGCTAGTGGCCATTTAGCATCACTAGCCTCGTCTTGCTAGCTGCTGTTGTCTGTAACACAGGATCGCTGCCTCGCGCCCATAGACGTCCATTCTATCCATTTCTTTCAATAGCCTGTATCCCCTATTCCCTATCGCAGATGGCATTTTTGGTCAAACAACGTATATTCCATTGCTCAGAGCAATCATCTAGTGATTGCTAGCAAACAACAGATGTACCGGCAACATCCTGTGAGCTGATCTAAAATGTCCCCCTTGGCACTTTGAATTACGAGTTCCACATTGGGAATCACTAGCTAACTCCAAAATTTAAAAGAAAATGCTGGCAGGAAGAGTATTAAAGAACAATAACCTCTCAGTGTCTCTAACCCTAACCCACAACTCCCTGTAGGAACAGGGAGGGGGAGAGAGGCGGGGAACACAGGAGGGGGTGGAGATTTGGCAGTTTGTGACCTAGAAATCTGCTGTTCAGACAGAATTAGTCACAAAAGTCCAGAAAAGAGAGAAACCACTGAATATTCATAGATTTTTGGGATTGTCAAGAGGCCGTAAAACACCCAAAACAAACAAAACAGTGTTTTTTGAGGTCACAAACCCTTCAAGTTTTTCAAACTGGACAGACAGTACAGTACATGGTGGGCGGTACACCCACCATGTAGGAAGAGTGTTAACGAACAATAACCTCTCAGTGTCTTATACAACTCCCTGTGCAGGAGTTCTGACTTCTGAGAGGTCATTACAATACTCATCATTGCCTCTATTTAGATGCCTCTAAATCTCGACGCCAATTACATTGGTTTGTCTTCATTTATAAATGCATAAACTTTATTTGCAACAGTACCTGGTCTAGTCTACCTCACCCTACCAAGATATCTGCTATACCCATACTTTGAAATCCCCAGAATCTCCAATGTGGTTGGACAGTCTTTCTGCTACAAAGCTCCATTTGATTAGAGCAATCCCCCAACCTTTTTGGACCCAAGATCTACTTTTCAGCAGCCAACCCCTCCGAGATCTACCAGTGCAATATCAACATGTCAAACGGCACGCATCGTTGCCAGCCTGCAGTAACTTCACAACAACACAACACTACTTTGTTTTACCACATTATGCAATCATAATAACAATCCAGAATAGTCCATTATAAGTTGCAGAACAGTCCATACACACACACACACACACACCATTTTTTTCCTTCCCCCCCACATCTCCCGAGATCTACTCGTGATCAGGTCGAGATCTACCGGTAGATCCCGATCTACTGGTTGGAAGCTCCATTTGATTAGAGCAATCCCCCATTATCTCTTAGATCTATCTCATCATTCAGTTACTTCAGGACTTCCCTACATTCACATTTAGGCTTGCACTTGCTTCTAATCCAAGTATTGACACTATTTGGACTGCACCCTCTTACTTTCTGTCTGTATGTTCTGTATGTTTTTTAATAGGTCCCCCATGAAAATGAGACACTGCATCTCAAGATAATTTCCCTTAATAAAAAAAATAATAGAAACTGACATCTGAATTCTAATCACTATTATGTTTAGTCAGCATGTTTGACTGCATTAATTGCATACACTAAGGGGTGGTTTCAACAGGTGGTCCGGGGATCACCAAGGATTCCAGGTGGTCACCAGCTAAATGATGGACAGTTGGGAACCAAATGGACCCTTATAGATCTGTAACTCTTGAGAGTGTTAAATGAATCCAAATGGAGTTAAATTATATTAACATCTGTTAATATAACACCTATATTATCTCAAATATTTATCTCAAATTGTGCACAAAAACTTGAAAATCTTTGCTTTTGGGTCCGAGAGACTAAACTCATCATCAACGGTGGTCCGTGGCTAAAATGCTTGAACAAATGATGGGCCCTGGTATGAAAAAGGTTGAAAACCCCTGCACCATTCGGTTGTACAATTTGGGATTAAACCGTCTAGCCATTTTCTGGCATTTTTTTCCTGGAATATTCAGTGCATGACTTTTGTTTAAAAATCTATTCTCCATGACTGACCACTAGGCAGTGGACGGCCTTCCTGACGGCCAGGACGTGTACATCAGCATGGGCTTCCACAAGAGGGGCTACGGCCGCTACGTGGCGCGCGTCTACATGCAGGAGGCCGACCCCGAGGACGCCTCTCTGATCCTGACCGACGTGCAGACGGAGGACGGCGGCGTCTACCAGTGTGAGGTGGTCAACGGCATTGATGACGCCTTCCAGGAGGTCACCCTGGAGGTGCGGGCCGACGCTGCCGACTTCCCCGAAGGTACCGACGCTCCCATCGACGCCCTCAGCCAGGCCCCCGGTGACGTGCACGGCAAGTTCTAAATGCATGCGTTTAGTTTTTCTTATTATTTTTAGATAAACGCATGCTACTTGTTGGTGGACGGACGGCACGCACACCCCCCTCGTCGCGCTGCGTGTTGCAGGAGAATTCCACACCAGAAGCCTTTCTTTACATTCTTTCTTATTTCCCACAAAAAAGTGGTTCCAGTTGTTATTTTGATCTCTCCAGAATGCTTTTGTTGTGTTATATATTGTTTCTCCACCATGACAATAATGTGTTGACACTCACACATTCACTCTCACTGGGGGGTTGCACACAGTTTGCGGCTGAACCAAAAGTGAAAGTGTTGAGAGTCAACACACTATTGATGTGGTGGAAAGACAATATATACCGTATATAGGTGAATTTAACCAACATCCCATAGCCCCATTCTAAGCTTATGTTGGGGTAAAGATACAATAACGATTTTTTTTCTCCCATAAAATAGTAACTGAATCAATAATTTGAAAATAAATCAACTGCAAATAAAGCCTTCTGGGGTGGAATTCTCCATTAAACCACTGAAAAGTCACAGTGTCTATATTGTACATCAATATAGACATTGTTATTCATCTCCAGTTATTCTGGATGCTTCCCAGATGATTAGCTCATGATGCGATATTGTTTACATACAGTATGCATACGTAAGTAAGTGTATAGAGAGTATCCTGCACATTGCTAAAGGTAGCATTTAAGAAAATACCTTATAAAAACCAAATTGGCCACAATCTACAAAGGCCTCGCAGTGCAGCTTACAGATTAGATATTTATGTACTGTATCTGTATAACCGAGTCAAACTGAAATGTGGTTTCATTTTCCCTATACAACCCCCCAGTGCTTGTGTGGGTGCGAGGGATTTTGGTACGGGGCTGAAAGGTTTACGATACGTCGTTGTACATCTTCTTAGCGCCGCTCAATGAGTTATCGCCTAAACTCCGACAAAAGAAAAGCTCAGGCCGGCCACGACATGAATCAAAATCAACATGGGGTTAAACATATCACAGGGAAGTTTTCTCTTCCTGGTTTCTTGCATAAAATAAGACAAGGAAAGGAGAATAATTTGTGTCGTTTTATGCAGGATTTGATCGCGATTGCAAACCCAAATGCGTCATTCCTCAAACATATACTCAACTCACAGCTCTCGGCTCTGCACGTTTTGCATCATAATTAAATACGACTTTTCCACTCTTAAAAACACATGTCCAATTTTTCCCCCCGGGTTTATAGGCTATATATTATTCATTCATTAAACTCATGGTTATAAACCATTTCGCTGCCCCTAGTGCAGGCAGTCAGATAGACCACTGCCCACATATAATCGAGGGAGTTTCCCCGCATTTGTGAAGCATTAATTCGGGGCGTCGTCCGGACATGCACGTGCAGTATATTAAATAGCAGGTGTGTCACAGAGGAACCTTGAATCCCAGCCATAGAAACATGATGAGGTTTCTGCCTCACAGCTGTTTCTTTGTCGAATCGCCACAAGGATTGCGGGATTACCTGTGAAGGCAGCGCTAACGCCTAGCTAGTGTTCACTCCGATGCACATGGGTGGAAAAAAGTATTCCCATTTATTTTTTATTTTTTTAAATTTAAGTACAAATATGTAGAAATACTGTACTGTAAAAAAAAAAGTAAAAATGTGGCTTAAAGGATTTTTTTTTTCAACCAAGGTTCATGTTTTAGGTTGTTATTAGAGAATGAATCTTAATTAATCCATTAAAGGGATTTTTTTAAGTTAAGCTGTATTAAATACTTGCCATTAATATAGTGGTGTTAAGTGTATTAATTGATGTCCAGAGTGGTGGGAGTTCTGCTCTGGTTTTGGTGAAATACTAAGTAGTTGCGGTCATTTTTGGGGGGGTCACTGGGGTAGTAGTAAAAGTAAATGAATCCAAAAAAAGAATGTAATTTGTATTGTTGACCTATTTCTAAAATATTAGCAGTTCCTTCCTTTCAGTTTGGTCAAAAATGAACAAAGGATGTCCTAATATTTAAAAAATAATAATAATTCAACAAGACAAATGACGTTAGTTTTGTGGATACATTTACTTGGGGGCAACTACGTGTCCCCAGGGACCCCCACGAAATGACCAGAACTACTCAATACTGACCAAAACCAGAGCAGAACTCCCACCACGGGACTGGCAATCAATTAATCCTATATTGATAACAAGTATTTCATACAACTTAAGTTCCAAAGATCCAAACTATCCCTTTAATCTTAGGAAATAAATGGTGAAACATAGACTGCGAGTCCGCGAAGTTCTGGGTCCTTTCAGGAAAGACAGGCGATTCTTTCAACGATTCTCTCACATCCACCAAGCTACTGGTCCTGACTAACAAGGCTACACGCACTTGCCAAAGCCCTGGAGTTTGGCATGCATGCCAAGCTTCCCCGGAGAGACATGGACCCAGACAGGTCCTGTGTCCTCACACAGGGACCACACACATTCTTCACTGGCCGGTCCGGGAGACTGACTAACTGGCTATAAATCAGCATAAGTGTATAGAAATACACACAGAGACACATACAGAGTCACAGTGAGAAACAGGGCCTGGGAAAGGAAAGGGAAAAAAACAGTGCTAGTCCAGTTCTTTAAAAAAACAGGGGTACACTAGTCTAAACCTCAGTGTTCATTTAAGAGAGTGAAAACCAAACAGACCCATTTGCAGTCTATAGATACACAGGGGTTGACACTAACACTTGCCCGCTTGCCCGGGGCAAGTAAAAAAAATGGTGGGGCAAGTGAAGTCTGCTACCTGGTTGCCCGATCGGCCCACCTGGAACCCTCTCAGGGACCAATGGTGGTCCCCGGACCACCTGTTAAAAAAAACCCTGGTTTAAAGCTCCCAAGTAGGAAGTAAACTTAAATGCAAAATTTATAAATATATTTTTTGGGGGCAAGTGACCATGACCTGGGGGCAAGTAGAACCTGAATTGGGCAAGTGCCTCAGAGACCTTAGTGTCAACCCCTGGATACAGATACAGGCAATTGAAAGAAATGGATAGAATGATGTCTATGGGCACGATGTGGGACCCTGTGTTACTAATACAGCTTGATTTGACTTATTTATGATAATAAGCATAATCACAGCGATCCCCACCCCTAGTGGTTATAGTTATATAGGCCATACTCAAGAGCATAATCAAAGGGCCATTGTGAAAGTTCTGACGCTATTTGAATGGGAATAATTTGATAAATAAAAAATACGAAAATTACTGGCAAGCGATGACTATTACGTACGTTGCGTCAGCAGCCTATAAAAGGGGGTAAGATTGCTGCAGATCTAAGGCGAGCATAACTCTAAGGAGGGCATAACTATGTTTGATTGGCGTAGATCTTCAGCAGTAGCCGAAGATCTACACCTCGTGTTGAGATGGATTAAAAATGAAATGTGTCCTTCAGATGTAAGACTTAAAATATAGCTGCAAGCAGCAATAAAACGGGATCAAGCAAGCAGCAATAAGGAGTAAGAACAATACGCACAAATAAGCCATAGAAACATGGGAGCCTGAACTTCAGAAATACATCAGGTAATTATGGGAGCAGGGCAGGGTTTTTGATTCCTGCCCTGACTGACTCACAATCTGGTGTGACTGAGTGAATGATTGGTGAGCTGTGAGTGAGTGGTGAACTGAGCTATGAACTGTCATTAGTGACAACATGGCCGAATAGTGACAGTCAAACAGCCTTGCCCAGCCATGAGGCCCATAGGGCAGGTGCCTATCTCCTGTTTCTGTAGCATGAGGCAGCTTGATGTACAAGTACACCCTCTGGACATGACGCTAGTATGACACAGGGTCTTACCCCCAATCCAACCCTTGATGCTGAGTGCCAAGCAGGGAGGCATTGGATCCTGTTTTTAGAGCCTTTGGTATGACCCGGCCGGGAATCGAACCCCGGCCTCCCAGTCTCAGGGCGGACACTCTAACCACAAGGCCACTGAGTTGCTGAATGAGTAAATGATTGGTGAGCTGTGAGTGAGTGGTGAACTGAGCTGTGAACTGTCATTAGTGACAACATGGCCGAATAGTGACAAAACACAACATGGCCGAATGGTGACAACCACCATTACATTGAGTTTTACCCTGGGTTACACATAGAACCATGAACTTAGATGTAGAAGACCACATGAGATTGTGCATGATTGACTCATATTACTAGGTGTCCGTGCCGGGATTTGAACCCAGGAACTCTCATTTCCAAGTCATGCGCTCTACCAATGAGGCTACCCAACAGACACAAGACATACTGGAAACAACACACACATTCAGTGGACTGCTTGGTAAATGGTAAATGGTGCATTTATATAGCGCCTTTATCCAAGGCGCTTTACATAGATTGTGCATCACATTCACCCATTCACACACACATTCATACACTGATGGCAGTGGGACAGGGACACATCGACACTAACTCTGCAGGAGCCCGGGATCGAACCGGCAACCTTGTGGTTACCATCCGGTTACTCTACCTCTGAGCCACTACCGCTCCTTAAATATGCACAAATAAGCCATAGAAACATGGAAGAAATACATCATGTGATTGTGGAAACACAGCAGGGTTTTTGGAGACTCAGACTTTGTATTGTCAGCAGTGGGACTTGAACCCTCAATCTTGTGTTCCGAAGTCAGGCACCCTACCGACTGAGCTATCCAGGCACAATGATTTGCTTAGTTGTTGTCATCAATGAAACAACCCAACAACACGCCACCAAGCAGTAAGCAATATGAACAATATGCACAATTCAGCAGTCCGAGGGTGGAGCTTAGTGGTCAAAGTGACAAATGGAAACAAGTTCCACATGCTTATTCCTCTCACACAATCTGGCACAATGTACTTGCTCCAGTGTTGCCAGAGAGAAACAAGCAGAAGAAGACTCTTCACAAACGAGCAACTTTCATTGGCTTATAAAAACGTCATTTTTTGATGAAAACAAATTTGCTTCTGAAGTTTTGTCCGGATGGGGCCAAAGTTCTCATGTAGCAGGTGTCATGCAAATTGATCAAAAATCCAGGCATAAAATCAGGCATGAGCATTTTTCAAACTGCTTAAAATGGCAGACACTCTGGGGGTGGAGCTTACCAGTCGAAATTACAGATGTGTTCCACATGAATCAAGGAACGTGTAGAAACAAGTCCCATGATTTTAAGCCAAACGAAGCCTGAGTTATGCTTGTTCAAATGTTTCAGTTTCAAAGAATTGCTATAGCGCCCCCATTTGAGCGATTGGAGCAAGACTGGTTTTAGTGTTATTTGGCATCCCCCTCTACCAAACTGTAAAATCTCATAAACAGATTACTTTGCATGTGTAGATTAGGGATAATAGAAGAATTTTCACAAACAAGCAATTTTCATTGGCTCGTAAAAACATCATTTTTTTCACTGAAAACAAAATTCACACTCATTTCATGTTTGTATGGCTTCAAAGTTCATATGTAGGTCATTGTTATGCATTTTGATCAAAGATTGTAGGAGAAGAGACATTTTAACTGTTTTACATATGATTAAAGATGGCGGCTCATCTAAAGGTCAGAGGTCAAAAGTCAGAATACAAAAGTTGTTTGACATAAGCAGACGCATAAGTGAATATAAGTTACATTTCTGTGAGTCGAGCAGTTCATGAGTTATGAGTGTTTAAAGTTTGCAATTTCAGTTGAGTGCTATAGCGCCACCATTTGACCAGTGGTCACAGGCTTCGCATCATCACCGTTTGGCATCACCCTCTACCAGATTACCAATTTTCGCGAAAACCGACTGCACGGTTCAGCCAGAACAGCTATTTCTGGCGGAAGAAGGAGAAGGAGAAGGAAAAAAGAGACAGAAACAAGAAGGGATCAAGTCCACTTCGTGGACTGCTTGATCCCTTAAATTAGTGTAATAATGTCATACTTCTTCTTTTGTTATCTTGTGGTCTGTAGGCGTGGTGTTCCCCTACAGCCCAGGCCAGGGCCGCTACAACCTGAACTACCACGCGGGGGAGCAGGCATGCGTTGAGCAGGGCGCGGTGGTGGCGTCCTTCGACCAGCTGTACGAGGCGTGGCGCGGCGGCCTGGACTGGTGCAACGCCGGCTGGCTGAGCGACGGCACCGTCCAGTACCCCATCACCAAGCCCCGCGAGCCCTGCGGCGGGACCAACGCCGGGGCCGGCCTCAGGAACTACGGCCGCCGCGACAAGTCCAAGAGCCGCTTCGACGTCTTCTGCTACACCGCTGCCGTGACAGGTTGGTGCTTCCACCATTTCTTGGTTCCGGTCCGATTCCTATTATTACTCTTATATTTATATTTTATGGAACACGTTTATGCCAAGTATCAGATTTCGGGTATCTAGCGGCTAGCCGTGGCTTATCTTTGGCAGTAATGCATGTAGTTTAATGATATTACTCTACCAAAATGGGAAGTATGTAATATATTACTCTGCCCACAGCACACCTCTTTACTTATTGCAAATGAGCTTGTTGTTCCATGATGTGAAAATAGAGCAGATTTACAAGCCATCAACAGATCTAATCCACCACAGCATTCTGCACAAATGACCTACACTACAAATTGTCGCTAAATAGATGTTGTACATCTCTCTTCTTTTGTGGGTAGGAGGGGGGGAATTTGAAAGTTATCACGTAATGTACAACTCGGTTACTCTTTGATTCAAGTAATACGTAATATAATAGTCAGGGGTGCACATAAGTGGTGCTCAGGTGCTCAGGAGCACCAAAAATCCTACATGAGCTGTCAATCCAGGGCTGGAAAGCTTCTCTGAGCACCACACAGCTGGGGCTCATAATGACCGGCCGACTGGGCCAGGGAAAAAAAGCCTTGAAAATGAAATAATTCTAACTAAAGTCTAAAATACTACTAGTATTTTTAATGGATGTAGTGCAGGTAGTAGTACTACTACTAGGCTAGCCACTATTGCAACGCCCAAACCATCGCCTGTACTGTAATACTGTACATTGATTGGGCTGTATGGAGTGGAAAAAAGGGGTCCCAGGGCCCGGCGATGCGGGTCGCCGCATTTTGTGAGCACCAAGTATCCCCACGTGGTCCTCTGAGTAGAGGACCAAAATAGTTATGTGCACCCCTGATAATAGTATTACTTTTTCTAAGTGGTCATAAGTTGAAACACTATTCTCTTAAGTAATATTGCCCTATACTGGTCGTGGCTTCCCAAAACGTGAACACAAGTGGCCACGCACGTGTGCGCGCGCACACACACACACACACACACACACACACACACACACACACACACACACACACACACACACACACACACACACACACACACACACACACACACACACACACACACACACACACACACACACACACACACACTTGAGTGCCATCTAGTGGACATCATTTCTGTTGCCTTGTGAAACACAGTTTTGTTTTGTTTTGTTTTTAACACTATAAGTAGACGACAGGATATACTGAAGGCTCACTCTTTTTCTGGTGAAAAAAAAAGACCCAATATAGATTTTTGCCCAAGCACAGAAAATACTGTGGGCCTCAACAGATGGCCTGAACACACACACTTTGTGTACATTAAGTAGATCTGCCAATCTTTTGATTTTTGAAGTAGTTGGGGACTGCAGCTGGTATTGCAATACACCTTTCAGTAAGCCTCTTCCCAAACTGCTATGGTCCGATCACAGCAATCACAGCTATGATAGACAAACCTCTCCACCAATAGCTTTCCTACATGACAAAACATTGTATTAAAAAATAAATGTCACACACACATTTCTCCACTGCACAGGGCATGCCTTGTCTATTAAATACACTGCCTCGTCTTGTCTATTAAATACACTTTGAACGGATTGGTACTGATCTCTCTAACTCTCTACTCTTTTATCTCTCTCTGGCCCTCTCCAGGACGTCTCTACTGGCTGGTGCAGCCCCACAGGCTGTCGTACGACGAGGCGGTGCAGGCCTGCATCGACGACGGCGCCGAGATCGCCAAGGTGGGCCACATGTTCGCCGCCTGGAAGCTGCAGGGCTACGACCGCTGCGATGCCGGCTGGCTGGCCGACGGCAGCGTGCGCTACCCCATCTCCCGGCCCCGCAAGAACTGCAGCCCCACCGAGGCGGCCGTGCGCCTGGTGGGCTTCCCCGACAAGCAGCAGCAGCTTTACGGCGTCTACTGCTTCGAGCCCGCCCAGCAGTGATAGATAGCAGCCTGGATGATAGAATGATACGCCCAGAGCTGGTAGAAAAGCCACCAAACACACCACCAAAGAGCAACAGCATCTATAGAAAAACATCAGCGCTTCCCAACCCCCCTCCTACTTTTTTTTCCTGTTTGTCTTTCCTGGTTCAGGGCTCCGTTCGTTCGGAGGTTTTGAAAGCATTTGATGCCTCCAACCGTCCACCCTGATCTGATCGGACACGACATGCCGAAAGGCATGCCGATGCGCGATCAGTAATGCACATTTTTCAGTTTCGTTCAGTTCGGTTTGTTATGGCGATCGATCAATTAGTGTTTTCTTAAAGTGACTTTCACTTTTAAGCCGCTATTGTATCGGTGGTATACACGATTTGTTCTCACATTAATGTTATCAATAACATTACATATTTTAGTTGTTTTCTTTTTTTTTCAATTATGTGGGGGTACACATGCACCCCCCGCCGGCACACAGGTTGGGAATCGCTGATCTACAACCAGTAAAAGCAGATAACCGTTCCGACCGTAACTAGCATGAACTCGTTGCCTTTCAGAAGCTGTGATAACCTTTTTTTTGTTTTAATTCTTACAAAACAAACAAAATAAATATTTTGTAAAGCTCCTATTGATACCACAGAAATCAAAGTAATATGTTGTTGTAGCCATTTATACTTTTCATTTATTTTGTTGTTTTTGCATTTCATTTTACACACAAACTGCTGGGTAATAAAAAGGTCAACACGGTATGACAAGAGACAAGAACTTGTGATGTTTGAGAAACATCCAAGTTTGATTGGTCCTCCACGATATAGCCTACAAGTATATCGCTTTGAGATCTGAATGAACTCTGGAATTGATGCTCTGCACAGGCGCTTCTCAACCTTTTCTGACCCCAGGGCCCACTTGAACGGCCCACCCATGTGTCCACTTTACACGGCAGCCAATTCACTAGATCAGTGGAACCGACATTAAGCGTTTTGCCAATTAGCCCTTCTAAAAAAAAACGCTCTTTAGGGGGCGGAGTTTAGTCACTATCTAATGCCAATCCAAATAAGTTCGGCAACTGTTGCTATGCGGGACAAGCTTCCCTGGTCAAGCTTTTCTCTTCTAACATGCCTATTGGACAAGGCCGGATCAGGGAGGGACTTAGTGAAGGGCTATTTGTCTCTCTATTGGAATGAAACCGGGTGTCGACCTTAAGTCCTTAACAGAGTTTAGAACATAAAATAAGGCTCTCTTACATTTAGAACAGCACAATGGTTCTCAATTATTTTGCTTATTTTTTATTCAAGGACCCCGCAAAAAAAACCTGATTGGTAAGAGCTCTGAAGGAATGTAATGGACAAAGCCCCGCTGTCCTTCCAACACGACTGCTGTCCATAGTGGCGTATTAGTCGGCATTCAATACCCAACGTGCAGGGGTGAGCCTTGGGCCCACAGGTTGAGAACCGCTGCATGCCCTCTACGCACCGCAGAGAATCCTTTGCTGTGGACGACGACATGTTATACTGCAACAATTATCGTTTTTTTTATTTCTTCTCACCATATGCCTCCTCCTCGACTCTCTCCCTCTCTCTCAACCTCTAAAACATGCAATGAGCTGTGATGAAATCATTTGCAATTCTGTTTAATGAGAAGCTGAATGTAATGTCTTGGACTGTCACCCATTATATAGCTACCGATTGATAATCAAAAGCTACACAAATCCTCTATCTCTCTTTTTCTTTTTTTTACAATTGTAACTTGTCTGTTTGTTCGTTTGTTTGATTGATTGTTTGTTTTTTAAACAATTTCGTATGTTGTTTTTTGTCTAATGTTTGTCACTAATTCTGTTTTCTATTGACAATTCTGTCTCAATCCAAACTGTTGGCGCAATAAATGTTAGTTTAATTGGCCCATCGACATTGTGAGGCAATTAGGCTAAGAAACACTCATGCGTCAGCAACAGCAAGAAAAAAACATGTTAAAATCCTAATTCCCTTTGTCCAAAATGTTTTTTTCTGCAATTCTTCACAAACAGACATTTGAATTCTGACATTTGGTTGGAAGTAGAGCACCAGGTGTGTTAAGTTGTGTGTAAAATTGGAGTGGAGAGATCTACACAGGGCAGCTGACAAGAAAAGGTCTTTAACTAATCGCATATCTTTGAAGTTATGCGCTGTAATAAAAAAAGGAATACTAAAGATCTCTTAAAGACACAGCTGATGGGCACTAAACCCACCTGGGTGGGTGGTCCACTTAACCATACTTCTACAACCATGTATCCTCTCTAAAAAGCTATGTACACACACTTCACGCTAAACGCTGAGTCTGAGCTAAAGTCTTCCTCTTTGCCAGGGAGAAAACAATGACTCATAGAGGAAATCCAAGCCAACACAAATTGTTAAAATGCAGAGAGTGGACACAACGTCAACGGCAATTAACGTGTGTAAGCCATAAACGGTGTAGGTCATACATAGTCAATGACGGCAGATTAAAATCCCATTGCTCTCGCATTCCGTAATAAGCCCTGTTTGGTCTACGTCTCTGATATATATACTGTATAAATACACTTACTGATGGTTTTACGTGTCAAAGCTGTCGTCATATTGTTTACTAAAAGCAAGTCCTAGAACTGAAACATAATCACGTTTAATGTCCCACAAAAGCAAAACGTTGGCGAAGGTTTTTTTTTGTATCCTAATGACATGTACCATTTGAACAACAACCAACAGAGCTGAAAATAAAAGAAGCTATTCAAGTAAATTGTGTGACTTTGATTTGAGTTTTTTTTTCCGCTATAATCCACAATCCTATTTCCTCAGGAACATTAAAGTATTACTGTCTCTGTATCTCTCAAATAATAATGAGAATGTTTTGGAAAACAACATACATACTGTAAAAGAGGGTTAGTTACAGTATGGTGTTTTGTTACAAGCTGGGTCAAATCATTCTATAATCTGACTGATGTTTTGGACAGCGTCTGTGGTCTCCCTGTCTGTGCAGCTCTTGAGCCACAAATCAATAAGCAGACAAGATTCTAACTGGAACATTGAATCATCAAGTTTACAATTTACATTTAACCACATGATACCACATGATATCTGACTATTTGACTACAGTATTGATTATCTGCATATAAGCACATGGGTGCCACACGAACGAGGGTGCATGAGAAAATAAATAGTCTAGTATTGAAAATAATAATAAAACGGTGTTGACAGTGCACAAGAGACGTACCGGTGCTGAACCCGCCCACCGGTAACACCGGGAACACCGGACACCGCGACATGCCTACTACATACTACAACTAAACAATAACAAGTAGAACAACTAAACTATAAATATAACAAGTAGAACAACAACTAAACTATAACAAATATGACAACTGCTATACTATGCTAGCAACTATACTATGACAGCTGTGACTGTGCCAGCCGAACAAAGTGAGGTATTAATAAACTCTTAGGCCTTCCTCAGCGTTTGAGGAAGGCCTGAGCGCTGAAACGCGTTCGTTTCTCTAGGTAGACTGCTGCTGTGTAATGAAAGAAAAGAAAACTCATGAACTTTATGCGAGTGTGGATATTTCCTCTCTACATTGATCTGCAAGAATCTGCACCCATCAGCTATCAAGAATATAAGCTCTTGGTAGAGCACGCCTACCTAACGGTTCTATTGTTCTATATTAATAAACTCCAAGGTACCCACGTATAGTGAAGTGACACTGTTATTAAATTGAACAGAACTAACAGTACTGAGCAATTTGAGTGATACGATTTACACTGATAAATGCGTATTCTCTCTTGATTGGCTGAAGTCGACAAAACATACTGAACAGTCTATAGCCAGGAAAATCAGAATATATAGGCTACTTTCCTCTAAATAACAAAAACATTCTGCGTTTTAAGCTGGTAACATGTACTGTTGCCTGTATGTATGTAAAATACAAGTGTGTGTGCTGTGAAATCAGTGTGCATACATGTGTGGTCTCTGCTATTGTCAAATATCTGTAGAAAAAAGGTTGCGAACCACTAGATCAGGGGTTTTCAACCAGTGGCCTGGGGACCACCAGTGGTCCTTGAGAGGGTTCCAGGTGGTCCCCAGCTAAGCTGGTTAACCAGATGTAACTCTTGAGAACGTAAAAATGAAACCAAATGGACCCGCCAGGGTCCATTTGGTTTCATTTTTACGTTCTCAAGAGTTAAAATATTCATCATCATGTTGATCTGTATGTTTGGCAGTTTGGTTTCCCAAATCCAGCCTGAAATTGTGGACACAAGCAAAATAAATCTTTAGTTTTGGGGTCTGAGGGGCTAAAATGTCATCAAATGGTGGTCCGTGGCTTAAACGCTGAATAAATGGTGGTCCCTGGTATCAAAAAGGTTGAAAACCCCTGCACTAGATAAGTACATGACCGTGGTCAGGGCCAGTTGGACATCTTCGTGGGGGTTATACGGGAGGTAATCCACTCCACAATGAGCGGTTGGGATATGACTATATAAGTGGTTTCAAGGGAGGGCGAGTCAAATCCCAAACCACCGGGACATTTGTCATGCCTGCCACTCATTTTGTTAAGAGAGATTACGTTACATGGGAGAATTCCAGGGTAATGAACGATTTGACAGGCAGACAGACACTGCATTAGATGGAGCCAAGGCATCAGAGAACACAGGCAGACAGGCAAGGCAGACAGACAGACAGACACACAGACAGACAGACAGACCCAAGAAGCATGGGCATGTTCTTAGCAAAACAAAAAAAATAAAATAATGTTTCCATTTAGAGGGAAGTAGAGTAGCCAGAAAGGGTCTAAAATACCAGAGAAAACCGAGCTTAAGATGGATTTCCTCTCCAACTCGAGCTCCCATGCATCTGCGCAAACTAAATATATTTATTCACATTTGAGTATTTCCATGTTTCAGGACTATACTCTCATATTAGTTGACAGTTTTAGTGCTGCAAGTTACAAGTAGAGTTTGAATTGCCCACTTCAAACTGCACTATATATTATACAACATTAGCAAAAATTAACCATTGCACAAGCTCACAACGCATTACAGATCTTGCTACGTTTAACACTAGTCTAGTTTCTAAGAAACTAGAACAGGCCCAGATCTAATCTGTCCCATTAACTGCCCACGATGCCTAAATCTGGCCATGGGACTAAAACTTTACAGATAATACAGGATAATACAAGCTTTCCATACAGACGCAATCTTATGACATTTCTGTTGGGACATATGGACTGTTAAGGCTTGGTTTTGTAACTCTATTGTCCAGATATAAAAAAGAGGATCTGAGTTTCATGGCTAACATAGACACTAAGGCGGCCATGAACCAAATGCAGCAAGCCAACAGCAACTCGATTCCTGATGCACATTCTCATCAAACCCAAAAACTAAAGGAAAACTGCAAGCTAACACAAGGGTTAATTGAAGTGAAGAGCCACATATACATACTCACAGCCCTCAATGGCAGACACAACACAATTCACCACAGCACAACACAGATTCACATCAGCGTTCACATCCAGAGCAAGAACCATGTTTCTGCCTGCTAACCAGTTGTTCATCGCGTCTCAAAGTGACAGCAATAGTAATAAAGCAATAGTACCACAGTTTGAACCGCGCACGCACGCACGCGCACGCACACGCACACACACACACACACACACACACACACAGCAGCAAAGGAGGAGAGAAGGTGTCCTACCTTGAGCTGTCTTCTCCTCCCTGAGAGGGTTCCAGGTGGTCCCCAGCTAAATGATAGAGAGTTGGTTACCATTTGGACTCTTATTATAGAAACCTAACTCTGAGCGCGTAAGATGAAACAAAATGGACACTCCCGGGTGGACCCTCCTGTGCCCATTTGAGTTCATTTCATGCTCTCAAGAGTGACATTATTATTAAAAATCTACATTACTTTACATATACATTACTTATTTTACATGAATGTAC
The DNA here is from genome assembly GCA_039105355.1 of Benthosema pterotum. Taxonomy (NCBI): domain Eukaryota; kingdom Metazoa; phylum Chordata; class Actinopteri; order Myctophiformes; family Myctophidae; genus Benthosema; species Benthosema pterotum. Next base: position 20,322,972 of record CM076972.1, read on the forward strand.
ACAATTATAGAATGAAGAATAGTTGTTTTTGGGGGGTTCTAAGAATCCAAAGTAAAATTCAAATGGTTGTCCATGGCTAAAATGAGATACGGTACATAGCGGGCACTGGTGTCAAAATGATTGAAAACCACTGGTGAAAGTGATGTCCAGGATCAAACATTGGAACCCATGGACAGAGAATAGATGGGACCACTCATAATTCCATCATTAGATAATTTGGATCATTGGGTTAGGGATATAGTTACTTAATAGTGACAGACTTCATCTAGCTCTGGCCTATATTGCTTCTATGACTCTGCCTTGCAGTATAGCTATGGTTTATATGATTCAGATACCTTTATTTGCCATTGTGTAACACACATAGGAATTCGTTTTGATGTAAACATGAGTGCATTCGATTCTTGGGATATGGATTTGGATTATAATGCAGCATGGAATCTGATAGCGTTTGACCAGAGAGCCATTGCTTTTTCACCAGCGTAAAAATCTTCACGATGGAGGTTTTTTTCTCTTGGCAATATCAGTAAAGGGATGAAATCCTACTGTTTTTTTTCTGCTGGACAAAGTGTTGGAAATTGGGTTCTTTGCTATTTTGGAGTGTTCTCTCTCCTTTGCCCATACCTATAGGTGGGGTTGGCCAAAGTGCCTTTCAGTGTGGAGTTTGCATGTCCCCAATCCTTGGTCGGGCCTTTTGAGAAAAACAAAAATACACAAGACATATTTCAACATTCTAACAACACCTGCAAGGGGGTCTATTAGATTAATGTTAACTCTATAGATGTAAACAAAACATGCACCAAAACCATTAATTGTTCCAATATCACTTTTAATCAAACCATCGCTGCTAAACAGTGGTGGTCTGGTTTACTGACTGACCTGTGTGAAATAATATGCAATATGAATATTTCTTTTCAACCAGCAATAGAAATCTCCATTTTTAGCACATTTTGAATCATGTGCTTAAATTATACTCAGAAATTACATTTGAAGGGCAAGCCCTCGTTTCCAAGGTAGGCAATGTCACAAATAATATCAAATACATACACCAGGGTAAATCCAGTGTTGCCAACTTGGCGCGTTTGTCGCTATCGATATAGCGCTTTTTCAGACCCCCCTAGCGCCAAAATTAGTGAAAAATTCCTGGCGGAAAATCTAGTGCTTTTTGGCTGGTGAGTTGGGGCGAAATTGATTGACAGGCGCCAGAAATAAAACCCTCATTTTTCACCATTTTTCCTCCTATGAAAGTGATTTCAACCAGTGGTCCCCAGACTAAATGATGTAACTCTTTGAGAGCGTAAAAATGAAACCAAATGGACCCTTGCGGGTCCATTTGGTTTCATTTTTACACTCTCAAGAGTTAAAATAATCATCATGTGTGTTAGCCCAAGTCTACACAACTAGAGAATATACAATTTTAATGGTCATTTTGATCTGTATGTTTATATATTCCCTTCCATGCAGAGCATCTAGCCGCATTCTAGTGCATTTTGGAAGTGCCACTAGTGCATTTTGGATCTTGTCAGTTGGCAACACTGCCCCACACACACACACACACACACACACACACACACACACACACACACACACACACACACACACACACACACACACACACACACACACACACACACGGCTACATTGTCTCCATCCCTGCCGGAGGAGGAAGAGGCGACACACAGTTATAAAGTAACACGAGAAGCGCCACAATGTTGCAAACAAGCCCAACATCCGCACAACACCACCACCGCCACCACCGTGTACGACTGGAGTGCTTCTTTGTTTCGCATCACTTGGCGGATTTGAAACATTATAACGACCGTAGTAGTGGAAATATAAAGAACGTTTTACCAGTTCACCAAAACAAACATGGCTTGTGTCATTAGAAAGACTGTACTTTCCTTATAGTGGAAATACTCTGACCTGCATGGCAGAATCATAGACGCAGCCAGGCTACACCAGTGTTTTTCCACCAGTGGAAACCAAATGGACCCTTGCGGGTCCATTTGGTTTCATGTTTACACTGTTTCCCAAATCCAGCCTGATATTGTGGACTAAAGCAAAAAATAGTTTTGGGGTCTGCGCGGGGCTAAAATGTCACCATAAGGTGGTCCGTGGCTCAAATTCCGAATAAATAGTGGGCCCTGCTGTGCTGTCAAAAAGGCTGAAACCCACTGCAGTAGGTAGTTAACTCACCTGAGGAAGAAATACGGCCATTGTGTGGTGAATTGAAGACATTAAACTTCTCTTTCAACGTCGGTCATGACATGGACGTCTGTTTTAAAACGTTTTCACTCGGACACCTTCTGGTTGAAGCTTACAGTGGCCTACAGGTTTGTTTATTTCATGAACTCAACGAGGTTTGCATGTTTCTGACAAGTAGGCCTGCTAAAACTTTGTCTTTGCATCTCTCAAACATCAGTGGTTCCCAAACTTTTTCTTGTCAAGGACCTCCATTTAAAAATAATATGCCAGGGAGGGAGACCCAGAAGAGATTTTGTTTATGTATGACTCTGTCCGCGAGTTTCCCCGCCAAGACACTGATCTGGTCTGGACCAGTAGTGTCAGAATTGTGATATTGAGGGTTCAGAAACTGAGCGCTCGAGCTGCCATTCATGCAGCTTAAATAGGGACACACTGGAGTTGGAAATACATCGTTTTCAATGAGGTTGGGGGCAAATAAGAGCTATTTTAGTGCATATGCAACATGACATCTGTTTTAAAGTAGCCTATTGTAGAGTAACGACTAAAGACTCTGTAGCCTAGTTTTTATATTGTGTATGTATCGAAATAAATGAATTTATGATCATTAAAGCTGAGCTGTCGGTCTGAGTCCACTGCATTTCTGCCCACTTCTTGTCAAGGACGTGTCCCTATTTGTTGTCCCATTCTCAATAGAAGTCTATGTACTAGAGCCGCCATTGGACTGACCCCATGAAGTGAAGGGAGATGGCGTAGCTCTGTCTGGCACTGGTCTGGACCCCGGAACCACAGTGTTGCCATGTCTGCGTATTATAAGCAATCGTTGACTTGTGTTTTTTATGCAGGAAGTCACTTACAAATAAATTATTGGTAGTTGCTGGTTGATATTTTTTGGGGCTTGTTATTTAATTGAACTTACTCCCTGAAGTTTAAACCAGTGTTTTCTCTCCTTTCTTCATGTCAAGGAACCCCAACTTAATATGGAATTGTGCACAGACAACCATCAGAAAACATTGTGAATTCATTCTTTTAATTAAAATAAAATGTATTAAAAATATTTTGATTTGTTCTCAATGTTGTGTTTTCAAATGACAAATGTACAACTTCACAATGTGCTGCGTGAGCTCGTAGATCAGCTGTTTTCATTTGTGCTTTGAAACAAGTGACCAGTTTAATTTCAAGGACCACTAGTTTTACAGCAGTGGTTTTCAACCTTTTTGATACCAGGGCCCACTATTTATTCAGCATTTGAGGCATGCTGGTCACATTTGATGATATTTTAGTCCCACTGAGCCAAAAAGGTTTCTTTGTCTTTTCTCCACAATACCAGGTTGGATTTCGGAAACAAAACAGGCAAACATAAATCAAGACGAACATTCTTCTAGGTGATGATGATGATTAGACTTAGGATAATTCAGATGATGAATACTTTAACTCTTGAGAGTTTGAAATCAAACCAAACGGGGGTCCATTTGGTTTCATTCTTACACTGTCAAAGAGTTGCAGCCGGTTAACCAGTCCCGCAGTGGTCGATTTGGTTTCATTCTTATACCCTCAATGAGTTGCATCCGGTTAACAAACTTTCCATCATTTAGCCTGGGGACCAGCTGGAACCCTCTCAAGGACCACAGGCGGTCCCCGGCCCACTGGTTGAAAACCACTGGTGCACAGACCCCCCAATTATTGGCATTTCTATATCTGGGACTCTGTATTTTGTAAAATCACTGTTAGTTTAACTGTAGTAAATGGAACCACACAAGGGACCCATAAGTCTCCATTAGGTATGGTCCATATAGATCTTCTTCTGTGATGTAAGGCAGGATCATAGAAGCACCAGAGCCAATTGGTTTCCAAACTAAATAATAGTTTGGAAACCAATTGGCTCTGGTGCTTCTATGATGGGGACCCCTGGGACTCCCTCAAGGCCCCGTGAGGGTCCTTGGACCTCATTTTTGGAAACCGTTGGCGTCGAGAGAACGAGCTCTCTTGGCGTGGTGAAGTTATAGACCAATAGCACAACCTGCTGACGACATAGCTGTATTACATGCAGCCACTCTATGGAATATACAGGACAAGTAGTGCAGCAAGGACTGGGAAATAAATGCTAAACATCTTTACTTGAGTAAAATTTAGAAGTACCACAATATATATATAAAACAAAACATTTAGTGAAAGGCCTGTATCCAATACTTCATTGATTCCTTTCTTCTAGTCTTCTTTTTTAAACCTTTTGGCAATAAAATCTAAAGGTCTGCAGATGTACTACTTTTTGCAGTAACTTTAAAGTGATTCTTTACATTTTCCCATTCAGTAACGCCACTAGAGTTACTGTTTTTTCAATGGGTGTGTTAGTAGTTACCCACATGACATAGTGCAATTTAAAAAAAGGTCTCCTCCTGCCTACAGTATGTCATGTAAACCGACATCGTGCACCGAGGTGTGCTCCCAGAGTGAAACACATTTCACATGAGAAACAGTAAGTGTGGAAGTGTCTTCCACAGAGCATAATGTCATCATAATGATGATGATTGATCAACATAGGGTAAGATACAGTAGGTTAATTACTAGTCATCACAGAACACAGAATTAAAGATTGCTTTTGGTTTTGTCCACAATACCAGCCAGGCTAGATTTTTGCAAACATAACAGGCAAACATGCAGATAAAAACAACCATTCTTTTACATTCTCTAATTGTGTGTAGAGTTCTTAATTAAGTGGGCTAATTTAGATGATGAATATTTTAATTCATCAGAGCGTAACCATGGAACCAAATGGACACACAAGGGTCCATTTGGTCCCGTTGACAATCAGTCAACAAGATGTCATGTGACAGAGTGACTCGCTCCCAATGTGCTCACCCCCTTAACGTACTCTCCCCAGGCTGGTAGAACACTAAAGCATTGATAGCGGTTTTAACTCAATGAAATCAAATGCATATTTTGTTTTTTTATTTCTCTTTGGTGATTGGGAGCAAAGGTCAAGCAGCTTCATCTCAATTCAACTTAATTCACAAAAAACAGCCCAGACATTCACATTTATAAAATAAAAATAAAATGTTATTATACTATAAATATAAAAAATGATATTATGTGCACGTTAATGCTGAAACACACACACACACACACACACACACACACTCAGGCACACACACACACACACACACACACACACACACACACACACACACACACACACACACACACACACACACACACACACACGGCACGCACATTCAAACACACACCCTCTCAGACAAAACAAAACATAATAAGTCAGACATTGTTCATTTCCCCACCAAAAAAGGAGCAAAATTCAGGAGAATGCACATTTCCATCAGAATTAATATCTGTACAATGTGATTTTTTGTAAAGTTAGAAAACAATGCAGCTGACAGCGGGTGTCTTTGGTCCATTCTTGTCCTTTTTAACATTGCAGAAAGGCGTGTTTGTCCACAGAAAGGTTCGGGTAAAGCGTCACTTTCCTCCACTTTTTGCGTTTAAACTCATGATTGTGAGCCGCTGGCCTCCTAGTTAGTCTCTCAAGTCATCAAGTGGTTCTCAAGGTTGGAGTCCAGGGACTCTCAGTGTCCCCTCGACGGGCCTTTTAAAGGCTGGAGAACCGCTGGTACCGTACATAACATTAGGAACATTGTAGAAATAGTTATCTGGCTTGAGAGACTATGATAGCTGGAGGCAAAAAAAGGTTCTCAACAAGAATAAAAGCCAAGAGAAAGAACGAAAAGCAGCTCGAAAATAAATTACACGCATCTCCGGTTAAAACAAAACAGGCATTATACGTTCAAGTGTCTCTCTTTTTTGTTTTTCCTCTTGTTTCTTTTTTGTTTGAAGTGTTTCACAAAATACATTCTCTTTTAGCGAACAGAAAAGGTGAAAAAAACAGAGATGACAGAGTTGCCGCTATCGCTAATACTACTAATCACTATTATAGATGTGTTCGTGTGTGTGTGCGAGGACAAGTGAAAGTGATACATGTAGTTGTGGATGTCATCAACAAAAGCAGGGAAAAATTGCGCTGAAACCTTAGTAGAGAAATAAAAACACCGCAGGAGTAAGAGTTTACAAAACAAGACTCAAGTCGACACACTTCCCTTCTTCTGCATTTAAAAGAACGGTTGTTTGACTATATGGCTTTGCCTTGGTATCTGTGGTTCTTTTTCTCTTCCGAAAAACTATACAATAGAATCCATTAGAACATTTGTTTCTTTTGTATATATTCACTCTGTATAAATCTATCTATCATAAATATTTATGTCGACAGGGAGTGCCGTTCTCTGCTGCTGATGATGACACACTTTGTTCAAAACCAAGGGAAGTCGCCAGCAGTTCACAAATATATATAAAATCGGACAAAAGATTTCCCGCCTGCCTTATACATCTTAATAATCTGGAATGTGATTGTCAAAAAAGGGAAAAAAGCTACTCATCTTTGAGGTTTGAAGACTGGACAAAAGGCAATGCATGTGATATATATATTTCAGTCTAGTAAATGTAAACATCGAGGCATTAGCATCACCGGTTCTGTGTTCTGAGAAACCCAGTATAGGCTGGGTTTCTACCAGAACCATTTATTCTTTAATACTCAATTCGGAAAGTTTTGATGTAGAGACAACATTTTACAAGTCCGGGTCAAACTGCTCTGCATCATACATCTCGCCATACCCTAAGCGCTATCATTTCATTACAAAAAAAAGGTGGATTCCGGTTATAAGGAACACTTGGGTGATTCTTTGGTCTTGTTTCTTTGTTTTTTTTGTGTGTGTTTATCTGAAGAGCACAGTCATGTGTTTATTCCACGAATGACTTGTTTCGGTTTAAGAAGTCAATCTTCTCCAGAATGAAGTGTAGTGAAGTGTTTTCTCTTTTCCAGTAGCCAGCTGAAGGTACATGTGTTCTCCTTTATTTCCCATTGTTATAAAAAATACAGTGTCTATTTATGACAATATCCTTTTTCTTTTCGAAAAAAACGTCCCATCCATCGTCACCGAGGAGGGTTTATACCCCCCATGCTAACAAGGGGGGGTGGGGGTCCGTTTCCACCAGAAGACAGACCCTGTGGGGGTCCCGACGTGGTGGTTTTGGAGGAGCAGTCCATCACTGTCTCTTTAGCTTGTGCGC